>JACEIK010000970.1:0-13759 GCA_018107945.1 Datura stramonium | reverse complement strand
CCAGTTGGCCGGAGGCTGTGTTTACAGCCGTTATATAGCCCTTTATTTCCAGGAACCTGAGATAGAGCTAGCCAGGCACCAGATGTGCCTAGGCCCACCAATTAGTAGTCGAGGTCCTCCTAGGGCACCAGGTGCCAGTCATACTACCCAGGGCGGGGCGTGACAAACTTGCTGCAACAATAATTGGTATTAGGACACGAATATAGGCCCAGATCGAGACATGGGACAAAGAACCCCAAGAGGCTCCAAGTCGACCCATGACATGAACATGACAACTAAAGCTCAACATAATGAATGTAGAAATCTAACATGTGAAATAGCAGAAGTTTGAGAATATAATAACATCTTAACATCTAAATACATAACACAATTCTGAAGCTGAATACATACTATGTCTGATAAGCCTCTACATACTAACGAGTTGATGGGACAAGACTCCCAACTAACTCACTAATAAACTGAAACTGAAAGTGGTGATAACGAACTGATAAGAAGGTCCTCGAAGGATGAGGATTCACCAATAGGCTGGGAAATGCTAATTATGAGAATCTAGCTAGAGGTGGGGCCGAACCTGAATATCCAAGCCTGTATCATGAAACGATATATCATAGAGTATGTGGTCAGTACTTGGAATGTACTGAGTATGCAAGGTAAGTAAAAATGGACAATTAAAATACGTAAGAGTTCATAAAAGTAGGACAACATGATCATGTAGTAAATATCATAATGTAAACATAGAGGCTCAAGGTGTTTGACCATTCATAATCCAATCATAACCATAGCCATAAGGGAAGCTTTATAAAGAATAACTTGAGCCAAGTAATATAAAAATGACAATGCATGAATCATGAGGAACGACAGGAGATTCTTATAACCGACATACCTCATATGAGCATACATAGAGTCCGACCTGTAAACCCCTAGTCGGGAGGGTTTTTGTACCTTGCCAAGGATAGAAACATGAAAAGAGGTGTGATATCACAATGAAAGGCCCATTCAGGCAAAAGGGATAGTCTCATGGGAGGTCCCATCGTGGCTAGGTTGGCACGTAGTTCTGAGACACGAGGTATGCTTGGACCCTGGGTCTACTCAGTGTTAAATACTACTCCCAAAACATATATAGTGCTTATATTATAATAGAAAAAATATACCTGAGATTCATGGGCTAGTTTAAATCATAATAATCATAAGCGTGCTTGAAATACGTGAACTAGCCATGAAATAAGGCCCGTGAGTGGGCCAAAGTCATAAATTTTTAAATCATGAAGAACATGCATATTTGTGAAAATCCATATACTTTATATTCATAATTCCATGAAGAATACTTGAAGAGAAATCATAACATGAATCACAAATCATAATTTAGATTTAGTAAGATCAAAATCATAATAGAATCATAACTTAACTTTTCATGAAGCTTGCATAATTGTGCATAATTTAATTAAAATTTGAAACTATGAATTAATAATCAAAGTAGGTATAAAATCTTCCCATAGATCTTAAAACATGATTTGATACATGAAGGGAATTGACCCGTAGATAGATCATAGAGAATTTCACAAAATTAAGAATATACCCCATAAGATCATGAACTTGAATCTAGAATTCAAATTTATAAAATTGAGAAGAATTTTTTAGCATGAGAGTGAAAAGTACTCTCATTCATAGCCTTACAACCTGAGAAATTCTGATTTACACTCCTCTTTGGAAGCCCAAAGGGAATTGGAGAAAATTGGAGAATTTCTCAAGATTGATCTCCAAAGAAGAACTCTAAACTTGCATGCATGGAAGGGTAAGACTTAGGATAGGTTAAGCACCCTTGAAACCCTTCTAATTGAGCTTAAAATGACGTAGTTTAGGACCTTAGAGTTTAGGAATTAGAAAAATACCCTTAATGAAAAGTCTGGAAATTTAAGACTGCCAGTGACCACGACCAATACCACGAGTCGTCCTTTGGTACCACGACTCGTGGTATCCATCCGTTACTTCCTTCTAGCATTTCTTCAGCTCTAAGGTCCTGTGTACAACGACTAGACAAAAAGGGTCGTTACTCGACACAATGACCCGTTGTGTCCTCACGTTGTCACTACTGACTCCACATTTACAATTTCTGAGACTTCTACCATGAGTCAACCAACAATTTGTACCTCCAAACAACGGGTCGTTGGACCCATTCATTACCTCTTTGAAATTTTCACTGCACCTCCTCAAGAGAACTTACCATGACTCATGGCTCCTCAAAACGAGTCATACCATGCTCGTGCCATCCAACCCTGGTATCACAGAGACAAACAACGACCTTAACCGATAACTTGTTACATCAACCAACGGGTTGTCCCTGGACCCATTACCACTGAATCTCCTATTGCAGAATCTGACAATGGGTGGTTCCCATGGGTCGTTACACCTTCCAATGACTCGTACCACGAGTCGTTCTGAGTAAAATCTCAGATTTTTCTGTTGTTTCTCATTTAAAGTTCCCGAGTCTAGTCTTAGGCACTTTCGAGGTATTACAATATCTCTCCCTTGGGAACATTCATCCTCGAATATGAATGAACATACTTAAAGGCTAGGGAATAGAATTGACATCTCCAGTACTGAGCATCTAAAGCTGAAAGCTGATAGACTGACCGACTCTGAACTGAAATACATGACTGAACTGAATTCATAAATCACACATACATATATTAACATGACAGAAATTGGGACATAAGAATTAAACATGAAACTAGATAGAGTACTAAGGAGGAAACTGATACCTCAAGATGAAACTAAATCAGAAGGAAATAGATGCGGGTATTTAGCCATCATATCTGCTTCGGCTTCCCACATAGCTATATCAACATGCTGATTCCTCCACAAAACCTTTATTGAAGCTACTTCCTTATTTCTCAACTTCCGAATCTGATGATCAAGGATCTCAACTAGCACCTCCTCATAACTAAGACTGTCCTTCACCCTCGCGCTCTCCACCGAAACAACCAAAGCCGGGTCACCCATACATTTCCTTAGAAGTGACACGTGGAAAACTGGATGTACTGAAGCTAATTCTGAGGGCTACTCCAACTCATGGGCCACCTTGCCAACACGTCTCACAATCCGATACGGGCCAACATAATGGGGACTAAGTTTCCCCTTCTTTCCGAACCTCATTAATCCTTTCATGGGAGACACCTTCAAAAACACCTAATCATCAACTTCGAACTCAAGCTGTCTCCTCCTCACATCCGCATAGGACTTTTGGCTACTCTGAGTTGTTTTCAACCTTTACCTTATAAGATGAACCTTTTTCATAGCCTCATGAACTGAATCTAATCCTATCAATGTAGTTTCACCAACTTCAAACCAACCAAAAGGTGATCTACATCTCCGCCCATAAAGAGCCTCAAACGGAGCCATCTGAATGCTGGAATAGTAACTGTTGTTATATGAAAATGCAATGAGAGGCAAATGATCATCCCAACTACCCTTGAAATCAATCACACACGCTCTCAACATGTCCTCAATGTTCTGAATTGTCCGTTCAGCCTGACCGTCTGTTTGCAGGTGAAAAGTTGTGCTAAGCTTGACCTGAGTGTCAAGTCCCTTCTGAAATGATCTCCAAAACTGAGAGATAAACTGAGAACCTCTATCTGATATGATGGACAAGGGCACTCTATGCAATCAAACTAGCTCCTGAATATACAACTTAGCATAATCCTCCACTAATCGATAGTTTTGACTAGTAGAATATGGGCCGCTTTAGTCAACCTGACTACAACCACCCAAATAGAGTCACCGTCGATGAGTATGAGGCAACCCTATAATGAAATCCATATTGATTTCCTCCCACTTCCAAGTAGGGTACTAATGTCTTGAAGCCTCCGGGTATTTGACGCTCAACTTTCACTTGTTGACAATTCAGACACTTAGCCACAAACTCTGCTATGTCCTTATTCATGCCATTCCACCAATAAACTTCCTGCAGGTCAACGGTACATCTTGGTAGCACTTGGGTGTTTAGAATATCTGGAACCATGAGCCTCATGCAACATCTGCTCCCTCAGGTCATCAACACCCGGTACACACAAATGACCTTGATATTATAGTACACCATCTCCCCCTTGGGAGAAAACCTCCACCTTCTGATCCTGAACAACTTCCTTAAACTTTACAAAAATATGATCCTTGTCTTGTCTAGCCTTGACTTCGGTCACCAAGGAAGATTCTGATCCATTCTGAACAATGATACCACCATCCGTTGAGTCAACAAGATGAACTCTTAGTCGTGCAAACCGATGCACATCCTTCACTAACTCCTTCCTCTCCTCATCTACATGGGACATACTCTCTATAGAAAGCCTGCTAAGAGCGTCTACCACCACATTAGCCTTGCCCGGATGGTAAAGGACACTCATATCATAATCTTTAAGAAACTCCATGTCACGCCCCACCTTGGGAGGCATGACTGGCACCTGGTGCCCTAGTAGGATCTAAACTAGCTTAACTAGGCTTGTGCACTCCTAATGCAGGCCTACTTCCCAAATCAAGAAAACAACGAGCTATATCTCGGTTGTAAATACAACCTCTGACTGACAAGGCCTTATAGCCACCTGTAAGGCAAAATAGCTAACCAGAAACGACAATAACAAGGAAATCCTATACGGGCCGACAAGACCACCATGATGTCTAGTTATGACTGTAAAATAAATCCAGTGCTAAGCTAAACTATGGCCGACAAGACCACTAATCTATCAACTAAACAAGGACCCACACGACCAACACGTAAACTAAAGCACATATGGGCCCCACACGACCAATAATAGCTAACCACGGGGAAATAGAAAAAATCTGCAAGCCTCTAGGAGTAATATGATGGTCGGGATAGGGCCCCGACCTACCCATGAACTGTACAATCAAAAAGAAGTAAACCTTCTATCTACAAGCTCCGAAAGAAAAGAGCTAATTGCTTTGGTGATGCTGGATGAAAGCTATGAGGGACCTACTCCTCATCTATCCGTACCTGTAGGCAAGTAATGCAGCACCCTAGAAAGGGCGTTAGTACAATATGTACTGAATATGTAAGGCGATAACTATAAATGACTGAAATAAGGAGATAGAACTGAAAATAATTGAAATGAAGGGGTAGAGGTCATACCTGAGTAATAGAACTTCTTATTATCTAATTCATTAATAGCTAAAGCAAACAAAACCTTACCTGGCTCCCATAAGCCGAAAGGTACAACCAGCACAGAATAACCCACCCGGGGCCCCATAAGCCCTAGGGAGTACACTTCAGTCTATATACCCCTATCAAGGTCGCTCTGGGTCAACTAATAGCTATAGCCATCCTACCGATCCCCCTGGGTCTCCAACTAGACCGCTCGGCCCCTGACTGTAGCTGTGTTTGAGTCCAGTGGACTCCTGATATCTGCACCCCGCGAACTAGGCTCGACGAGGGTGTATAGAGACAACCACGACATATGAGGACTTGGGACCCCATCTTCCTCCCTGGAGGACGGCATACCACTCCGTAGAGCAACGTCATCTCTCCCATAGCGGGCGTCGACATAGCTAATAACTCTGGGGTCGGTCATGAAGGCTATAGAGGCATAATCCACCGCAAACTAATATGAAATACTGATCTCAGCTAATAAAAATAACTAATAATAATAGCCATGCTCCTGGTATTCTTACTGGAATTCAAACTGAGGTTATCATGCTAAAGAAACTAACTTGCCGAAGGAAACTGCCTTAACATACCTCGTTCACTAATTTATGGTTAACTGGTGAGTTTCAGCTCGTATTCAACTGCTCTTCTCAACTGCAATCGTATTATTGGAAGAATGAGGCTAATTTCAATACTGAATTCGGATAAAATGATAACTTTATATATAAATATTAACTATATTTCAACTTAACGGAAAACTGCTGAAAACTCCTAATTTCTTGGAATTCCAGAAGGGAGAAATGCTTATTTTAAGCCTGTGATCGTATTGACACTAGTTTGGAGAATTTTCAACAACTCTAGCTCGGAAGGGGTTACAATTTGCCGGGTGAATTTTACGAAACTAACTCCGTAGTAATGCTCCCTGCAGCCTTATACTTCGATACCCGAAGTTAATTTGAATTTGGGTGGTGTTTGACAGTGTAAATGAAGGAAATTAACATTAAAATGGCATAACTTTGCTATTGGGACGAAGAACATATATATCTGTATGAAACCAAATGAAGCTACTTAACATATATATATAACTTTGGGCGATGGACACAGGGTCCGTGGCACGGACTCCAATGCACCAATAGTCGGGCATGCCACGGCTCCAAACGTGGCAGGGAAGGGTCCCTGACACGTTGCCCCTTCGAGCAGCTGGTCCGACCCTCTCCCTCACATGCTTGACTCTGCACTCGTTCGACCTTTCCCTGAGCCCTTTCTTGTACGTATTGTGCTCTAAGACTCTTAACCAACACACTAGAAAGGGCCCGGGAAAAGGTCGAACGAGCGCAGAGTCAGGCATTCTAGGCAGAGGTCCGGACCAGCTGCCCGAAGGGGCAACATGTCATGGACCCCTCCTTGGTGCGTTGGGCGCCGTGGCATGCCCGACTATTGGCGTGTCGAGGTCCGTGCTACGGACACCGTGTCCACCACCCAAAGTTATATATATGTTAAGTAGCTTCATTTAGTTTCATATAGATATATATGTTCTTCGTCCCAATAGCAAAGTTACGCCATTTTAATGTTAATTTCCTTCATTTACACTGTCAAACACTGCCCAAATTCAAAAACTTCGGGTATTGAAGTATAAGGCTGCAGGGAGCATTACTACGGAGTTAGTTTCGTAAAATTCGCCCGGCAAATCGTAACCCCTGCTGAGCTAAAGTGTTGGAAATTCTCCAAACTAGTGTCAATACGATCATAGGCTTAAAGTAAGCATTTCTCCCTTCTGGACTTCCGAGAAATTAGGAGTTTTCAGCCGTGTTCCGTTAAGTTGAAATATAGTTAATATTTATATATAAATTTAACGTTTTATCTGAATTCAATATTGAAATTAGCCTCATTCTTCCAATAATACGATTGCAGTTGAGAAGAGCAGTTGAATACGAGCTGAAACTCACCAGTTAACCAGAAATTAGCGAATGAGGTATGTTAAGGCAGTTTCCTTTGGCAAGTTAGTTTCTTTAGCATGATAACTCGGTTTGAATTCCAGTAAGAATACCAGGAGCATGACTATTATGATTAGTTGTTTTTATTAGCTGAGATCAGTATTTCATATTAGTTTGCGATAGATTATGCCTATATAGCCTTCATGACCGACCACGGATTTATTAGCTATGTCGACACCCACTATGGGCGAGATGATGTTGCTCTACGGAGCGGTATGCCGTCCGCCAGGGAGGAAGATGGTGTCCCAGGTCCTCATATGTCATGGTTGTCTCTATACACCCTCGTTGAGCCTAGTGCCCGGGGTGCAGATATCAAGAGTCCACTGGACTGAAACACAACTACAGTCAGGGGCCGAGCGGGCTAGTTGGAGACCCAGGGGGATCGGTAGGATGGCTATAGCTATTATGTTCTTCGTCAGTCATGGAGGTTATACAAGCATAATCCATCCCAAACTAATGTGGAATGCTGTTCTCAGCTAATAACAACGACTAATCATAATAGAAATGCTTTTGGTACTCTTACTAGGACTCAAACTAAGTTATCCTGCTAAGGAAACTAACTTGCCAAAAGAAACTGCTTTAACATACCTCGTTTGCCGATTACTAATTAACTGGCGAGTTTAAACTCGTGTTCAACTGCTCTTCTCAACTGCAATTGTATGATTGGAAGAATGAGGCTAATTTTAGTACTAAATTCAATAAAAGCGATAACTTTATATATAAATATTAACTATATTTCAACTTGACGGAACACGGTCGAAAACTCGTAATTTCTTGAGAGTCCGGAAGGGAGAAATGCTTACTCTAAGCCTGTGATCATATTGACACTAGTTTGAAGCAATTCCCACCACTTTAGCTTGGCGGAGTTATGATTTTCCGGGCGAATTTTGCGAAACTAACTCCATAGTAATGTTGCTCGCAGCCTTGTACTTCGATACCTGAAGTTAATTTGAATTCGGGCAGCGTTTCGCAGCGTAAATGAAGGAAATTCTATTAGTTTGTTCGTCCTCTCCCTCTGTTGGTCGAAGATAATATGTATGTATTCAAAAATAAGGAAGGGAGGACCTATACATACTTGGGCGGTGGATAGGGGGTCTGTGGCACGGACCTCAACGCGCCAATAGTCGGGCATGCCACGACGCCCATCGCGGAGGATAAGGTCCGTGCCACGCTGCCCCTTTGGGCAGCTGGCCCGACCTCTTCCCGCGTGGTCCCAACTCCGCGCTCGTCCGACCTTTCCCCAGGCCCCTTTCTCGCACATATTATCTTCCAAAGATCTTAACCAATGTACGAACAGGCTATTTAAACATTAGAAACTTACGGGGTGTAACATCCTCCCCCCCTTAGGAACATTCGTCCTCAAATGTTAACTTCAGCTTACAGGAAGTTTAACTCTTATAACTACTCATTCCTGGAAAAATTTTGGCAGAGTTTCCCCTGTAATATGGACTATCTAAAAATCCTGAAATGTAGAAAAGTACAACACAGGAATTTCACATAACACTATAGAAACTGTTTCTTAACAACATTGTATCTAGCTGAGTGGTATATGTAACATACATTGCAGAACAAACTGAATCGTAAATGTACCTTAACTGCATAGCCCGACTAAGTCTGGAACAAATGAGGGTATCTGGATTTCATGTCATCTTCAGCTTCCCAAGTCATTTCTTCTCTATTCTTGTTTCTCCATAGTACTTTAACCGAGGCAACATCCTTAGTCCTTAATCTATGAACCTGTCGATCTAGTATAGCTATTGGAACCTCTTCATAGGCTAATTCCTCAGTAACTTGGACATCCTCAACTGGCACAACTCGAGACGGATCCCCTATGCACTTTCGTAGCATCAACACATGGAAGACTAGGTGAACAGATTCCAACTCTGAAGGCAAATCTAGCTCGTATGTCACCTGGCCTATTCTCCGGAGTATTTGATAAGGCCCAATAAACCTCGCGCAGAGCTTATCCTTTTTGCCAAACCTCATCACGCCTTTAATCGGCGAGACTTTCAAAAGTACCCAGTCACCTATATTGGACTCTAGATTTCTACACCGTATATCCGCGTAAGATTTCTGGCGGCTCTGAGCTTTCAGTAGACGTTCTCGGATAAGCTTCACTTTCTTTTCTAACTAATGTATTATATCTGGCCCAATTAACCATGATTCTCCAACCTAGAACCAACCAACTGGGGACCTGCATTTCCACCCATATAAGGCCTCATAAGGTTCCATCTGGATTGCCGAGTGATAACTTTTATTGTAAGCAAACTCAATAAGAGGTAAATGTTCATCCCAGCTACCTCCAAAATCCAGCACACATGCTCGTAACATATCCTCGAGCATCTGAATTATACATTTCGCCTGCCCGTCTATTTGTAGATGGAAGGACGTCATCAGATTAACTTGCGTCCCGAGGCCCCTCTAAAAGGAATGCCAAAATTTAGCTGTAAATTGAGCTCCTCTATCGGAAATAATCAATAAAGGAACTCCATGCAATCGGACTATCTCCCTAAGATAAAGCTTGGCATATTCTTCAGCTGAAAAGGTTGCCCTCACTAGCAAAAAATGAGTTGATTTCGTCAATCTTTCAACAATCACCCAAATGGAATCAAATTTACGCTTGGTACAAGGTAATCCTGTCACAAAATCCATGTTAATTGCCTCCCATTTCCACATAGGCACTGCTATCTCCTGTGTCAGTTCGCCTAGTTTCTGATGTTCGGCTTTTACCTGCTGGCAATTAGGACATTGAGCTACAAATTCTGCTATCTCTTTTTTCATTCCTGGCCACGAATAAGTTTCTTTTATTTCATGATACATCTTCTTTGAACCTGGATAAAGAGAATAACGGGAATAATGCACCTCGCCCATAATTTTCTGGCGAAGTCCTGCTGCGTCCGGAACACAGAGGCGATCCCTATATCTCAAAACTCCATCTCTGATTACCTGGAACTCTGTAACTTCCCCTTGCTGAACCTTATCTCTAAACTAAACCAGGTTAGGGTCTTCGTACTACCATTCTTTCACTTCCACAACTAATGACGATACAGTCGTATTCTGAATTACTGCTCCACTACCTCCTAAATCTACTATACGGACGACAAAACTGGCTAACTGATGCAGTTCTCGGGTCAGTTCCTGATGTCCTGGCTTCAGGTGTACTAAAATCCCCATGGATTTACAGCTGAGGGAATCTGCTACGACATTGGCTTTCCCTGGCTGATAAAAAATATTCACATCATAGTCTTTCAACAGCTCTAACCAGTGACACTACCGTAGATTCAACTCTTTCTGTGTGAAAATATACTGAAGGCTTTTGTGATTAGTGAAGATATCTACATGAACTCCATAAAGATAGTGCCTCCATATTTTCAAGGAATGAATCACTACGGCTTCTTCCAGGTCATGGGTGGGGTAGTTCTTTTCATGTTTCCTCAGCTGTCTGGAAGCGTAAGCAATTACTATACCATGCTGCATTAGAACACATCCTAACCCAACTCCTGAAGCATCGCAGTATATTGCATAACCCTCTGATCCTTCTAGCAAGGTTAATACTGGTGCTGAGGTCAGTCTGTTTTTCAATTCCTGAAAACTCTATTCACATGCTTCAGTACAGTGAAATTTAGCTGCTTTCTGAGTTAACTTGGTCAAAGGCGCTGCTAAGGTGGAAAATCCTTCCACGAACCTTCTATAATACCCCGCTAATCCCAGGAAACTACGTACCTCGGTCGGAGTGGTAGTTCTAGGCCATGTTTTCACTGCTTCAATTTTCTGCAAGTCTACCTGAATGCCAGCATCTAACACAATATGGACAGAAAAGGCTACTGAATTCAACCAAAATTCACATTTAGAAACTTCACATATAGCTGGTGATTCCTGAGAGTCTCGAGAATTGTTCGTAGGTGATCCTGGTGATCTGCCTCTGAGCGGGAATATACCAGAATATCATTAATAAATACTATCACAAATAGGTCCAGATACGACCTAAAGATGCTGTTCATCAAGTCCATGAACACTTCTGGAGCATTTGTCAGTCCAAAGGACATGACTAGAAATTCAAAATGGCCATACTTGGTCCTGAAAGCGGTTTTTGGAATATCCCTCTCACGTACCCGAACCTGATGGTACCTTGACCTTAAGTCAATTTTTGAGAAATATTTCGCCCCTTGTAACTGATCAAACAAGTCATCTATTCAGGGAAGTGGGTACTTATTCTTGATAGTGACTTTATTCAACTGTCGGTAGTCTATACACATACGAAGGGAGCCATCCTTCTTTCTCACAAACAGAACTGGTGCTCCCTATGATGAAGTACTCGGCCTGATGAATCCCTTATCTAACAGATCTTTCAACTGTTCCTTTAACTCTCTGAGCTCAACAGGAGCCATTCGGTATGGAAGAATAGATATGGGCTGAGTACCGATAATAAATCAATTGCAAAGTCGATTTCCCATTCTGGAGGAATGCCAGGAAGTTCGTCCAGGAATTTATCTGGAAATTCATTGACTATGACAATAAACTAAAGAGTTGGAGATTCTTCTTGAACATCCTGTACTCTGACAATATTATAAATACATCCTTTTGCTATCAATTTTCTCGCCCAAAGATAGGAAATAAACCTACCTTTTGGCGTGACTACACTACCTTTCCACTCCCGTACGACCTCCTCCGGAAAGTGGAATCAGACGGTCTTGGTCCAACATTCAACATTGGCATAGCATGGTACCAGCCAATCCATACCCATAATTGCATCAAAGTCAATCATTTCTAGTTCTATCAAGTTTGCTAAAGTCTGAGACCAGAAACTTCTACCGTGCATCTTCGGTAGACCCTCTTAGCTATGATGGAATCACCGATGGGTGTAGACACTGAAAAGGGTCGCTGAAGCGATTCTGGCATAATACCAAACTTTCGAGCCACTAATGGGGTAACATAAGACAAGGTGGATCGTGGATCTATCAATACATAAATAGAATGAGAGAAATTTCTAGCATACCTGTCACCACATCCGGTGACGACTCTAACTCCAGTCGTCCCGGTAAGGAATAAGTGCAATCTGGACCGGTACCTAAGCTAGACGCCCTTGATCTGCCTCAGCCTCTGCTAGCTGGAGATGAGGGCCTTAGCCCTATTGGAGATGCTGGGGTACGTGACCCTACTGAAGATCTATCCTGTCGGTCCCGATCAGTCTGACCCCTGGCTGGACAATCTCTCATCGGATGACCCTCCTGTCCACAGGTATAACATGCTATGGAACCATACCTGCATGCCACAGAGTGACGTTGACTGCAAATAGGGCAAAGTGGCACGGTGAATCTACTCTGCTCCGCTCCTCTCTGTTGCTGCCAACCTGCTGATCATGAGCTCTTGCCGGTCCCGACTTCTCCCAACGACCAAATACACTCCCCTGATGCTGTTGTGGGGGTGGGGGTCTGGGTGGTCTGCCTGAAAATCATGGCTTGGGTACACCCTGGGACTCTGCCTGCATATCACTGGGTCTGGCCCTATGGCACTGCTCTTGATCTACCCTCCTTATCTCCTGTTGTCGCTGTCTGATCCCTTCAATATTCTGAGCAAAAGCCTGAACGCGGGCAATATCCATGTCCTCTCGCAGCGTTGCCGTAATATAGGTCTCCACATACTCTGGATTCAGCCCCATGATAAATCGGTGCACCCTGGACGACATGGTATCTACGAAAGCTAGAGCATATCAGGCCAAGGAGTCAAACCTCATGGCATACTCCCAGACACTCATTGACCCCTGCTCCAGATGTAGGAACTGATCAACCCGGGCCTGTCGAATTTCCCGTGGTAGGTAGTGATCTAGAAAAGCCTCTAAAAAGCTAGGCCAAGTCAGAGGGGAAACACTTTTCCCTCGGGACCTCTCCCAACTCTCGTACCATAGTACTCCAATGTCCCTTAGTCGGAATACCGCTAACTCCACCGACTCTGTAGGTGTAGCATGCATTACCCTAAAAATCCACTTCATCTGATCCAAGAAATCTTGAGGGTCCTCCGCCCGATCCATCCCTGTGAGTTGCGGGGGACTCAGTGCGAGAAACTCCCAGACCCTCGAACTACCAGGTCCTCCTGAGGACTCTATGACTGTGGGTTCCACCGACTGACGCTATGCAACCATCATCTGAGCTAGCATAAAAACAACACTCCTAACCTCCTGATATGATGGTACCGGTATAGAGACTGCTAGAGGCGGTGCCGTCACATTTGCTGCTCTGAGTGGCTCCTTGTGTAGTGGAGAGTGCTGGGGAGATCGAGATGATGTCTCCCTGTCGCCCTCAGATCGGGCTGACTCTGATTGAGGCACCCTGCTAGTGCCTTCCCCTGCTGTAACATCCAATCTCCTACCAGTCGTGGGGTGTCGCGGGTCTTTCATTTCTTTTTAGATAAAAGAATATAGCTTAGGGACTCAACCCTATACTGTACAGATCTATAGCACGACTGGATAAGAAGAAAAAGTAACCATCCTATCATGTCTCGCAGCCTCCTGCCTATAGAATGTGGTGCACAACACATCCATAGACAAGACTCTACTTAGCACGGCTTGTAGACTCCCTGGGATACGACCTGCTCTGATACCAAGTTTGTCACGCCCCAC
>JACEIK010000969.1:163177-307775 GCA_018107945.1 Datura stramonium | reverse complement strand
CTTACAATTTAGTGTAGCATACTTGAATGATGTATTATGAACATCACAAAATTGTTATTAGGATGTGTAATAACAACCATACCAGCTGTAGCTAACAAAAGTTCTACATCTGCCATTAAGATGCAATCATGTCTTACCTCTTGACTGAAAAAGTAAAATAAAAAAATCATGTCCTACCCCTAAAATGTTGAAATATGACCAATAATGAACTCTACAATGCACACTGACCAATTTTGCTAGGCACCTTTTTGCCCGAGCTTTTCTAACAGTTAATGGGACATTGGGACTGCATTCATACTTGAACATTAGATCCTAGGCTTCAGTGCAAAACATTGCTTAGAATTATGCCCATCAGCTGGACTTAAAACTATTATACAGATGCTAAGGCATGGTTTTAAGATTAATTTTGGTTTTCCTGTTTCTACATAGTGTGTCTCTAAGTCTTGTTATTCGATTCAATAATAGCATACAGAAAGGGTGGAGGGAATGTAGGAAAAAGATCTGAATGGAGCTCTCTGAACTTTCATTGTAGCTCATGAATTCACGATCTGGGATCCTTGACATGTCCAAAATGCAACATGAGTTAATGTAATACATTGTATTTGCAATTCAGGGTATCGCAAACTTGAGTTCATGTAATGTGGGAATATTTGATTCAGGGAGTACACGTCTCGTATAATATGAATCACCAAGTTTAGAAATTGCTCGCATGTCGCTGGTTTGAACTCTGCCGCATACAAAGCATGCTATTTAAGTGGGGAAGGGTATAGGTGCATGTCCATTATCCACTGAGTTTCGAGACATTTGTTACTGGTTCTTGGAGAAGTGAAAAGAAAGAAATTGCTTTGTGGTTATTCATTTCACATGAGCTGAAGATGGGACATGTAGGATTCTGAGTGGCCTTGCTTTTTATTTGTATGCTTCTTCTGCAACTTAGTATCCTCATCATTTAACTGAAATAAGATTGGCTGATGGCTCAATTATGTGATTAACTATACTTAAGCTGACATTACAAGGTGTAGATTTTAAGTTTGTGTCTGAGAAAATTTGGGAAATTGCACTAGTCAAAAGATGTCGTCACTGTCACTGATCATGAAATACTCCTTCAATTCCATTGAAAATGAGTGACATTGTTTTATGTGGAGATCAAAAGGAAAAATGTTTGAATGGATTATTTTATTAACTCGTGCAAGTGTTTTGTCATAAATTGTGATGTGAAAGTAGAATAGTGGAATGATGTCATGGCAAGTTTAAAGAATATATAAGTTTGGTGGTATATGTTTATTTAAATTGTTAGAGGGAAGGAAAGAGATCAAGTTTTCCTGGACACTGCATAAAACTTGTACAAATTTTAGGGGAGTTAAAATTGCATTAAGCACAGTTGTTAGAGGGAAGGAAAGAGATCAAGTTTTCCTGGACGCTGCATAAAACTGGTACATATTTTAAGGGAGTTAAAATTGCATTAAGTACAGTTGTTCACTCTCAAATGCTTATTGTTTTGTATTTGCGTATTTCTGTCCTTTGGGGCTGGGGTACGGGTGAATCACCATTTCTGTCACGCTCATTCACCATAGCTATAAATCTTTTTAGCTCGCATCATTCCTGAAAGGAAAAGAGTAATTCTTTTACTTATAAATCCCTGCTTGTAGATGGAATTTGGAGCTGCAAAAATTTATGTGTTTAGTATTTGTTTGCAAAGGACCTTCAGGACAAAAATCTGGCTTGTATTGGGTAGATAAATGTCATGACCCAAACTGGGAGCCGTGAGTGGTACTATTAGCGTACAGCCATAAGGCTTAGCTCGAGAGTACAATTTCGGTTTGTTTAGGATTAGTTAGTATAGTTCGAGTATATTTTGGTTTATTATTTAGGATACATCAGTTGTCTTTAGCTAGGAAT
Organism: Datura stramonium; assembly: GCA_018107945.1. Taxonomy (NCBI): domain Eukaryota; kingdom Viridiplantae; phylum Streptophyta; class Magnoliopsida; order Solanales; family Solanaceae; genus Datura; species Datura stramonium. The sequence goes on along the minus strand of JACEIK010000969.1, from coordinate 305,876 downwards.
ACAATATTGGCTTAGTTTCCAATAAGTGAACTAACTTATCTTAAGCAAAACTCTGGACATCCATCAACCAGTTTAACTATTTGGATCATATAAGTTATCAGGCACGCACAAACTTTATTCTTTAACTAAAACATAACAAACTATCACGAAGCTATTACGGTTCTCAAAACATAACTATAGTCCTTGATCCTGTCAAGGAGTGCATTGAGCACTCCAGAATATCTGGAATGACATAAGATGTTCTAAACAATTGAAGGAAAGGAATTAACTTCTCAGCTCCAACAAAGTAATATATGGGTTCGCCAGTTAGTTAGACTCAATCTGAAACATGAAAAGTAAGGAATGAGTCCACTGGCTCAATATTTACCATTCTTAAAAAAAGGAAGGAATGAGTCCACTTGTCTCAGCAAGTTATAACCATATCCATAATTTTTAAGGACAAGCTACAAGTTCCAGAACATGCATTCTATCAAATTCAAGTATGAGGACAGATAGTACTACAGTTATATCTTTCTGAATACACATTTTAGTCAAAAGGATAAGTCAAGCTCATGTCTATCTCAAAAACTGTTAAGTTTCTCCAGTTATTTTCTCTTTTCCTCTTTATTCAAAGTGTCTTTATAGTTTCTCGTATGACCAAGGGACCATACTTCTATTCTATCTATGTGCTACCTCACCCCTTTGGATGAAGATAGAAACTCCGGTACTGGTGTATGCTACAGTTCCCCTCGGAAAAGTTGTGTTGGTAAGGTACTATTTTTCTATGCATGACCTACACCATCACTATTTTCTTTGGCTTCCTTCCAAAGTGTTTCTCATATCCATCTTATCACATTGTTCATTATATAAAGTATCACTTGTTTTACATGCATTTTTTGATGATATGCATCACTTGTCAAAACATGATTATAAACTTGCAATGAACATATAGAGATATGTCCAAAAAAAGAATCATACTTATACTCATAAATCATAATAGCTTACAACACAATTCTAATTCGTCATGGTAAGCATGAAAGAATTTCAAGCATTTCATCCAAGCATATTATGTCCATATACACACTACAGGTTTGTCCTGTCTATGGAATTCAATGAAGTCTTTCTTAAACCTGTCCTAATACTTTGAAATCTCATCATTCATCTAAATCATGCTGGTTATGGAAAACTAAACTATAGTTAAAGTCACTTGCCTTCAGTCCTCAACTTTTCTTAACCTTGATTTCTCCGCTTATTTCTATATAATGCTCTCAGAACTATCAAAACATGGCAATCTTTTATTAGATTTACCCCAATCCAATCTTGGTGACGTTAGCCCTGACATATCAGCCCATATATTACTTATGCCAATTCCTGTTCCTGGAGTAATACATGAATCTGATGCATTCCCTTGGAATTCACAAAATATGCCATAAATTAGGGTTGAGTTTTACATTGACTGCTTAGAAATCTTTTCTCTTCTAGTTAGTATCCCCAATGAGTTTTCATTGAATTTATGTCTCCAAATATCTATAAAAAGTTGGACCCGTAAAAGTTTTATGGAAGAGGTTAAACAAAGGGCTAAAAAGTGCAATTCCTGACTTCTCATGTCATCTGCTACGACCACAATGGTTCAAAAAATTTCTTTTACACTAATGAACTGCAACCATGTGGATTCTACTGTGATCGAACTAGATCTTAGTATCTTACCATAGCCATGATAGCTACTGCACTGTGTACTTGCACGAAAGCAAACCCAAAGGACCAAAAGATCTTTAGAAACTCAATTTCGAGACTTTACTGGAATCACATTGCAACAGTCCCAACTGGTGAGATTGTCTTTTTATTTGGGCTTCTGAACATCTAGTGCTTCACACTGTATCCACTGAGAATTATTCTATTGGGATAACCAAGTAAAATTCTATTGGCTGGAGCTTCTAAAATGATCCCTGTGCACCACGATATATAAGACATTAAGACTATACATTATATAATTAACCACCTATCAAGAATGAATATTCAGGATTCTTCCTACTATATATTATTGATCTTTTTCAAGATGCTTTGGCCATAACGATTATTTAAAAACAAAAATCTACTGTGCAGCTCTGCTTAATAATAAAAGCCTCATCTGCCTAATCCACACAAGCTTTGTGCCCCTGGAAGGAGCATTTACAAATGTGTAAGGATGTGTTGATCAAGGATAGACACTGTGTTACTTTTTGAACTTACAATAAAGTAGAGAAGATCAAAGTTGAAGAGAACTGATTGTGAAGATGTGTAAGGCCTATGGCCACAAGAATTTGGGTAGTTCCTAGGAGATCAGAGTTGGCTGGTGAGCTGGGGAAAATAGAGTTCTATGGGGAAAGAGAAACATGATTTTGGCATTCTCTGTGCAAAGGCTTCAGTTTTAATGTGGAATTATTTGTGAAAGATTCTTCTTCTGAATTTTAAAAAATTCAAATTAAGTTATCTAATCTCCCAGTGAAATCTGAAGCTCTTCTGTCCAATGAGTTAATATGGTTTGATGCTTCATTAGCAAAAACCTTGATTTTTATCTTTTAGAAAGCGAAAAGTAAATTAATTCTCGATCTCAGTCTGATCTTGTTACTTATTTCTACCATCTTACTTTCATTTTGCAGCTAGACCTGGATTTCAAAAGCCTGGTGCTCCCCCTTCTAATTTGAAGTCATGCTTGGAACCCATTCCACTAACTGAGAAGGGACTACTTCCGGCAGATTATGTGATGGAAGATCCGGATTCTCATTTTATATACATCTGTAGAAAAATTGATGAATCAGTGGAGCTGAGCAACAAATCCGCAGATCGTTTGACTGCTGATTTACTATAGGTATCGCTTTAGCTTTGGGAAGCATTGATTCATCAAGTGTGGGTGTTCAAATTGGCAGAAACCATGTATGCTTACTGAAGGATGTACTTTTGTTTTCTTGGGTATATCTCTTGTTTTTATTGGATTCACACTTCAGAAAAAAGAGATTGTTTTGTGGTGGGAGAGGGCAGGGGAGGATTTTCTTTGTCTTTTGTTTTTCCCACTCCGTGTATTATTTTAGTTACGGTGGTGTTCGGGTAGGCTTGGGCGTCCCTCCACTATTTCACTGGGAACTATTAATTCCTCGGGCACATGTATTTGGTAATTCTGCGCACAGAGATGGGCAGAAATCATTGATCCCCGTGATGTTGAGTCTTTTCTTACCTTTCCTTTTTTAGGGTGGGAACAGGTGACGGGAGAGGAGGGGGGCAAATATTTTGGCAGTGGTTCTGTCGAGAATTTCTCGGCTCTAAATGGAAGCCAGAATAAGTGACTCCCACGTCTTGGGTGTGCCACGAGCTTGTTTTAGGTGGTTGTGTTGTGAATCTAATAAAAGACATCCTGTAGTTGTTATCAGTATCTAAACAACTGGTATACTAGTTTCAGTTTTGTACCTTCATTCGATTCAGGCTTTCTCAGAAGGCTCGCAGGTTCTCAATGTTCTTATTTGTAATCTCATTCTGTTATCGAGCTATTGTTTGGTTTTGTTGATTGTGAGGATTTATACTCTCTTTGCTACATGATGGAAGGAAATTGACTCGGTTCGGAATTAGCTTTTTTGTCCTGCATGATAATGAAGATCTTAAAACTTAATCCATGTTCTCTCGACACAAAAGGCAAGTTCTTAGTAGTCCAAGAAGTAATTTTAGCAACAATCTTTTCAATAAGAGGGAGCCACTGAGTAAATGTAATCTTTTTAGTGGCCTGAGGGACCCCTAAGTATCTGAATGAGAGTTCTCCTTAGTGAAACCTAGATGAAGCAATGCCCTCTCATTTTTGTAGCTGCACTCCAAAATAAATTGAGTTCTTCTTATATTAGCTTTTAAGTCCTGAAGCTACTGAAAATTGATCAAAACACTGGTAAAGGGTGGCTACTGATGGAAGGTCTCCTCTGGAAAATAACAGTAGATCATCTAAAAACAAAATTGGGTAATACCAAGCTTAGCACAGTTAGGGTGGTACTTATATCTTCTATTGTCTTTGAGTTCTGCAAGATGTTTACTCAGGTACTCCATAATTGCAAACAAAAATGGTGACACGGGTTCACCCTGCCCGAGTCCCTTGGCTGCATTGAATGGATTAAATGTATATGCATCCCATAATCAAGGTGATGAACTGTTATGGAAATTCCATTAACTCCATAACTTGTCCACTGAATCATAAGCCTTTTTGAAGGTCAAACTTCACCATGCACCTAGGGAAAATGTCTTTTCTGTTATAAGCCTTAACTAATTCATGATCCAGGAGAATGTTATCAACAATCTTCCTCACTAATATGAACGTTGCCTGTGTTTGGCTGATTATGGATGCAATGACTGGCTGGATTTTGGCTTCTTTAGTAATTAACTTGTAGAGTTAGCAGTCTTAAGGACTAGTGTGATTGAAGTACAGTTGACTGCCTTGTATAACCCGTCAGTGGTGAAAAACTCCTTCACTGTTTCACATATCTCCTCCTTGATAATATGCCAAGCCCTTTAGAAGAAAAAAGTATTGTAACCCTCAATTCCAGGAGCCTTTCATCCCTAATTGAGCATAGACCTGCATAGATTTTTTGATCAGTAATAGGGGCTCACAGACTTAAGCTTTTGCTGATGGGATAATATAGGGGTCCATTTCTCATGATAGTCCTGTTTACAGTTGGTAGAAAGTGAGTTGTTGTCCCCATTTATCCTTTATAGAATTGGACTATTTCATCTCGGAGTTCTGTTGGATCAGTAATTTCAATACCTGTAAGGGAAATGAGTTAAACAATTTGTTTCATGTTAGTTCTATCTTGGATGACAGCTAAAAAAAAAATTTGCTGTTGGAATCTCACAGCTTGATCCGTTGAGCTCTAGCTTTCTGTTTTAAAATATTCTCTTTAATCATGAATTATCCTTCCAGTTCATGTATTGCTTCTCTCTTTGTTATCATGATGTCTGAATAAGGGACTGTCATCTGGCTTTTTATAATTTGAAGATTCATTCTTGTCTTCTTAATCTTGAGATTAACCCCCCTAAACTCTTCATTATTTAGTTGTTTAAGAAGTATCCTGAGAGCTTTCAAGTTCAATCAAACATTTTGCATCTTATTTCTGGCTCAATCTTCTTCTTTTTTCCATCTCTCTTTCACAATGGAAATAAATCTTGAATGGTCAGCTCATGTGCTGAAGAATCTAAAAGAAACTTTAACATTTCACTGGATGGACTAAGTTGCATAGGGGTATGATCAGACATGTTAAGAACTCGATAAATCAGTGATCATATGTCCCCATTTCATCATCCTGTCTTGATTCCCAAATACTCTTATCTATTTTGCCATAGACCTTGCTGTTATACTTATCTTGATGTTTAACTCACCTGTCCAAGACAAATTAAACAGAAAAAGACCTTGGATGCAGTGATCTATAAAAACTTTTATGTCAGAATAAGTAACAGGGTTGGCACATATCCTGTCAAGCTTGGTCTGGTACTGCATCAAGATATTTTTTTCTTGATGCCACTTATTCACACCACTTAACATTTCAAAACAACCATTCATTCAGATGGATTGGGTACCTCCACCACTGTCAAGACATAAAGGCAGAAGTCCACTCTTTCCATTGGACCCTTTATGCACACTCATGGATCTATTCACTGTAGCAACTGAGCCTAATAATGGGAAATCAAGTTAGATAGGTTACTAATTGGGAATAATTTGTTCTTCGAGTTCACATCACATTGGGCAGTCTGTGTTTGATGTTGAGGTTGTGAAACCTCTGCATGTTGTTGTGGTGCTTGCTGCTGAATTGCTGCAGTCTTAGGTGGTGCAATCTCTTAAGTGTTGTTGCTCCATTATTATAAGGCTCTAGTATTGCTATTCCTGGGCGGGTCTTTTGTCCTGTCTTCTTTTTGATTCCTCATGTTTCTTCTCTGGCTTAGTTACTTGGGGACAAGAATGTCCTACAACTTGACATTTCATACAAACTTGGGCTGACAAAATTAGCCAATATTTTTTCAACTTGCTCATATTCTAATGAGTTGGGTGAGTGATATTTTGGGTAAGATATGGTCTACAACACATATTCAACTTGTAGTAGTATGGATATTCACGGATAAAATATGAATCAGCTTAAAATATTCTCACTTGCTCAAATGTTTGTAGGCAGGGTTGAAGTACCTAGGATATCAAAAATTGAAACAACCACTGATCATCAAAAGTTGATAGCAAAATTATTTAATACATTATAAGAACCTTAGTTATCTATAAATATTTGAAGCTAAATTCCAATATTTAATTGTAGTATGATAAATAGAAGCCACCAGTTGAGATTTATTTTTACTATAACCATTTTAGAAACTATAAGCTAGTGTGAAATATTTGGTACACACATTTCAAATTCGATTCGAAATAGCTATACAATATTTGAAATATTAATAAGATGAAAAGGTAAACAACAAAATTCACTAAAGAGCAAAATTTGAAGTATTAATAGGTTCACTAATAGTTCATATGTAGGATGTATTATAATAACATATCCAATATAATTTTGTAAGTAGGGCTTACAGAGGATAGAATGTATGCAGATTTTACGCTATCTTAGAAGGTAGAGAGACTGTTTCTGATAGATTTTTCGCTCAAGAAAAAAATATCAAACCAGATCGAAAAAGCAATAACATAAGTGAAGAAATTATGGCAAAATACTATAGAAAGCATGACAAAGTATTCTGAAAAAAGAACACCAACTACAATAAAATAGTGTGTTAATTGAAATACAAGAGACAATAGATAGTACCAGAAATAGAAGGACAAGAAATTATAGAAGAAATACCAAACTACTAGTATGGAAGGATAAGTAAGACAACGCTCTATTACCTACTAAGCTTCTACCCTAATATGTGTCCTCCATAACCTTCTATCTAAGGTCATGTCTTCGGTAAGTTGCATGTGCATCATGTCTGGTCTGATCACCTCTCTTTAATACTTTTTCCACAAGCTTCTAAGGTCATGTCCTCAGTAAGTTGCAAGTGCATCATATCTGGTCTAATCACCTCTCATTAATACTTCTTTGACCTATTTCTACCTCTCCTATAATCATCAATAGCCAATTTCTAACACCGCCACACTGGGGCATTTGTGTATCTCCTTTTCACATGTCCAAATCATCTCATCTTCGCTTCCTGCATATTATACTCCATCGAATAACTTCGTTTCTACTTTTCTCTCTCCTAATATGCCCACACATCCACCGTAACGTCCTCATCGCAGCAACTATCATCTTTTGAGTGCGAGAGTCTTGGCCGACCGACACTCTGTCCAATCCAACATAGTTGATCTAACCACCATAATGTAGAACTTGAGTTTAAGTTTTGATAGCACCTTCTTATCATACAATAGACAATACTCCGAATGTGGGCCTGCTGCACTTCATCCACCCTGCATCAATACGATGTGTGACATCATTGTCAATCGTTCTGTTTTCTTGGATAATAGATCAAGCCTCACTTCAACGTCAGCCTCAGCGGTTACATCACTGAACTTGCACTATAAGGATTCTGTCTCGGTCCTACTCAACCTAAACCATTTAGATTTCAGGGTCTGTCTCCAACTTCTAACTTAGCGTTAACTCCGTCCGGGATCTCGTCAATCAGAACTATGTCATCTATAAAATACATACACCATGACATCATATCTTGGATCCGCGTCCCTATAAAAAATAAATAAAAACGTGTTAAGAGCATGTAGGCTCTATTATAGAGTTGATTTATTTTAGGTATTATAGGATTGATCAACTATTTATTATTATTATTATTATTATTATTATTATTATTATTAGTTATATTATTATTTTAAAAATGGAGATGATCAACTCATCACAAATGTATGTGAAGATAAACAAGCCCATGGATAACAACTGCACCCATTACATAGTTGAAAAAAACATCAATTCAATTCTACTAATAACATTTTTAATATATAGTTTTATTTTTTTTAAAAAAGAAGTGATAATAAGGATCACGACAGAACTTTGTTCGGTAGGAAATTGATATATCAGTTTTTCTTCTGCTGCTTAGTGTAATATTTTCAAATTTAATATATTAATTAAAATTAGAAAAAGAGGGTCAAAAATGTCGCCCAAATAATGTGAAATTGAACAAAAAATGTTACCATGGCTTCAATAGTTAGGTCCAAAAATGTCTGTTTTCAATGTTTTCATTCAAAAATGCCTACGAATTGTTAACATTTTGGTTCAAAAATGCCTGTTGTGGGCCAAAAATGCCCTTTTTTTAATAAATATTTTTTTAATAAAAATATTGTAACCCATTATTAATTTTCATATATATATAATCACAATAATTTATTGTTAATTTTTATTTAGATAATTATAAAAATCTAATAAAATAGAAAATATTTTTATTTCTTAATCTTTGAATTGAAGAATGGTAAAACGTTAAGATATAACTATCATAATGTCATAAAATACGAAAATTATTACATTACTTTAAATTACAAAATATCTTTAAAATATAGAGCTTGATAAAATTTCTTTTGATTCTTATTTTCATTTTAACTTTAAATCATGAAATATATTGGTAAATGTTTATCTACTTCCAATTCGAAAAAGATTAACAAATAAAAATATTTTTAATATTTTTAATTTATTAAAATTTTAATTAAATTTAAATAAAATTAATGATGAAATACTATTTATGATGTGTGTGTGTGTATGTATGTGTGACATATATTATCAGTTTTTAAAAAGTTATTCTACTTTAATTGATAGCGAGATTAAGGAGAAGATTATTTCTCACTTTTTTTATTAGTTAAAGAACTTTTAAAAAGAAAGAAATAAAAGAAAAAATCATTTAAAATGTATTTTATTAGAAAATAGTCATGTTTTTAAAAAATATTTAAAAAAAGCTATTGGATATTTATTAATAGTAGGCATTTTGGATTAAAATATTGTAAGATATTTTTTAATTAAATTATTAAGATGTCTTCTTTTTATTCAATTGCATAATTAGCTCATTTTACCCTTTATCCTTAAAATTAAATAATTTGAGCAAAGAAAAATTATAAAATAATACACAAATATACAATTAATAGTTATATAATATGGGCTTTGCTTATATTCAAATTCGCTCATTTATTACGCGGTTTATTTTGAAAAAATTACATAACTAAGTAAATTTAATTAGTTATTTATAATAATTAGCAAATTTATTAAACTACAAAAATGATAAAATAATTCACAGTAGCGAATTTCCATTTTTTTTAAATAATCGAGGGGGTCGTTTGGTTCACAGGTTAGAGTTATGTAGGTTTAGTAATACATGAATTAATTATGAGAACAATCTATATGTATTATTTTATACGAGATTAGTTATCGGGTATTAGTTATGTAGGAATTAGTTATGTAGGTATTAGTTATGTAGGGTTTAGTTATGTAGAGATTACAATACATGAATTATTGATTATCGAATATTTAATTTATGAAGTAAAAAATAATATATATTGTTTATAAATAAATTGTTTATACATTAATAAGTAAAAAAATATTATAAAATTATTGTATAATTAATTTTTTAAAAGAAAATAGTAAAAAAAATCAACTTCCGAAATTAAAAATTAATTTAAAAAATTAAAAACATAAAAAAATTATATATATATATAAAATATTTTATTTTTTAAGATTTAAGATTAAATATGTTAAAGATACATCAAATAAAAAAACAACTAATTCTATTTACGAAATAAAATATAATTTTCAAAAGAGTATCAAATTAAAAAAGATTTTAAAAGTAAATAGGGGTAAATGTGTAATTTTATTATTTTATTCATGTATATAATACCGCATAATTTATTCCACCTTCTACTATGCATAAAGTTATACATAGATTTCCTCATAAGTTATGTAAGTTTTAATCATGTAGGAATTACTACAAATACAACCAAATATTGTATAACATTAATACTTGAATAACTTTTATCTATTTAGTAACCAAACATGGTATCAAATTAATACATGAATACTAAGTTATTCATGTATTAAATTAATTTTTATCTAGTAGCCAAACGGTCCTTACTATTGTATCAAATTTTTATATTATATTTACAGCTTGTGTGTTACTCTCTCCAATTTGTCTGTTTTCTGCCATTTTGTAGCGCTGAAAATTTCTCTCCCAAATCTGTCAAAATTTCGCCAGTTTTTTCTCTCTGTCACTTTATACGTGATTGAAAATTGCTTCCTTCTCTCTCTCTCTCTCTCTCTCTCTCTCTCTCTCTCTCTCTCTCTCTCTCTCTCTCTCTCTCTCTCTCTCTCATTATGACGATATCTTTAGAGTTTGATTTTATCTGGTTGAGGCAAAGAAGAAGAAAGCTTATCATGGAAGTAATTATTAGATTTACATAAAGCAATTTTTAATCTTGTCTAATTCAAAATCTCTGAAAGCAAAAAAGATTCGAACTTTTCGGTGAAGAAGATGCGAGATAATTGTATTAGTTATCTACCATTGTTGGAGAAATCGAAGCTCACAGGATTTGATTAGCAATCTTTCGATGGAGAAGCCTCTTCTTCTGCTTCTTAGAAAGAAATCGAGAAGCGGAAATTACTATTGAAGACTCTTTGATTGTGTATTTGTTTTTTTTTTTTTTTTGAATTTTGACTATTGAAATTGATGATATTGTGTTTTTGCGTTATATTTGTGTGTGTATCAAATCTTTTGATGCTTATTAGTATGTATCAAATTTCCGAGTGAAACACATAACTTTCGTTTAGATAGATGAGTTTTGTCGCGTATGTGATATGAGATTATTGATAATTTGGAATTGTTATGCATCAATGTATTGCTTTGTGTATCAATACATTTGTACCACTTGTTATTAGTATGCTTATCAATTTTTTCCCAGTGATACATGAATGTAAATTACCTATATCGCTTCGTGTATCAATTTGGGGAATCTTTGCCCACTATTACTTTGTTGCCCATGTATCAACATCTTGAATAAATTATAAATTGAAAATTACTCATGTTTATCAATGTATTATGATAGTATTTATAAAACACATCTAATATTATAGAATTTTACGGAAGATAGACTATTTGATTGTGTATCATTTTAGGATGTATCAAATAATATTTAGTCAAAAACCCTTAACTTTACATTTAGATAAATGAGTTTTTGATACGTATCGGTATAGATAAATTTAGATAGTTAAGTTTAGATACATGTATCAATACCACAAGATGAATTAAAAGGAAATTTCCCATAAAATCTAAAGTTTTTCTTGATATGGATTAATTGTTTAATTTTTTAAATATGGTTAAAAAAAACCAGAGATCAAAATGCGGAAGATTGTCTCCTCTTAAATACACAAATTTAGTTAACTTAGATATTAAGGTTTTAGATTTTTCAAAACAGTACTCAAATTTTTGATTAATTTATCAAAAAAATAAATAAATATTACTATTTTATATAATCAAGATAAAATATATTATTTTGTATTTTAATTAAAAAACAAAAAAAACCAAAATAAATAAAAAAATTAAAAAAATTAAAAATATTTTTATTTAATTTGATAAATCAATATAATTCGTCCAATAGAAATAATAGGAAGTTAAAACGTTTTAGGAACAATAATAGCAAAATCCAAGGTAAGTATTGATGACAACACAAGAGAAGAGACAAGTCAGATCTGAAAATAATTTCAATCCTTATATAGAATGACAGACCACTTTACCAAAATAACAAAAAAGGACAAGAAATTGGTTTCAAAATTATTTCTCTTGGAAGAAGTAAAACGACATTAATATGCATTGTTATGAAATGATCGGTGTCCATTATTTTTAACCTCTCAAGTTTAAGATTTATTTCATTTTGAAAAATAATAATTATAACCAACAGCATTTTTCTGTAGAAGTATATTTATAACCAACACAAAATAAAATTTACTTTTTACCAGTCATCCTCATACAAATATTCTCGTAACAAAACAAAAGTAGATTTAACTGTTTAAACAAGAATCAATTGCATTCTTTGACTAACAATTAATTTTAACTTTATTGGAAAATTGAATAATCATAATTTACTTTTTGAGTAATTATTCAATTCAATATTTAATATTGATTAAGTAATTATTTGATCAAATAAACAAGCCGGATAATACTGTAGTTATGCTTAAACTTAAGTTTACATATAGCTTTTCAAACATTGCACACGAAAATGACATCTTTTTACTATGCATGTATAAAAAACATTTAGGGCCATTTGAAAATTAAATTTTTTATTTTTTTTATTTTTTTTATTTTTTTTAGATTTTAATAATTATATTAATTACAATGGCCTATTTGTTTATTATGATGTAATTATAGTGTAATTACAAATGTGTTATTTTATTATGATCACCATTAGCGAAATTTATATTTCTTATCTTCTCTCCTTTTTTTCACTTTGGGGAAGAGGAGGAGGGAGGTAGATGTTCGGCCACGAATAAAATGGGGTGGCTTGACTGCTAGCCCGATTAACTCTTGGAGATGGGAGGTGGGGATTGATGAATATGGGGGCTTGGGGGAGTAGTGGGGAGCGGATAGTATGTGGGATCGGTTGGCTAGTTGCATCAGGAAAGCGGCTAGAGTAGTGTTGGGGGTCTCTAGGGGCCGTTTGGGGGAGTCTTGGGGAATTTGAAATTGTGGTGGATTGGAGAAGTACAACGGAAGATTGGAAGAAAGAAGGTGGGTACGTGAAATTGGTGAAGAGTAAGGATGAACGGGGAGAGACGAATAGGGAAAGATATAAGTTGGTGCGAAAAGAGGTAAAGTTAGCAGTTACAACGGCAAAATCGACGGCACGAACGCTTGTATGTCTAATTGGAATGCAATAGAGGGGATAAAGTTGTACAAGTTTGGCCAAGGCAAGAGAGGAGGGCTCGTGACCTGGACCAAGTGAAGTGTATCAAGGATGAGGATGACAAGGTGTTGGTGGAAGAGGCACTTATTAGACGTAGATGACAGGTGTACTTTCTTAGCTCTTAGCGAAGGGGACAATGACATTATGTTGGGGGAGCTAGGCGTTGTGGGTATTATAGGCGTATAAGGGTTGAGGAAGTTAAGGGTGCTGCTCGCCCAGGATGCGTAGGGAGTAGAGCGATGGGACACGATGATTTTAGTGGAATTTTGGAAGGCAGATGGTATGGAGTGGTTGACCAAATTGTTTAATGTCATGTTTAAGGCAGCGAAGATGCACGAGGCATGGAGATGGAATCGATTTTGTTGTACAAAAACAAGGGCAACATTTAGAATTGCAATAGCTATAGGGGTATCAAATTGCTAATCCACACTATGAAGGTTTGGGAGAGAGTGGTGGAGAAGCGGGGTGAAGAGGGCGTACCAATTTTGAAAATTAGTTCGGATTCATGCGGGTTAGCTGACTATAGAAGCCATTTATCTTGTAAGGAGATTGGTGGGCGTATAGGAGAGGAAGAAGGTCTTCACATGGTGTTCACCGATCTCAGAAAGGCTTATGACAAGGTCTGAGGGAATGTTTTGGCGTTGCTTGGAGGCTAGAAGCGTACTAGTGGCGTGTATTAGGGTCAGCAAGAATATGTATGATGGAGCAAAGGCTCGGATAAGGACGGTGGGAGGTGACTTGGAGCACTTTCGGTTTGATGGGGTTGCGTGAAGATGTACCTTAACCCTTTTTATTTGCCTTGGTAATTGATACTTTGACGCGAGGGGTCCAAGGAGAGGTGCCATGGTGTATGTTATTTGCGGATGACATAGTTTTGATTGTGTATTACTCGCGACATAAACTCTAATTTGGAGGTTTGGAGACAAACCTTGGAGTCTAAAGGATTTAAATTGATGTCACGCCCTTAGAGGTATGAGCGCTTTTGGTGCCATTTATTAGGACTGGCTTGCTAGACTACGAGCCTAAGCACATCGGTGTCTGGCTGGCTCTATTAAAGATTCCTGGAATCCTTGAACATATAGCATTTTTGTAAATACGGCCTCGCGACCAGCCCAGACCTATAGCCACTGTCTTGTAACGATAGCTAACTTGAGAATCATATCGATATAAAGGGGGCATGCGGTAGAGCAAGTCATATCTTCGATTGAATTATTTAAGATCAAACTAGCGGATGCTAGCGGCTACGTGACCGACAAGGTCACCACTACTAAGCTTGGATTAGGCCCCACCGACCAACATAAATAACTAAACATGCACGGCCCCACCTGGCCAGCCTGACTAACCATAGGAGATATATACACAATGCGCAAGCCTCTAGGAATGCGTGGATGGTCGGGACGGGGCCCCCACCTACCGTGCGTATAACAAAGAAAGAAAATAGACCTACAGTTTGTCTGGCTCGGATGACGAAGGCGTGTTTCAGTGTTGGTAGAATCACGAGGATCGGCTCTCGTCTGAGTACCCTGAGGCAAGCCGTGGGCGCTAGCGGGCGTCGGTACCACTGGTGCAGAAATTATGCAAAGCAGGCGGAACATAAGCTGAATGTAAATAACATAATTAGAAATACGAACGATTAAGAAATGTCACAGGCCCATGCAGGGCGGTAGAATCCCGAAACGAGGCTCACATGCAGGAGTAAGGTAGGAGCATACACCGCGACGTGGCGTCTGGCTTGTCTATTAGCTAATATATAATATATATATATATATATATATATAGCAAGCAAGGACTAATACCAGCCCCATGTGGAAGGTGCCAACCAACAAATAATTTATATACCCCTGCCCAGATTCAAAACCATCCAAAATAAGTCACTCCACTCGTACACTAACTCACAGAGCACCTCTAGGCCCCACTAGGTCTCCGGCTCGGGCTAAGGCCTCGATATAAATAGCATGCAGAGCCCAGAAGGACTTAAATGTATGTGTAAATTGTAAGCTTTGTGTTTGTATACATGTCCTTACAGGCACCAGCGCCTAACATGGTAAGCTATACGCTATGTTCCAGTCGGCCTGCTATGGGGAAAGCTCCATCCATCTTCGTCCCTCTGCTAGCGGATAGCATACCACTCCTTGAGTGGCGTACATCCCCACACCCTCACGGTGGAGTCGGCTCACCGATTGCACCTCAACCTAGGGCGGCGAGGACGCTCAAGGGTGCCCTCACAACACAAACGAGTCTCAACAAACAAGGATCCGCATTATAGCAAGCATGTTTTGAGCTGAAAATACTATCTATATTGATTTACTCTTACGAACTCTTTTGTATTTATGGATTCTCATCTTGAACATACTGTATACGAGATATTATCGGCTAATCGACTATCTTGTATTTGGGATATTATGTCATCACGTGTTAGCCCTACCGAGCTTTCATTATTGAATATATATCATAATATTATAAAACATACTTACTAAACTCATATGGAACTCGATTCTCGACTTCGAATTCTTTTCTTCTATGTATCCACGCTATCTTTACATCTTGGATTACTAACTAGAAGGTTAACTTTACATACCTTCGCTGTAGTTTTAGACTAACGAGAGCGAGGCTGAGTCGATTACCTCTGCTATTTCTCAATGCATTTATATATATATATATATATATATATATATATATAACCCAAACTTTGACTTATCGAAAAACGGTCAAAAATTCGTTATTTCTCGAAAGTCTAGAAAGGAGAAATACTCTTGTAGAGCTAAGAGTATATTGACACTAATTTGGAGCAATTCCACTTACCTTGGCTCGGTAGCACAGCCGGTGGTCAAGTTTCATGAAACTAAACTCATAGGAATGCTCCTTTAACACTTCAAATACCTTGGTATGAGATTAATTCGAGTTTGGAACGCGTTTGACGAGCGTAATCGGCGAGAGTAATAAACCTCGTTCTCCCTTTGTTTCCACTGCGTGTTCTGCAGGTATGAAATGATAATGAAATAAACCGAAGTGGGAGGCCTTTTATTCTTGGAGGCCTGGAATGCGACTTATAAGTCGCATTCATGGAATCTGTTTATATGTCGCATTCGTCGAATCTGGTTATAAGTGCGCATTCGTCGAATGCGATTATAAGTCGCATTTGTCTTCGCGTGCAGCGCCGACTTGGCGCTTTCGATCTTTCCCGGGCCTTTTCCTAGCATGTATGACATTCAAAACTCTTAACCAACATGCGAGTAGGCCATCTACGCGTCGAGAATTTCTGGGGTGTAACATTCTCCTCCCCCTTAAGAACATTCGTCCTCGAATGTAAACTTCCACATATCTATAGGAATTCTCAACACTCAACTTATTTCTGAAAAATTTTAGCGGAAGTTTCCTGCAATATGGGCTATCTGAAAAACCTGAAATGCGAGAAAAAGTCCAATACAAGCACTCTACACAATGCTATAGCATTCATCTCGTAAAGGCTAGAGTCGATTATATCATTTATACATATCGATAAGGCCTTTGTATAAAATAACAATACTAACATACCTCTTGATTGACTAGAGCTTGAAATAAGTGAGGATGTCGATTTTCATATCTTCCTGCAGCACTCCAAGTCATCTCCTCTCGGTTCTTGTTACGCCGTAGTACCTTGTGAAGCGATATCTTTGGTTCTCAATCTAGAATATGTGTCTAAGATAGCCTCTTGGAACCTCTTCATAGACGGCTCTCAGTAGCTTTGGATATCTGGATTGGAGATGCGCTGCCGGATGGGTCTAGATGCACTTTCTTAACACATAGATATGTGAAAAGCTTGGATGAATGATTCTAGTGCGGAGGTAAGTTCAACTCGCCTTATGGCCTATTCTTCGACGAATCTAATAAGGCCCAACGAACCTCGGGCCAGGCTTACCCTTTTTACTGGATCTCATCACCCCTTTCATCGGGAATGCTGAAATACCGGTATTTCATCAAATTCCAGTCTTTGCGCCGCACATCGGCCTCTGATTTACGCGGCTTTGTGCAATCGTGGCGTTCTCGATAAGCTTTACATACTACTCGACATTGAATAATATCAGCCCAATGTAATGACTCTCCCACTTCAAACCGTGTTTGGTGATCTTGCATTTCGCCCATACAATGCCTCAAGGGCGCCATACGGATAATTTGAGTGATAAGTATTATTATAAGCAAACTCAATTAGTGTGGTCTCGTCTGACTACCTCAAAATTTAGCACACACCATTTCGTAGCATATCTTCGACGTACGAATAGATGCGTTCAGCACATTCATGCAATCGGGTGGAATGTTGTGCTCAAGTGTCTGCGTTCCCAAACCTCTCTCAAATGGCACGCTAAAATCTAGCGGTAAATTGTGCTCACTCTTTGAGATAATAGATCTTTGGAACACCATGTAATCTAACTATTTCTACGATATACAATTCGCCATAATCTTCGGCGGGAGAAAGTAACTCTTGGCGAAGTGGGTTCGTCGATCTGTCAACTATCCAAATGGAATCGTATACATGCAGTACGGGGTAATCTGCTTACAAAGTCCATGTTCAACGCTTTCCGTTTTGAGGAGAGGCACAACTATGTCTGAGTTAGCACTTTGGTTTTACGGTGTTAGCTTTTACTGTTAGTTAGGACATTGGGCTAAATTGACTATTTCTCTTTTCATACTTGGCCACCGGTAGATTTCCTTGATATCATGGTACATTTTAAATCACGCACAGGTGGAGAGAATAGCGGGCGTAATGTACCTCATTCATGTCTATTTGGCGGAATTTGAAATATTTGGAACGAGAGGTGGCCCTTACATCCACGGCACTTCGTCCTCGGTTATCTGAAAATCCAGCGCTTTCTAGTGCTAAGTCTGTCCTTAAGGACCGAGGTCGGGATCTTCATCTTTGTCGTTCCTTTACCCTCCACAACTAATGACGACACAACGGTGTTACGAATTACCGCTCTGTTGTCCTCTGTTTACGCTACACGACATTTAAATTTGGCTAATTGATGTATTTCTGACCAACTCCTTTGCTCATTTGAAAAATATGCTAAATTCCCATCGATTTACAGTGAGAGCATGTTTGCTACTACATTGGCTTTTCTAGGATAATACGGAATGCCCACGTCGTAATCTTCCAATAACTCCAACTGACGATCTTTGTATCGCAAATTCAACTCCCTAGAGTGAGATATGTTGAGCTCTTATGATGCAATGAAAATATCCACATGGGCGCCATACAAGTAATGTATCCATATCTTTAAGGCGTGGATCAACTGCGGCTAACTCCAGTCGTGGGTAGGGTAATTCCTTCGTGTTTCCTCGGCTTTTGGGAGGCAACATATGCAATCACCCCTTCTGCGTGCTGCATTAACACACAACACAACCCGATCACACGATGCGTCTGGCTTACAATAACCTTCTGCCGGGTAATGCTAACCTTTGGAAGCGGAGTTAATCATCCAGCTAATTCTTGGAAACTCTGCTCACATACCTTTGTCCACGAAACTTTACTTCTTTACGTATTCGGCTTAGTCATAGGTGCCGCTATAGTGGAGATCCCTCAATAGATCATACATAATATCCAGCTAATCCCAGGAAAACTACGGACTTCGGTCGGAGGTGGTGGAAGTCTGAGCCATGTTTTGAGTGCTTCTATTTTACCGTGTGTCAGCTGTATACCGACATCCGACACAATATGCCCCAAGAAGGCTCTAAAGTTCCATCCAAATTCACATTTAGAGAACTTAGCATATAATTGACGGTCCTCACAGAATGCAGACCTTTGTCAGTAAATGAGCACGGTAGTGCTCGGAGAAAGCGAGAATACACGAGAATATCGCCGATAAATACTATCACGAAACGGGTCGGTATAGTCTGAAGGTGTTGTTCATGGTCCATAAATCGCTGCTTCAGGGTGATCAAATCAAACCCAAGGACATAACTAAAAATTCAAAGTGACCATTCGGGTCTGAAGAACACATTTTGGAAATGTCTCTTTCACGAACTCGAACGATGATATCAGGACCGTAGAAGTCAATCTTGGAGAAATAATAATGGCCCCTTATGGCAGTCAAACAAATCATCACAATGCAGGAGCGGATACTTATTCTTTCTTTGTAACCTTATTCGGTTATTGGTAATCTATACATGCGGGCGAGCCATCCTTCTTTCTCACAAATAGGACTGGCCCTTTACGGTGAAGTACTCGGCTGATCAGCCTTATCCCCAGCAGATCGCCAGTGCTCCTTTAATTCTACGAGTTCGGCGGGAGCCATACGATACGGAGGAATTAATATGGAGGTTTGAGTGCACTAGTAGCAAGTCGATTGTAAAATCTATTTCCCTTTACTAGGGGAATACCCAGTAGCTCGTCTGGAAATACATCGGGGAATTCATTCCTGCTTAGACAGTAGGTATCGGAGACTCTGCGAACATCACAGACCACGACTGAGTGGTAAATACATCTCTTAGCTACCAACTACCCTCCTTTGAAGGTAGGAAATAAATCTTCCTTGCAGGCGTAGGCGTAGCATCCTTCCTCTCACCTACCTCCCACAGAGCTGGAATCGGACCGTCTTGGTCCAACATTCTACGTTGGCATAGCACGACACTAACTAATCCATACCCATAATGGCATCGAAATCAATCATTCTAACTCTACCAGATCTGTTGAAGTGACGATCGGCAACCTGTCTTGTGCACCCCCTCGATAAATCCTGCTAGCTATAATTGAGTCAACTACTGGAGTAGATGCGGAAGAAGTGTTGTAACAGTGCAGTGCAGCACTAAACTTTCGAACCACAAATGGGGTAACATAGTACAAAGTGGACCACTAGATCGATCAATGCATGCGAGCGTGACAAATAGTCATCATACACATTTACCACATGCTAAGAGCATGTCTGAGTCTTTGTCTCTAGTAATGCATAGGTACGGCAGGCCCGTACACAGGCTAGAAGGCTCTGATCTACCTCGGCCTCACTGCCGAACTGCGAGGGCCTCGCCCTACAGGGCTCTTGGGCTCGTGGTCACTGCCCCGGATCCCTGTCTGGCTATCTCGGTTACCTTGCCCCACACAGTAGGACCAATCTCATTGATTACCCTCACACGCATATATAACATTACAGGAGCCATATCTACAAGCTCCGATGTAGAGGTCTCGGCTGCGAATAGAGGCGGGGGTGGTCGTGCGTGCTCTCTTTCTCAGCTGCACTCTGCCCTCCTCTCTTGAGGTGAATCCTGGATCGAGCGCCTTCAGGACTGCAGGCACGCCACCGACGAATAAATCTACCCCCTCTGCTTTGTTGTGGTGGAGGTGGGGGTCTAGAGAGTCTGTCGATGGCGGGTGCAGGTCTCTCTCTAGATCTCCCTCTGTATCTCGTCAAACCTATCCACTGCTTTGTGTGGTCTGATTTGTGTCTGTCCTGTGCCATTGTCAGGCCCTCATTAGTGCGGGCAAGGCACACTTTTAGGGCAATGTCCATATACCTCGTAATGTAGTTGTCATGCATGCCTCAATGTATTACGGGTTTCGGACCCATAATGGCAAATTGGACTACGGATGGCATAGTGTCCATCAAAGTTGGAGCATAGCGGGGGCTAGGAGTCAAGCTGTAAGGCATATTCTCGTCGCCTCTCGCCCCATTGCTCCAGTGCAAGAAGCGATCCATCCAGAATGCCAAGATCTCCCATGGAAAATAACGGTCAGGAAGGCCTCAGAAAGGCTGGACAGTCGAGAGGGGCAACATCTCTCCCTCGAGACCTTTCCCAACTCTTGTACCATAATACAACTATGTCTGGCAGAAATACTACCATCTCAGGCGATTACGTAGGTGTCACATGCATGACACGAAAAATTCTCTACATCGTACAGAAAATCTGGGGGTCACCTGCTTTTGATCGTACTTTAGGCTGTCCAGAGGACCCAGTACCAAAAATTCCACGACCCTCATTGCCGAGATCCACCTAATAGGTCCTGGCACATTACAAATAGCCTTGTGTTGGTGGCCATCATTTGTGCTTGTATGGCTCAAGCCCCTGCTGCGAACTTGCAGTCGGATAAAGATTGTAGGTACGAGGCCTATCGGAGGCGGTGTCATTACGAATGGCTCTGGTGAGATAAGGAGGCTAGCTGAGAAGGCTGTGATGACGCCTGCATGTCGCCCTCGGATCTGAGTGCGACTCACCGAATGAAGCTAGGCATCCTGCTGGTGCCTTCTCTGGCTATGATTATCAGCTTGCTTCTACAATGGCGAGGTCAGCCATTTGATGCGCCATTTTATCTGTAGACAAAAGAATATGATAAGTTTTAAGAACTGGAAACCACTATCTTTGTCTTGTTCTATGGCATGGTGAATATGAAGAAAAGAGTAACCATCCTATTATGCCTTGCGGCCTCACTGCCTATAGAATGTGGTGCGCAGCCTTGCCCGTGAACAGGCTCTGCAGCGCGAACTGCCAGACTCTGAGACTTGACACACTCTGATACCAAGTTTGTCCGCCCGTTGGTGGTATGGCCGAGTACTGGTGCCTATTGGGACTGTGCTAGACTGCGAGCCTAAGCACATATGGTGCCTAGATGGCTCACAGCTTAGATTAAATGGAATCAGCGAGCATATACGCCTATAAATACAACCTCACGTGTGGAGCTGCCAACCCATGTCTTGTAACATCGGCTAACGAGAATCCTTATCAATATAAGAGAGCACATGCGGGTAGACAAGGCCACCATGCGACTAGTTATTTACAGATCAAACAACGGATGCTAGCATTTCGCGGCGGACAAGATCGCATTTCTTGCTTGGATTGGGCCTTGCGGCCAACATAAATAACTAAACATACACGTACGCCCGACCCGACACAACTAACCACGGGGAGATATATACACAATGCGCAGCTTAGGAATCACGATAAGATGGTGGGACGGGGCCCCCACCTACCCGTCTTGTATAACAAGAAAGAAAATAGACCTCATTGTCTAGCTCGGATGGGGGTGACATGGTTTGGCTAGAATCACGGATCGGCCTCATCTGTGGTACACTGCCGAGGCAAGTAATGCGGCGCCCAAACGGGCGTCGGTACCAGCAGTGCAGAGGTATGCAAAACAAGCGAACATGAGCGAATGTAAATAACATAATTAGAAACTACGAACGGTAAGAAATATACAGGCATGCAGGGCGATAGAATGCGAAACGAGGCTTTCTGTCTTGAGGAGTAAGGTAGGAGCATACTGTCGGCGTGTGATCTTTCTTTGTCTGTTAGCTAATATATAACATATATATACTTATATATAGCAAGCAAGGACACGATACTATCCCCAGCTAAGCCGAAAGGTGCCAACCGACAAACAATCTATATACCCCTACCCCGGGTCAAAACCATCCAAAAATAAGTCACTCCACTCGCCTAGTAACTACGAGCACCTCCTTGGCCCTCTGGGTCTCCATCTCGAGGCTATGGCCTTTGATATAAATGCGTAATGACAGAAGGACTCGCATGTTATGTATGGCGTAGCGTAATGCATATACATCAATCTTCCCCACAGCGCAAGCCTTGCCCAACATGGTAAACTATCTTGCTATCTTGATCCCGGTGATATGTGGAATGCTCCATCCCATCTTCGTCCCTACGCGGACGGCATACCCTCCTTGGAGTGGCGTATCACCATCCTTACGGTGGGTCGACACGATTACCAACCCGAGGCGGGGACGCTCAAAGGTGCCCTCATAGCACAAACGAGGTCTCAACAAACAAGGATCACGTATAGCAAGCATGTTTGAGCTGAAAATACTATACGCCCATTCGATTTCTTATTACGAATTCTTTTACGTATTTATGCGATTCTCATGCGGGAGCTATACGTATCACGAGATATTATCGGCGTAGACTATCTTGTATTTGAGATATTATCTTAACGATAGATATTGCTTTACACAAACTTTCATTTACGAATATATATCATAATATTATAAAACATGCTTGCTAAGCTCATGTTGGACTCAATTCTCGACTTCGAATTCTTTCTTCTATGTATCACGCTATCTCATCTTGGATTACTAACTTGCCGAAGGAATTAACTTTACATACCTTAACCCGGATTTTTTTTCGACTAACAGTGGCTTCAGTCGATGCCACCCTTTATTTCTCCCAAGCTTTGCATTCATATATATATATATCCAATTAGGGCGGAATACACTAATATTACGGAAAACATTACTTTCGATAACATATAGCCCAAACTTTGGCTTATCAAAAACGGTCGAAAACTCGCTATTTCTCAAAAAGTCCAGAAGGGAGAAATACTCAACTTTAGGAGCTAGGAGTATATTGACACTAATTTGGGCAATTCCACTTAGTGGCTCATTATACGGCCGATTAATAGGTCGAATTTCACGAAACTAAACAGGAATGCTCCCTTCTTTGCTAAATACCTCGGTATCGAGATTAATTCGAGTTTGAATGGTGTTTGACTGCGTATTCGGACGAAAATTAACAAGAAACCTCGTTCTCCCTGTTTTCCTGCGTGTTCTCACGAAAATTATGAAATAATAATGAAATAAGCTTAGAGTGGGAGTCTCTTTATTCTTGGGACTTTTATGTCGCATTCCTTGAATACGATTTATAAATCGCGTTCGTCGAATGCGATTTATAAGTCGCCATTTGCCTACATGACAGCGTCGACTTGGCGGCAATAGATCTTTCCCCGCGGGCCTTTTTCCTAGCACATGAATGGCATTCAAAAACTCTTAACAACATGCGAGTAGGCCACTTACCTGTTGAGAATTTACGAGGTGTAATATTGAGACGGGACCAAGACGAGTATTTGGAGTGTAAATTCGGTGATGTGAGAGAGCGAAGATGATGTGGAGGTGATGTTGGGTACACGAATGATTCAAAATAGGAAAAGTTTCAAGTACCTTAGATTTATTATTCAAGGAAGTGGTGAGATCGACGAGGATGTTGCCCACCCGTATTGGTGCGGGATGGATAAAATGGAGGCTCGCATCTAGGTGTCTTCTATGATAAGTAGGTGCCAACAGCTTGAGAAAGTTCTATAGAGTGGTGGTTAGACCAGCTATATTGTATGGAGCGAAGTGCGCCGATGAAACTCTCATGTAGAAGATGAAGGTGGCAGAGATGTAGATGTTACGGTGGATGTGTGGACATCTTTTAGGAGGGATAGAATTAGAAATGATGATATTCGGGCCAAGGTGGGGTGAAGCTGTGGTGGAGGAAAAGATGCATGAGGCGAGACTAAGGTGGTTTGGACATGTGAAGAGGAGTGCACAGTGCTAATGCGCGGGTGTGAGAGAGCTGACTGGATGATTTTAGGAGAGGTAAGAGGTAGGCTGAGAGAAACGATGGAGAGGTGATTAGAAAGGATATACTGTGTGATTGCAACTTATCGAGGATATAACTTTAGATAGAAAGTTATGGAGTCGTGAATTAGGGTAGCATAGTAGTAGATTGCGAGTGTGTTGCACTATTTTGTCACCCTTAGTAGTAGGCCTAGTACGGCCCTTATAGTTTCTGTCTTTCGATGTACATTATTAATTATTTGTGACTATCGTGTGGTTGATCTTTGTTACTAGTGATGTTTTGTATTGTATATTGTCCTCTCTTGCTATTATATTTTTGATACTATTGCTTTATAAAGCTAGGGTCTATCGGGGAGCGGTCGCTCTGCCTCGAGGCAGAGGTAAGACTCTGCGTACATTTTCTGCCCCGTCTGATATAAGTAAGCTTCAACATAACTTAGGTATAAAAGAATTCAAAGAAAAGAAAATAGGTTATAATCTCATTAAACAATGAAAATTCAACTTTCATAACATCATCCACTATAAGCCATGTTTGTTAATGTTTCATTCGTTGAAGATTAGAAAGATATAATTTTGAAAAAATAAATTAATAGCACACTATGATAAATAAAAAAAATATATAAAAAAAAAGAACAAGAAATCACAAAGAAAACACAAGAAATAAAAATAAAAATAAAAATTATAGAAATAAAAAAGAACTTAAAGATAATGAGAAATAAAAAAAATTAGAATTAAAAAAAGTTATAGGTAAGCATGTAACTACATCATGTAATTACCACTAATTTTTACCTCAATCCTAGAAATTGAAGTGTGCAATTATCTTCCTTTAATTACACCCAATTACATATTGATCAAATATTACAAATTCAACAAACATATCAAACTATATAATTACACTCAATTGTATTGGAAATCCAATTACACAAGTAATTTTCCAAACAATCTCTTATGAACAATCTCAATTGCATCTTTCATTTCATAAATAAAGAAACAAAATATTGTAGGATTCCAAACCAAATTTCTAGAAAAGAAAATGTGGCAACTGTAAACCCTTTTTAACAACTACCAAAAGAATCGGAATTAGAAAGGAAGAATTCTAGCACCATAAAGATTAGTCAAGTCAAAGTATATAAAATATAAGATCTGTTATTTCATCAATCATCATTTATTAGAGATAATCTATTTTATTATTATAATGTAATAATAGAATAAATAACTCTGAAATTAATTAATATTATTGAACACAAATAATTTTATATTTATTTTAAATTTATTATTATTATTTTAAATCCCTCATATCAAATACTTCTGTAAAGCTTGCATACTGTGACATATAATTCGACTCATAATCATAAAACCTCACTCATAACTCTATTTATTATAAAAAGAATAAAATGAAAGATGAAAAATATGAATTATTAGAAAATATTTTAAGAACTTCCAAAATAATAATAAAATTATTAAAATTATAACACCACAAAATAAATAATACCCTTGTTTTTATTTTTCTCAAAAATCATGTTGATGAGTCAATTGTAAAAGGAGGGTAATAATTGCAATTGGTGGACAACTGTAGGAAGTGGAAGATATTACAACTACAATTCTAATATTAATAAAAGAATAAGAAGGCAAGAAGAATTCTAACACCATTAAAATAGTAAGTTAATTAACTTATATATTTACCCCTTTTTCCACACACAAAATCTTATCCCTAGATCCTATCACTGTTTTTGCTTCTAATAAACAGTATTTTCAAAACTCTCCACTCTTTTAATTGTTAGTTTTTATAAGGACGATAGTTTAACTAATATAACTATATTAATTTTTAAAAATATATAATTAAATTTTGAATTTCAAAACAAAGTAAAGATTTATTTTTGAAACATACCACAAGTTAGAATTTACGAAAAGGACTTTTCAAATTCAATTCGTAAAATTTTAAAATTAATAATTATTTTTAATATACTGTAGCAATAAATAAAATGAATAAGTGGAGTAAAAAAAGCAAAATCTAATTTTAGTAAAGTTAAAGGAAAGAAAGAGATAGTAATATTAGAGAAACTATTTTTATCACACAAAGTGAAAGAAGTTAAAAAGAAGAGAGTGGGGGCCGAGGAAGGAGATAAAATGTGGCAAGAAGAGAGAGAAAAGGAGAGAGAGTCATACAGCATAGAATTATGCACAAGTTTGCCGTTTCAGAGACTCGCCATTTGGGGACTTCACGTCTCTCTATCTTCTCTCTTTTCTCTTTCTCCTTTTGCAACTCTCCTCTTTCTCTCTTTCCCCCCTTCCATACAAAACAAAAACCCTCTTCTTAATTTCTTTTCTTCTTCCCGAAAATATTTCTCCCAAAAACATACAGAAGATACACCTGAAGAAATTGAAAAGGAAGAATTTCTCCTTTTGGGTATTTTCTTTCAATTTGAGGAAACAAGAAGATGGGTAGGAAGATTGACGCAAATTGATTGAGAATGTAAACAATAGACAAGTCACATTCTCAAGAGGCGTGCTGGCTTGTTGAAGAAAGCCAGCGGCGACTTTCTGTTCTTTGTGATTCAGAAGTTGCTGTTATTATTTCTCAGTACTGGAAAGCTTTTTGATTTTCCAGTACTAGGTATGTTTGATATCTTTTCCCCATTTCTATTTTGGGGTTTTTAGTTATTGCATGTATGTAATGAGATTTGGTTTTAGGGCTCTGATTCTTTTATCTGTACATGGTTTGCATGTGGCTGTTACTGTTGCACTTCTTTTTTATCGCAGTAGCAATTGAATTCACCCGTTCTGTTGAATTACAGTCTTAGATTTATTATTCTGTAGGAATACTATAGTAGATAGATGTGGGCGCTGCTTTGTGTGTATGCATGTTTCCATTGAGCAAAAAAATATTGACTGACACTGGATTTCCCTTGAATCTTGGATGTCTAGTTTTTGGTTATTTAGATACTTCCTTGAAACTGTTCAAGTATTTTAAGTTCACATATTTGATTTTGGATGGTGCATATTCCCATTTATTATTATCTTGCCACAAATTTCCAATTCTCTTGCAATAAAATTGTCTTGCAAAATGCTGACTTTTGGTTCGTTGCAGTATTCCTATTGTGTATCTAATAATTTAGCGATAAATTTCTTATTCCATTTTCTTATTATTGAGTATTTGTTTGGTTTCTGATCGTCTTGAGTGCAATGCTGCTCAGAGGATAAGATAAAATTGTCATGTACGTAGGTGTATGCAAGTTTTGCATACTCATTTTTCTTTTTCATGACTTATAAGGTAGTTGATTAATTTCTCAATGTTGCATTAACAGGCTCATCCGTGCAGCCTATGAAGAAAGCTGTTAAAACTTTCTCTCCACTTATAGATTTCAGATGATGTTATCTTACTACTTATCTGTATTTATTTAGAGGCAATTGGACGAGTGTGAACTGGGGTTTTATTATCTACTTTAATGTTTCATACTTTCTTCTGATTAATTGCTCCCTGTCTTTCCATACATTTTATGCCAAATGTACTATTTACTTGAGGTTCATGGTGGTCATATTATATTGAGTCAGGGATTCAAGGAAGGTGCTTTTATACCAAAAGGAAGGAAAGAAAGTCATCCTGAAATTTAGCTTTGATGTTGTATCTATTAGACTCCAGGATTTTCTATGTTCCATGTGATTGTGATTGTAACACAGTCGATCAAGTGCACCTAAACCCCAAACTGGGTTGGCTATATGAATCTTTGGTTGTATAGAGCATTATTGAGGTTGAACCACATATGTTGACTGTCAACCCGTAGCCCTTCTTTCTTTATTGGGTTCGGGACCGGCTATTGTTTGCAAAGCTCAATGGGAAGAGTTGATTGTAGCATGGTATTTTAAGTAATCTTAGGACTAACCTATGTTGTGCTTTCCTTAAC
This sequence comes from Datura stramonium, assembly GCA_018107945.1. Classification (NCBI taxonomy): domain Eukaryota; kingdom Viridiplantae; phylum Streptophyta; class Magnoliopsida; order Solanales; family Solanaceae; genus Datura; species Datura stramonium. The sequence goes on along the minus strand of JACEIK010000969.1, from coordinate 277,770 downwards.
TGAAAGGGATAAAAGGCATTGAATTTTAGTTTTTCACATGCATATATTGTAGGAAAAGAGAGGCATATTAGGCTGGAGGTGCATATAGTAATGCCTGTTTTGTGGTAAGTACATAGCAGGAAAATTCAATGTCTCAGTTGCTTATACACCACGCAGATGAAAGAGATGTTCGGGTCTCAGAGAGACAGAGGGGGTGGCTAGAAGTTGAATGTGCTACTCCTGTGAATTTCTTGGGTACTAGTAACGCTATAAATGAATGAACCCACAGAAAGGAGCCAGATAGTTATTAAAGCTTTGCTTTTATTACAGAAGATGTTACTTTGATTAATTGTGATAGCTTATCTATAATTTGGTACACTAATTTTTGTTAAAATGCAGCATGAAACAGACACTTTCGAGATACAACTGAATGTAGCCTCAACAGAGACTTCTGCCGTAGAAAGACGTCAGAGGTGAAGATCTTCACCTGTTTAGTATGATTATGACTTTCTATAACAAACATGTATAATGCACTTTCCTTAGAATGAATATTCTGAGTTCTGTTGCTCTCAATTCTATCCACAGAGGTGTATTGTTTTCTTATATATGCACATTAACAAGAACTATTGCCAATAAGAGCATTTTCACTTTAATTTCTTTTTGGTTTTGGTGTAGTCATGCTTTTTGGACCAATTAAAAAATATCAGAGTTCTTTTTCTAGGGAGGATAAAAGGTGGCTGGGCTGCAACTTCTAGTAGAAAATGTTAAAAACCACATGTAAATTGGTCTTATCTGTTTGCATTATTGTTTGAAGAAGAAACATTTATCAAGTGCATGGTTTTTTCAGATTTGTGTTCATATTCTAAGGCTACATAATTTTTGTATTTTCTCAATGGTTTCTTTCTTTTTGTGTTTAGAGGAACATGGTGTCCTTAGTAAGTTTTCGGTGTAATAATCTCTTATTTTTCTTCACTTCATTATTAATTATCCAGGAGCTTTTCTGTCTCCTTTCTCCCAGTGCTCAAAGAATGAACTGATGGAAATTTTGCAGCACTCTAAAACTTTCCTTACCATTGTCGATACTATGTGAACTCTCAGGACAATTGGTGGACAACAGCATGTCCCATATTTTCTCGTTAGTTGTCTCAGTGTAATATATAAAGATCTCTGTATCTGCTTAGATTTCTTGTTTTGAATTGAAGGATGTCCATGACTTTGTTTTGACTTGTTTTGGTGACTGAACATTATTAATGAGATTAAAAGTCTAGATTTTAACTCTTCAAATATACAGAGCTACTGTTATTTGGTTGGATCCAGTGGTTAATTCTTGCTGGAAGACATCAGCTAAGTTCCTCCTTTCTGATTAAATATAAATATATTATGAATCACTATTTAGAAATTATGACATTCGTGTTTTCTGCTTTTTGCTTTTAATGCAAATATACGAGCTGGAGACTGGAATCAGATAGTTTGGCATATTTGCCTTAAAGAACTCACCAACATATGAACTTCTGTTGTCTGGTTTTCATCTTTTGCGATATCTATGGAGAGATTCACGGTATTGAGAGGAAAGATGCGACCGAGGACAACTAAAGTAGGTAAGGAATTGTTGTGTTAAAGATTCAAATATCCCATCTTCAATCTGGAAAACTTTTCATTGTTAATTATTTGTGATAACTGATGGTACTTGATTCTTTTTTCTTTTTCCTTTTTGACGATGTCTTATCGTTGTAAATGTGAATACTTGCCATTAGTGAGAAGTGTATTGCATTTGTTTGAACCCAGGTAGTCTTTGCTGCAGATAGAAAGGAGTAAATTTGTAATCACTTGAATTTTCTGTATCCATAGTGACAATGAATTACAAGTGATTTGTGAGTTGGCCAACAGGCTCACCACAGCATTCTTCTCTTCTTGAAAAGAAATTTTCTTCAAAAAGCTTCATTTAAATTTATTTACTGGGAGATGAAGCTTGCCAAATATTTCAAAATTTCTGGTTTTGCATTTATCAAACAAGCACGTGTGATAACTCATTTTTCAGAACATAACTTTATATTGATGTCTGATCTGTACGGAGTAGATTTTTGATAAAATGGATTGTTTTTGCATAGTTTTACAATCTTATTATTATTATATGCACACTGACATTAACAAATAGATGTGTATATTTGTTTCTACCTGAGAGTGAAGGGTTGGGGGTCTAGTGATGGTCTGAATACTTAATCGTGTTTAAAACAGTCCGGTATCTATGGATATGGTCGATATGGCCTCCATAGCTAGGGTTTCTGAATTTCTCTGTTGATTTTTCCTTGAACAAGGACAACGAGCAGCCACAGCCGCAGCAACAGGCATATTGCTGAAGCAGGAACAGAAGAGGTGGACAGTCTTAAAGGCAGAGCTCTCAAAGCTCAAGACAAAACAGCTGTATGGCTCTGTTAATTATGTGAATCATTATTCAAGGATATTTAGAACTTGAACATGGTTTAAATTCATATATGTGATTGACTCTTTATTTCAGGCGGTTGTTAGGCAAGGACCTTAATGGTATAGGTTTCCCAGATGAACTACGGCTGCTTGAACATCAACTAAATGAAGGACTATTAGCCATAAAGGACAGAAAGGTATGAAGTTTGCTTTCGTTATTCATGATAGTGCCGCAATAGGCAGACAGTTTTGTTCAAAATGTCTGTTGTTGAATCTTGGAAATTTGAACTATAGCATTCTACATTGCAGGAGGAATTGCTGATACAGCAACTAGATTATTCAAGGAGACAGGTAAACTACACCATACAGTTGAAATGGAAAATGTTTATATACAGAGTGTTTTTTTATGCCAATGAAAGGAAGATTAGAAGTACAGGATGAGCTTTTTTGACTCATGTTTTGCTGACGTTTCTTCTTTGGTGATGCCTATCAAGGAGGAGAGGTCTGCGCTGGAGTGTGAGACCTTACGCAGACAGGCAAGAGAAACCTTTTCTTTTTGGTTTCTATCGTTTACAGCCAATAACTCCCCCGTTTATGTTTCAGGGTGGCTCCTTTTGGCTAATTGCTTTTGCCATCATGAGCTGCAGGTGAAGAGCTCCGAGGGTTATTTCCTTTAAGTGCTAGTTTACCGCCACCTTATCTTGAATACCATCATCCACTGGAAAAGAAGTATCCAATTTTAAAAGAGAGTGAGGAGAGTCTTGACTCTGATACAGCATGTGAAGATGGAGTAGGCGATGAAGATTCCATACAACCTTGCAATTGGGGTATGATCATCATCTTTTTGGAGTTAATTTTCTTGCTTCTTATGTACATGTTTTGCTGGCTAGATACGTCACATGTGTTGTCACGCCTAAAAGCTCAGCTTAAAACACAGTAACAAGTTTTGCGGAATCCTATTAACAAAATGTTGGTATTTATATAAACTTATGTCACGTGTTTGTCACACCTAAAAGCTCCGGCAGAAACATAGTAACAAGTTTTGCTGGAGTCCTATTAACAAATTCTTGGTATTTATATAAACTTTCTCGCTGCACAATTGATTCAATCGTTGCATTCTGTGTTACTTAGGCTTCCAATTATTGGTCGAAGCGAAAACTGAGCAGGAGTCTCCTTCAAGCAATTCAGAGAATCAAGTTGGCTCAAAGTGACTATTGTCTTTCGGAACTCGTCCCCCTCCTTTGTTAACTGTTACTTGTTAGGCACATGTCAGGTCAAATGATATTGAACAAGTTTCATGTTGAAAAAACAGGTTCATCTGGACCAGTGATTTTGTCAAGGACTTAATGATCCCTTAGATGGCTTAAGCAAAGTGAGGATGCTGGTTAAATGTTGATTTTGGACAATATCTTTTGACAGGGTGTTTTAAGATGGAGAATAGATGAGTTCCAGCTCTCTCCATGTTTACTGATTTTTTTGCTGCTTAGAGCATTCACATCTCCTTCTAATGCCTTGTGTTTTTTGAGTAAATGGATGGATGTTCTTGTTCATACATCAAGTCTTTCTCTCTTGTGCATATTGTCCTCTAAATTTTACCATTTATTCAATGTTTAGCCCTCCACAAAGATGAAAGATAAAATTCCCTTTCATCTTACATCCTTTTGTTTACCATCAAGGGATTCCAGACCTAATGGGATACAATCATACAAGCACCGACTCTGCGCCCCAAACATGGAAGAGAATATTTACGGCCGAGCAGGGCAGTGAGATGAATAAGATTCTTTCACTAATCCTTTTGATGTGAGTCTTATACAGTGTGAATCTGAATCCTTTAGTCAGGTCAGCGAGTTTCGGATATCAGATAGTAATAAATAAAGATAATATAAGACCAAGCAACACTTGTGAGGCTTTAATTGACTATCAAAGTTCATCCATACAACTTCCAATTCTTTTCGAACGAAATTATACATATATTTTACATTAATAAATCTATTCACAACCAGTTTATACATGTACAAATTTACCAAAGAATCCACTTGCTATTTCTACTTTCTAGTGTGCTGAAGGCTGTAGAGAATTTACCTCTTTCAGCCAAAACTTCGAGAAGAGATCATTCATTTTCTTCATATTGTCTGCAGCAATCCTTCTAAACCCTCCAATCTTCTTCTCAGTTCAATGGCAAATCCATCAACTTCACCATTAGCCACTGCCGCTTTCAAACTAGTTGCCACTTCATTTATCTCTTTCACCTCTTTTGAAACACCACAATTTTCTGCAATTTCATTGGCTAATATAGTATCCCAGCCTCTGATCAAAGAATCATCAAACAATCCAGCTGATTTCCTCAATTCCATGTAGGGTTTTACACTACTGCATATTCCAATTAACAGAACCCCGAAAACCCACAAAGAAATGCTCCATAGGATCCACAAAGATCGACGAATGATGACATCTTTTCCACAGCAAGAACTTTCTTCATTCTCTGTTATCATCTTCACTTCAACTTTGAATTCCCTGCCAAGATCATGAGCTGAATCTCTTTCAAATCCTCTAAGGTAGCAGATGGGATTCTTTTCGATAAGGCTCAATCCATGAGAGATGCAAAAGCAGCATGACTCAAATGAGAAACACCAGAAGTCACAGAATTCTTGGCTAGCAAATTCAAGCTATAATCCAAGTAATCCTCAACTTGTGATTTTCCCCATCTGTTCATTGGGTGGTCTATTTCCACCACAAGCGTTGCAAATGCTCTGTGAATCAATGGAATTACATCAAGACATTTCTGAATCCAGGCCAGGGACAAGAAGTGGAATTCCAGTTCTGTCCCTGGAACAGAATTGGCAAGACTTTATTCAAGATTTTGGATACATCTGATCGAAAACCTTGCAAAGAAGAAGCCAACAAGGCTTCTGAGTTGTGATGATGATTCTCCATCCTGCTGGGATTTTTTCAGGAAATGGCTAATCTTTTCAGCCAAGAGTACCATGTCAAAATAACAAGAATAAAAGGGAGTTTGTTTGTCTTCTTCTTCTTTCCTTTTGGAAAGCAAAGGCGGAATGTTTTGTTTTGGTCAATAATTTGGTTCATTATATAGGCGGGGTGGGGTTCTGATAAACGCGGCCTGAGTTGACAAGTTGTTTGTGCTATTTGGCCTCTTGCCTTACTAGTGTTCAAGTAAAACAAGTAGAGGAATATGCACCATATTCACGTTTTAAAACGTTTTCGGATGTTCTTCCTGGATTTTTTTATAGAATGAAAATAAATCTAAAAAGGAGAAAAGAGTAGTAAGTACTGGTTATGAGCCTGCAGGAATTGCTGGGATGAACAGTTAACTTAATAAAGTGTTTAAGTCATTAATAATATTGCAAGAGAATATACTCCCATTTTTTTTAGAGGATTGGGTTTAGTGACAAGATAAAGGTGCTACACGAGGTCAACTTTGACACGATGTAGTGCTAAACAATTTATCCCAAAGGTCAAGTTTTTGTTTTATTTTTTGTTGTGGCTTACAAACCAAAAAGTCATATGTTAACATAATAGCGGAAGAAAGTGAGTAAAAAGGGGAAAGTGATTGCGCAAAATGAGCGGCGTAGCCACACTGGTCAAAGAGGTATTTTATTATCGCATGTACTTTGTTTTGTTGGCTGTCATCATACACGTCTCATGAAGGAGTAAGTAGTTTTCTTCTTGCCTACGTTTATGTATTGGGAAATATATGAATAGTATAATATGAAGATAAGATTGAGTTAAGAATAGTATTATTAGTACAAAACATTTCACTTTAGTATTATTATTATACAACCAAAGTCCAGCTCAAGTTAGTTTGGAAAAGTAATCTACCATTATTGAATACGTTTTGCATATCATGTTTGTGAGAAATTTGAAGCTGAATTGTTGAATTTTTGAAAATAGTTCCAAGGGAGATTTTACATGTTTTTTTATAAAATTAAGTGTTTTATAAATTTAATTTAAAGAATTAAAAATATTTTATTTTTTTTATGAATTTTGAGTTTTTTTAATTTTTTATAATATAATTATGATATAAAAAATTACACTTGCAAATTACATTTTTGGACGCAGAAATACGCTAAGCCCAATGATTGTATACATAAATGTTGCTTTAAATTGCTGGCATGACAAAAAAGGGGCCAATATTGCCCTCAAACTATTGAACATATCTTAATTAATTTACCTTCCTTTTGCTTTTGGTACCAAAAATATCTCTGTCATTTATTTTTTGATGGGATTAGTAGAATCATTTTCTTTTGGTAGATTTTTGGTGGTTAAATGAATTATTTTTATTTGATGTCAATGCTAGAATGATTTTTTTTAAATTATAGGTTCAATTATTTTGAATTTAAATGAATTAATATTATGAAAGGAAAGAAGTATTAAAAATAAAGATACACTTTCAAACCATCACAAATAGTTCAAGTTCAAATTTATCTCAAATTTTATGAAATGAACTTTAGCATGCAAATAAGTAAGATTGTTTGTAAGTTGTTAAACAATGGATTCTAAGTTAAGTTACTACCATAGAAGACGATACTTACTTAAAGTCCTTGCTAAATCAAATTATGTCAAAAATTAAAACGAGAGAAGGTATTAATAATTCAAAGAAATATTTCAAAAATTTGAACGTGTTTTGTCATATATATATATCTGATGTTCTTTATCTAATGCGAAATTAGACTACTTTAAAAATAATCTTTATTTGATATATCATACTTATTGTCATCTTGATCTATAAAAATATCAACATACAACCTCATGAGTCATAACATCAACTATTAATATTAATAGTTAATAAAATCCTAAGTAAAGATTGTAAATTATAATATTATTAAATATTTTATTTTTTGGTTTTAAACTTTTGAATATATATTTTTTATTTCTCCATTAGAATCTTGTCTTGCATCCCCTCAACATATATCTTCAATTTTCTTTCCGCCTCTTAGCATCTAAGTTTTCATTGACATCCTCCATTGAAATAACAAAAAAATTGAAATGCCTTTGAAACTTAATAAGTTTTTGAGACACTTCAATACTAATATCATATGATCTTTTCTTTCTTTGGGTAGTAACAAACTAAATCTTTGAGTTCTCAATTAATTATGTACTATGACATTTCATAACACAATCTGTCTGGTAGGTATCTCCTTTTAGGGAGAAAATTATTATCATTATGGTTTTATTCCAAAACTTTTATAGGCAAAATCTTATTTTTTACTTTTATCCTTCTATAATTCATGATAAGAAATATCACAATATTTGTGGTGTATTTATTTTTAAGATAATTAAATAATAAAGATAATTTTTTCAAAATAATTTTTAAATTTCTCCCAAACCTCTTGTAGTCTTGATTTGTGATATTCATCCAACTATACATAAGCATGTCATTATTTAATTTTTTTTATCACATCTTGACACATTCACTTTTAAGAATGGACGAGCATTCATGACGCTTATTACAAATTCACTGTTTGAATTTGGGCCTCTATGTAGCTGCAGAACATGGGCCAATGTCTGTACCTTATCTTGGGCCGGTGGTCCCAGCTTAAGCTTTTGTGGAATGCAGAGTCTCGGAGATGGTTGTCCTATAGATACCATAAAACTTTAAGCTCAACAAGTTTTGCCTTTTTAAATGTTTTGCCCGAGGGAAAAAAGCAGTATCAAAAAGTCTAAGCGGGTGTTTGATTTGGATTTATAAAAGTCTTTTAATTTTTGTAGTGTTTGATTTTATCAAAAAATATTTTAAAAAAATTAAAAAATCTTAAAAATTAGTCGAAAGTTGGTAGATATCAAATTTTATATTTTTTATTTATTTTATTTATTTTGCATCTCTTTTTTGTTATTCAAGTGTTTAAATATTAAAAGAGATTCCATAACTTTGATTCCTAAATCAGTTTTTTTTGTATTTTGGAATTTTTTAAAAAAATAATTAAAAATCTGAAAAGAAAAAAAATCAAGATAGTATTAATTCATTTAAAATTAGTGTATATTTAATTTTATAAATAAAAAATAGAAATATACTCCAAATAAAAAGTAAAGGAGAGCCTAATTTTATTTTAAATTATATATTTTAAAAATTAAAATAACTTAAATAATTAGTTTATATTAAAAATAAATAAAAATAAATTAATTTAAATTTTAATTATCTTATAAATAAAATATTATAATAATTAACTTTTTATAGTGTTAACAACGTTAAGGGCATTTAGGTCATTTGATCCAAAATAACAACAACATGTCAAAGCAATCGATAATTTTTAGAACGACAACATCACAAAGTAATTCTTTATTTATAAAATAAATTTCAATATTTAAAAAGTGTTTTAAACACTTATATTTAAAAACCACTTTTTTCAGCTAAATCAAACGAGCCGTAAGACTGCTAATTTTTAAGGCTATTGAAGGTGATTTCCTGGAGCTTTTTTGGGATGTTGTTAAACACTATGAATATTTTATATTTCAAGACAGGGTAGGAAATTATTTCATATCCTTAACTTTGATCTGTATGTTAAAAAAGTTATAAATAGTTAGAAATGAGTGGTATTCTATTGGACATCAGAATCTGGTATGTAACAAGTTGTTCTTCAAAAATACCATATAAATATATCTCTAAATAAAAGGGAACTTTTTTTTCAAATATATTTTCCAACGTTTTTCTAGGTTATTTTGATAAATTTCCCAAAAATGCTTTTAGTTTAATTAAAGACACAATATTCTACCAAATAATAATGGGTCTCATTTTTTTGTTTGTGTAGCACAAATAATTTGAAGGGACCAATAATTGATTTCTTATATTGCAGAGCCAGCCAATGACAGATCAAAATTTTCTTCTTCCTGTTTTTGGATTTTAGCTATCCTCTTATGCTGTCTATATTCATTAGCTTCTCTTATTTTTTTCTTCTTCCAAGGATATAATCCAACTAGCTACTCCTCTCCCAGTCAAAACAAACTCAACAAAATTTCAAACAAACACAACAAGGAGGAATCTTTGGCACGCTGTATCAACCTTTTAACAATAACATCTTACCATACCTTTTTTTCTTTCTTGAGAAACCCGACTAATAGCGCGGGAGGTGAAAGTGCTTTATTTTCTGGCCCGGTAAAACACTTTGGGAGAAATATTAGTCTTTTAAGGGGTGACAAAAGCTGAAGGAAATCCCAAAAAAAGTAGGCTTACTCCTCAAACGCACTTATTTGAAAAAAAACTTTTGAGAAAAATACGTTTAAAACACATTTCAAAAGCTTTGGCCAAACACTAATTGCTGCTTTAAAAGTCTTTTAAATTTATTGAAGTAATATGGTGACACCAAAGCATCTTTTATAGCGAAACACTCCAAAATAAAACATTAGAGCATTTAAAACAGGTATAATTGGTTGTGTTGCAAAGTTTCGCTGAAGGATAAACTGTTTTTATGAAATCAATTTTATATTCAGAGCTTGAATTCGAGAGCTTCAAATAAAAAAAAAAACTTATTACTTAGTCACAATTTTGAATGATAAACCCGTACCTTTTACACACATTTCTTTTCATGACCCCATCGCACCAAATAATATATTTTGTTTAATTATCAAATTAATGTTTATTTAGAGTAATTTGCACCCAAAGGTATAGAATACTTTACACGATAAGTATTAAGTAACATCTTGCCAATGACAAGAGATAATAGGGTTTTAGCACTAAGTGATAGATTTAATGAAAAAGGTAGAATACAGTAATGATGGAATAAAGATTAGATGTAATTTTAATTAATCAATAACTTTAAATTGCAAGGATATGAAAAAATTAGATATTATGTTATATACATTTGTTTGGTACGCAAGTATATTTTATTGTATTGGAGATTATTATTTATTTTTTATCTCCTCAATTAAATATAAAATAAAATAATTATGATATCTTTGAAATTGTTACCTCTTATTTAACCAATCAAATAATTTCAACCCTTTTATAATATTCAAAAAAATTTCCACTACTTTTACCATGTTGTATTTATTAATTATCATAGAGAGTTACATGTAATTAAATTTATCATTTTTTACATTAGTGCAAATATTCCTCTCATGTGTCTTTGTTTTTCCATTAAATTTATGTTTCTTGCATCTTTAGATCACCTTTATAAATATATTTATTTTTTAAAATAATAAATTTACATAATTTATTATCAGAATTCAATCCAAATAAGTTTTGATTGAATTTGTAAGTTTTTCATTCAAATGAATTAGTTTTGATATTTTTAGATTTTTAAGGTGTGTTTGGTATGAATTTTCAATTTTCTCGTGTTTCTTTGGTAAAAATTTTAGAAAATAGTAAGACTACTTATTTTCCTAGAAAATGATTTCTTGAAAAATATTTTTCCCTAATAGTACATAATTTTGACTTTTGAGCTTTCAAAAATAGAGTAATTAGGAAGGATAATAATTGCGAGCAAAGTACGTCCCTTTTGCCACAAACCACAAATCGTCTATTATTTTCATACTCATTATCATCTATAGGACAAACGAAATTCATGAGGTTAATGTATAGTAGGGATTGGAGGATATTACTAAACCATTAGACTTATAGTATTAGGCGCGCGTGTGTGTATATATATATTGAGTTTTGAATATTTAAAAATTTAAAATACCAAATTTGATATTCAAAAAAATTTAAAAATAAAATTAAAAAATCGAAATCAAATATTCAAAAGTTGATTTCGAATTGGCCTAAACTCTGCTCAACTAAAGCCTAATATTATAAATTATTTAACAATGAATATAACTTAAACTCTTTTTCTATGGTCTAAAACTTGTAATAGGATAAGCATGATGCACTGCAAGGAAGCGTTTTCCAATTCAGAGGATCGTTGATTTTTGGATTATTATAGGTGATCCATTCCTGGTTGTTTCTTCTGTTTGAGAATCCCATGCATATGAAATGATATAAAAACAATAAGGACTCCTCTTTTTTTTTATATATTTTCAAAAAGTTTCTCAAGAGAAACAGCCAATATATTACTTTTGATGGAGACATTCAATTCCACAACTAGTACTTCTCTTCTTTTATTGCTCACTATTCTCTTTCTATCAACCATTGTGTCTCAAATCAATGGAGGAGGCATCAAGACACAAAGTGAAGTCCTTGGCCAATTTTACAAGGCTAAGTTCAATCAAAATTCCAACATTGACAAAAATGATAAATCTTGATGATCAACATCAATATCTTCATAGAAAAATTGTGGTTTCTGATCAAGAGGGTTTGAAAGAGAATGACAAGATCGACAAACTTCCGGGCCAGCCTTCAATAAAGTTTGACCAGTATGGTGGATATGTTACGGTTGATAAATCTGCTGGAAGAGCTTTCTATTATTACTTTGTTGAAGCTCAGCGTTCTAAGGATTCTTTACCTCTTCTTCTTTGGCTTCCAATGGAGGTAATTTATCATTTAGTTGTATATCATAATATATACCGATGGTGTGAATTCAGTGTAATTTAACCGTTATAACATATTTAATTATAATATTTACTAGATTATCAATTAATGTATATATAATATATTTTCCTCAATTCATTTTAACTTGTTCAAAATAGACTTTAAGAAATATTAAATGAAGTGTGTGTGTTTATTGTTTTAAATAATTTGGTCAGTCATTATTATTTTGGACACACAGGTCAGGATGTTCCTTCTCTTGCATATGGAGCCTTTCAAGAACTTGGACCATTTAGAGTTAACAGTGATGGCAAAACACTTCACAAAAATGCTTTTGCATGGAACCATGGTAAATTTAAAAAAATTAAGTACTAATTACTAAATTAATTAGTATGTCTCTAATTAACTAGTACTAATTTCTTTTTCTTAATTAGCTGCCAATGTGTTGTTCGTGGAGTCTCAGCTGGAGTTGGATTTTCATATTCTAGCATCTACTGATGTTAAGATTGGAGGAGATAAAAAGCAGCTAACGATAATTTACACTTCTTAATAAATTGGCTCCAAAGATTTCCAGAATATAAAGATAGAGATTTTTACATATCTGGGGAGAGCTATGCTGGTCATTATGTACCTCAATTGGCACATACAATTTTATATCACAACAAAAAGGCCAACAACATTATCATTAATCTCAAAGGAATCTTGGTACGTCTCTTCTTCTCAAATTTCCATTTATATAATTAATTACCTTTGGTCTATATGTTATTTTGGCCTTTGTGTTGGAAATAATGTTGGAGACTTTCAAGACCCCAAAAAATGTTTAATTTGCTTTTTAGATTTAGATCTTACAAATTTGTTTTTTGTTCACTGAACAATTATATAATTATTAAAATAGAACACATGGTTAGCCTACTTCAATTATTACGCATGTGACCTTTTTTTTTTTGGGACAAGCAATGAATAAGTTTACTAGTATCACATGCAACAGGACAACTACATTATCCCATAGCCATCTTGTCTAAAAATGCAAATATATAATATAATTTGATAATGACAAAACATGTCGATGGACAAGAGATTTCAATACTATAAATGTTTCATTTGAGTCCGTAATATATATTGATTGATACTGAAGTTCATATATATCGGATTCTTTTAATTGTTAAAATATAATCTGACCATTATTTTTATTTTAATATCTAATCAGTGTGATATATCTTATATAGTTTTTAAGTACTAGCTCCTATATTTATATTTCACATATAAAATATTGTTTAGTGAAAGTTACTATGGTTAATTAAAGTGGAACAAAAAAAGGTACAACAGCTCATATTACCATATTTATTAGTAAATGGAACAAAGCAAAAATAAATTAATATGAAACTATGGATGGACTTTACTGGCTAAAACTTATAAATTAAGTTTGCTTAATTGCTAATGAAGCTCGTGAAGACAATGACATAACAGCTCTTTTCTTTTCTGTTGCCTAGTTTATTAAAAACAATTACTTCTTAAATACATATTTTAATTAGCAGAAATTTGCATGTCCAAGAACTTAAATAATAATAATAAAACATACAGCTGGAAAATGTAAACTGCTTAGCTGCGCACAATGTTCGTGTACTAAGGAAACAAATAAGATAAAAGGACAAATACACAGAGAGCCCCCTTTAACTTGCATCCGATCTCAACCTTGAAACTTTTAATATTTAAATATTTTAAAAAATTAAAAACATAAAAAATATTTTTAAATATAAAATGCTAGTTATTTTATGCTTATATTATTTTTATTTATATATTTGAATTGTGGTTTTACATTTTAAAAATTTGTCCATTAATTTTCATAAGAAAATAAAAACCGATGTCTGTTCATGTATTAAATGATACATATCATACTCTTTTTTTTTGTGTGTGTGTTTAAATGATACATAAAAAATATAATTGAAGGATTAAAATAATAATTAAGAACAAATTAAAGGAATTGTATATGTATTTGGGCTAAAAATAAAACTATAGTGCAAGCCAGGAATCAGCATAAGCTACTTAATTAATTCCATTTCACACCTCTAATCACATACAAATTGATTGTGGTTGCAGATTGGTAATGCAGTGATTAATGATGAGATGGATACAAGAGGAATGTACGAGTATTTCGCGAGTCATGCCCTAATTCCTGATGAAGTTGAAGCTGAAATCCAGAAGCAATGCAAATTCACAGGCTCAGAGAATGAAGAATCAGATGAGTGCAAAGAGGCACAAGGTATAGCAGATTATGATACTCAACCCATTGATATCTACAACATATATGCTCCAATCTGCCACAATTCCAACCTCACCCCAACCCCAAAAAACCTTCTGTAAGTATTATAATTTCATTAATTCCAATTTTTATTATACTTGAAAATATATAACTCAAACTCTGAGACATCAAATTTATCTTCTTAGAGTAATCTCATCTGAATATATTATTGTTATATGGTATACAATGCAGATAGTGATTGATCCATGTAGTGACTATTACACAATTGCTTACATGAATAGGCCTGATGTTCAGAAGGCTCTCACATAATGTTACAGGCAACATTAAATATTCTACTTGGCAGCCATGCAGGTATATATTTCAAATGATTTTTATTTATGCTCCTTTTTATATGCTGGAAAATAGTTCTGGTACTTAGGGGTGTAGCTATGCTTACACTAAAGGGATCGATTCGGACATTTTCTTAAAAAATTATACGTATTTAAGTCAAATGTTATTTTTCAAATATTTGTATTGGATCTTAAAGTATTTTTGTATACGTTTATTAAAATTTCCTAAACTTCGCAGCTGCGTCTTATTTAAAGTTTATTATTTTTTTTCTTTAAAAAAAAACCTTTTCAGGTAAACTGAAACTAATGTTAAAATAAAAATTGCAGTGACGTCCTAACAAAATGGACAGACAGCCCATCAACAATTATTCCTCTTCTCAGAGAGTTTATGGCAAATGATATTCGAGTGTGGATATTCAGGTGACCACTTTATCCTCCATTCACCATTTTGTTTTATTTTATTTTATTTATTTTTGTTCTTTATTGTAATTTAACTAGATTTTAAGAATACACGAGTGACGGAGTCAGAAATTTAAACGAAAAATTATCTGAAATTAAATATCTGTTTCCTTAATAAGTAATATTAACTCTGGCGAAGGGTATGCCTTTGAATGCACTTTCATTTAAAGGTGGCTCCGGCCATGAACACACACATATTTATGCTAGATTCATGATGATATTATTCATATTGAATAATTGAAATTTGTGTAAACAAAGGAAAAAAATGTTGTTAATTATTTGTAAATAAGTTTTTGAAGTTTGTTAGATTTCTAAAAATGCAGCGGTGACACTGATGGAAGGGTACGCAGTTACATCAACAAAGAAATCAATTAAGATAATGAATCTTCCTATGAAAACTCCCTGGCATCCTTGAGTTTTTCCTCAATGGAGAGGTGGGATTTCCATTACTTATTATTAGAACAATGTTTCAATCTTAGTTTCATGTTTTTGAGATGGAATTGATTTTGTTTAAATCTCTCTATATATATATAGGTGGGTGGATATACACACACAAGTATATAAAGGAGACATGACATTTGCAACAGTGAGGAGGGCAGGACATCAAGTGCCAAGCTATGAGCCTGCCAGAGCCCTTTCACTTATCATGCATTTTCTTGCTGGAACTGACCTTCCAGATTCTAAAAGACACAATTATTAATTAATGAATTTCCCTTCATATATCCTTATTCATTTCATGCAATTAATTATGAGTTAGGTTTAAACGAAATGTGGCGTTATTCTTCTCTCTTTTTTTCTTTTTCTTTTTTAAATTGGGTTAATGACATCTTGATTTTCTATGTGCTGTTGTAATGTTGAATAACATAGTATATGGAGAGAGCCTTTAGATTTTCATGAGACAAAATTCAAAAAGGAGAGTTTCGAGAAACAATGAAACAGTACTAGATTTCTTTTATATATTTAAGTATTGAGTAAGTAGAATTATTTGATATTTTTGCTAGCTCATAATACTAAATATCAATAAAATAATCGAAGTTGGTATGAACGCTACTATTATCGAAAGAAAGAGTTGTGATGCTACTTTCTAAAAGAGAATGTATTTCAAATTTTACGACCAAACGTCTGATGCTTCTTCTTTCAGAAAATGGCATAAATAATTGGAATAACTACGTTGAGTGGCTGTCACAAATTTTAATGCTTCAATTTTTGTAGCTTTTTCATCTGAAATATGCTTTAACACAAAATTTATTAATAAGTTACTTGAATAAATTTTAAAGTTCCATTATTATTCTCATCTTTCAGCCGCCTCACTCTATTGATCTGCCCATACTTCTGTTCTCATCTTCTCACTTTTTTAACTCACAGCTAGGCCTGGGCAAGAGTCGAGCGGCTCACATGTTGCTTCGGCTTGACTCGATTCGATTTCAATTAAATTTTAGCTCGGCTCGGTCAAAGCTCGGGTTCGATTGAGCTGGCTCGATTTGACTCGATTTGAAATATCCTTTTATTAAAAGCTCAATTACGAAGTACATTAGAATTTAACTTAACATATTATGTTAATTTAACATTATATAATTAATATTTATTCAATGTTAGTGAATTTTTAACACAATGTAACTTAAGCCTATTATATTGATCATGGTTCGGTTTGGGCCGATTTATTATTATAATTAAAATCAAATCAAGTTTTCAATTATTAAATTCAAAGTCTAAATCAAACATAATACATATTCTATCGATTTGGTTGTTGTTAGATGTGGTTATATTTTTAATTTTTAAAAAATTAATGTTAATTAGATCTCTTTATTTTTCTTCTACAATTACAAAAAAAATGGTTGTTGTTAGATGTATTTGTAACCCAAGCCTTCATGTGATTGTTTGATAGCATACCTTTTCTCTATCATCGGTTTGAGTAGGGTTTAAGCCATAGTTTTCTTTCCATCGGCTTCGGCGGGAGTTTTCCAAGTTTGGAAGGTTTATTGGAATTATACCCAACTTTTGCCGATAACTTATGGCGTTTGGGTCAAAATCATCATATGTGCGCCTTTTAGGAAGTTCCTCATAGGGACTATGGTTTTACATTGATTTGTAACTCCTTCCACTGTTTTGAAGATAGTTTGATTGCATCAATTTGTTTGATAGGAAAAGTTAACCCCACTTGAAACATTATCTTGCATCCTAGAGATGGCTTGATCAACCTTCCTTACCTTTGGGACATATTGAGGAACATGAGTCACTTATTCTTGAAGATATACCATTCATCTTGGGTACTTTGTTCATATCAGAAGCGCTCAGATCTTCTCAACTATAATCTTCGTATCTCTAACGGGACATCGGCCTTAACACTGATATCAACCTTCTTGAAATTAGGCATTTGTGCTACCATATCCAACTTATTTTGAGATCGATTCTTTGGGTAGAATTTCAAGCCGCAAAGTATTAGCCTGTTTCGGCAAAAGGTTCATCATCAACAACTACCTTCTTTTGAACCCCATCTTCAAATTACTTAAAGCATTGATGGTATGTGGGTGGAACCCGTTTGTTTTTATGTATCCATGGCCTTATAGCGAGGATATTATATGAGGTCTTTGCGCTGATCAAATTGCATCCATGCTCTTGAATGCATATCTCCATGCGATTTCAGTTTGGCCATTACCTATGACACACACTTGATTGGGATCATGAATCATCGAGATGACTCTTAGACTGATTTCATTCATCGAGATCCCAAGCTTCTTCATAATAGAATGGGGATAATATTGACTCGGACCCATCATAAGCTTCGTAATTCTATTTACTTTATGCCCCCGCTCAAAGCCTACCATATACAAGGATGGATTATGCAAGGTTTCGCGACAAGAGATCATCATTTGGTGAATGTGATTTTCGCATCACAAGTGTCTACTTCTTGAGAAAGGACTCAGTGACTTTTCATGCAGTGGAAGTGGATACAATGATAAGCCTTCATTTTGCATCCCTTCTTTATCAATATTACAACATGAGGCCTTGTCATCTGGCTGAAATATTTTATTGAAGCAGTTAATGAGAAATTCCCCGATGTTAGTGAATAACATGGCCTTTGATAGTAAAACATCAATTTTTGCTTTCTTCACATACTTCTTCATGCTTTGATTTTTGGATTTCTTCATTGTCTCCCTTCATGTTACTTGTTTACTTGGCGCCCTTTGCAAACCTATTTTAGGCATCTCCCAGTCTTGTCACCAAAATCTATCCTTCATCATCGATGTGATCAGCACGAGTTGGTTTCTCTCTGGAGATTTCTCCTCTACTATTACTTGTTTGACACCCAATTTTGACCTCCCTATCTTTATTAGTTATTTTACCATAAGTATTTTAATATTTTACAAAAAAAGTAAAATAACAAATATAAAATTTTATATTTTTTTAAATAATTTAATATTATACTTAATATATTATATATTTTATTTTTAAATTTTTTTCACATTTATATGTTAAGTAGTATCTCATTTTTAACTCATAATTTTATAAATGCATTTTGTCATTTACTTAAATAGCTCTGAATAATTTTAACATATCGCAAGTATTGTTGTTTTCTCTTTAAAATTTTAAATCTTGTTATAATCATCATAAGATTTCAAATTGTTTATTTCTTACAATTAATTTTCTCATTTTAATTTTGATCTTGCACAATCATTAATTAACCATCATATAGTACCTTATTACCATATTTTATCTATTCTCTACTTAAATAACCTTTTATTTCTTATAACCTTTCATAACATTTATCATCCATACATATTTAATCATTAATTTAGATAGTATTTACATAATTAAAATTATTATTTTTATTATCACTATTATTATAATATTTTTTACTTATTTATCAATATTATTTATATTTATTACGGTACTTTTCTCTTGCCGTGAAATCAACCCCAAATTTAAAACTCATATCAACCTCAAATGTTCTCAAAATCTCCTTCCATATTACAAAAATTATTTAATTTTTTATTAAATTAATTAGTCAAATATTTTATATCCATAAGATTCTCTAATCTTTTCTTTCATGGAAGAATATTACTCATAACATCAATTGATTCTTTTCCTTTTTCACTCCCTCCACAAAGTCTTTTTTCAGTTTTCAAAATGAAAGGCTAGCCTTATATATGAGGAAATTCACTCTTAACAATCTTCATAGACATATGAACAATATGATGAATTAAGAAAGGGAGAGCAACTCTACATACACAATACATACATTGAAGGGAAAAAAAAGCAGGCCCTTACCCTTTTTTAATTTTGTTTTCTTCATTATAAAGAGACATACATACACTTAGTAGCTCACTCACTTATATTTATATATTGGAGCTCTTCCTTATCTTCAATGGCGACCACATATATGAACCTCACTTGAAATAACCCATTTTCCTTTTGTTAAAAGCACCCTATGTTTCTTGCTAAAAGGTACACCATTACATTCAAATATAAACCACATATGCAACTCAAAAACTCCACATTCTCGAATAGATCTCCATACATGTTTGTATTTATTGAGTCAAAGTCAAGGACTTCCCTTCAAAATGCATTGATCATCTGACTTTGGTGTCCATTTTGACAAGGTGGAGTTTCTTTGGTCCTTATATAACAAAGTAAAATTTTCAGTTTATAAAGGTCCATTCTTTATTCCTTGTACACTTATAATGTAATATTGCAAACACTCTCATACTACAATTATTTCAAGTTGAAAGCGTTTTATGGGTTGATTTCTTCCCGTTTAAATTCCATTAGGATTCATGCGGCAGGTAGAATTTAAAGTTACTATGAAGCATATATATTTGGTTTTGTTTATATCATTATTAATTTATTTTACTTTTGTCTAGTTTAAATTAATTATGGAATGTAGCGATTCAAGATGCGAAGTACATTGAGGTTTAAAATAAGTTTAGCTCACTTTGTTAATTTCTTTTGATTAAGTTTTTGTATTGGTATTTATTCCTTTATTTAATATAATAAATGGGTATTCAATGTTGGTTTAATGAGTTAATAAATATAATTATTTAGCACAGTAGCTTCATATTAGCATGATTGATTTATGGCTAATGTTTATTGAATTATTACTGGAGTTCTCATTTGATTTGTCATTGGATGTGGATACGAACAATTACCAATGATAAATGAGTCATTGATTATGGATTGAGATTAGTTTAATCATTAATTATTCACTAAATAATTTAATTTGTGAGGAGTAATAGATATATTCTAATTGATATTTAATGTGATAAGGATAAAATGAGTTGCGTATTTATTTCAGATTCCTATGTCCATTATAAAAAGTTTTAAAATAAAACTCTCTTGTTAAACTCTTTTCCTTCTTATGTGCTTATTTGATTAAAGTTCTTTTATTAGTCATTTAATATTTTTAATTGTTAGATGTGTTAGAATAGGCATATGTCTAATCTATACTTTTGGACCTTTTTACATGTACATCATAATGGAATGTCATTTCTTGGAATTCTACACTACAAGTGGAGGGAATCAATGCGCGAAACATGACTTAAATGGGTAGTCTCCCTAGGCGGACATCGAGGTGCGTTTGGAAATGATGAAAGGAAGGCTATAGTGACCTTTTGTATGACGCGTATTAGCTTTATAGATACAAAGCAACTTGTTACTCCCTTCTTTTCTAATTTCATGTCATTCTTTTAAAAGTCTCAAAGACTTGAAAATTTTACTATTATGTTAAACTATTGACCCATACTTTTCCTTGTAATCTAAAATTAATATATATATATATATATCTTAGCTACATACTTTTTAAAACGCTTAATTATTTTATTCATTGTTATATATATATATATATATATAATTTATTTTAATATTGATTTTTATTTATACGTTTTTTAAAAAAAAATTTGTATAACAAAAAAAATAGAATAGATGAGGGTAATATCACATTGGGCCCATTTTTAGCCTTGTCACACCTGATCCCACTCTCTTAATCTTGGTATGTATTTCTAATTGTTTTTATTTTAGTATTATGTTTGGAAGCAACTAAATTCTTTCTTTATTCTTTACTCTTGAATTTTTTTATTTAGTATTCCTTTTGCTTGTTTGTATTATTTAATTGTTCTTGTTTTGTTGGAAGCGAACATATCGTCTTCTCTCCTTTTATGCTTGACAAATATTTGTAGAGGGAGTGTATTTTATTAAAATAAACTTTGTATGTTTAATCACCTAGTTAGTTAGATTGTTTTAATTAAATAACTAAGTTTAAATTTTGATTTTATTTATTCATTTTGATCAATAATAATTTTACATGCTTAATTATTTGGCTATGTTAGAATTAAATAAAAATAATTGACCTTAGTTTATCACTAATTTCCCACATAATTGCAGGTCGGAAGGGACCGACTACGGCGACCTAGAGCGCTGAACAAACAATTTTTTTAAAAAATTTAGAATTATGCCCTAGCATGCATAATTAGTTAGGTGGCGACTCTTTGTATTAATTATTCTAAAAGAGTTGTCACGTATGAGTTCCCACTTTTCATGAAAATGGGGCGCGACATTACTTTGATCACCGTAGGGAGGAGTAACGACGCGCTAACATCAAGCCCGGTTCAAGTCACCAAATTTAATCATATTTATTAGTGATGCGGCTAGGATATCACCACCTTCATGTGCCGATAAAATTGCATGAAACCGTCGGATCAAGCGGAGCCAAAGTGACGGAGACTTGATTTGAACTTTCTTTAAATCCTCTAGAAATATCTTTCCTTTCTGGAACTGATCCATGACCTTTTCCTTGAAGATGAAACACTTTTCAATGGGGTGACTAATCAATCGATGATATTGCATTAATTTGGATCATTAGTCCTTCCATTCCTTTGGCCTCTTCATTTCATGTAGCTCAAAGATTTTCTCCAACGCAAGGAGTTCTTCAAAAGTCTTGGAACATACGAGTCCAAGAAGGGATACTCTTTTGCTTGCATTTCCTTGAAAGTTAACTTTTGGCGAGCATTATTTTGGAAAAATGTAGTCTTCACACCTTCTTGCTTTGTGGTGAACTTCGGTGGTGGGGCATTAGCATTCATTGACTCTTTATTCTCAGGAACAGTGTAAACTTTCCCCTTTCTTTACTTCTATCTTCTTCTTTCCTTGCGAGCTCACTTCATGGCGGTCCTTGATTTCCGCGAGACTGCTAACTCCAGTATCATGAGCACGTGTGGCTAATTCTTCAAAGACTTAGGCTTGATGCCTTGCGGGATATAAAGGAAGTCCCCAATGCATCCCTTGGATACACATTTCTATCGAAGCTTAGCTAAGTCTATCTTTACAATTGAGGCTTGTATTCCTCCATAGATTGATGAAATCAATAGCGGTTCACCACTTCCAGCATATACGCCAGGTTAAACCATGCTCAAATTTAATGCCTCGTGCTATAAAAGGTGAGAGATTCATGTGAAGTTGCTCCCAACTATCAATGAAACCAACCTCGAGATCACGTACCAATCGAGGGGCATTTCCTTGCAAGGAGCGCACAAATTGCTTAACAAGATAATCTCCGTAAGTTCCAGAATTATTGCAAGTTTCAATAAAATTAACTATATGTTGTTTGGACTTCATACCATCAAATTATTGGAATTTTGGAGGTTGATAACGCAGCAGGTATCTTGAGTTATCAATTTTAACTTGAGTGTATGGTTTGCGAGTATGTAAAGGAAGACTTAGCGGCAACATCATATTTGTCTTTGATAGTTCCCGTAATGAAGTCCTTCAATTGATGGTGCAATTAATCCTTCAACCAGATACTTACGATTCATCAACAACATGTACTCAGCTTTATTAGTGAATCCCTTTGTCTTGTCTGTGGAGTTTCAGTGCGTGACTTGAATCCCCCTCCGTCACACTTTCAACTCTATCGAGTCGACTTGATGATTAGGTTGTCTGATCCTTGCACATATTCCATTAAAGCCTTCAATTGCCTTTGTAAGGCTGTGACTGTTCTTCAACGAGTTGAGGTGTTGTCACCGTTAGCCGGGTTGGCAGATTTGGCCTGGATGATAGAGCCGTATGGATTCTCTCTCGAATTGAAATTTGGGTAGAATAGGTCACATGGAATAATCGGGAATGATCGGAGTGATCAAAATATCATCATCGCTTTGAATGGTAGAATTCTTAATCTTACATGGGTTGAGTCGAGCCAATGTCTTTTCCCTTTATGTCGGCGATATCATCTCCTTCTTCCCGATTCACTCGGAAAGAATCTTGCCCTCTTTGAGGATTGAAGGTCCAACACGGGGCGGGGTACTTTGTCGTCAGCAAGTTTGCTTTGTTCCTGAAGTGATGACCCATTTTCCGTAGTAACATCCGAGTATGTTTTCACCTCGGAAGGAAAACTTGGAATCGGTAGCCTTAGCGGCGGCGGAGTGTAAAGTCAACTTAGCCACCATGGCATTTTTTGTGTTTCTTGAAACTTAGTGCTTAATATGGAGAGATGAGAGGTAGAGATGGTCCCAGCTGAAGTGCCAAATTTGTTTGCAATAAACTTTTCGAGTCTAGAAAATAATATCAAGACGGGGAAAATCGTGTAATAAAATATTTGATTTCCAATATGATGAGTGTTACAATCTACATATAATCTTTGATTCTCCCAATGATAATATGAAATATTGAGAGTGGATTTGATTTAATTCAACGGCCCTAAGTAGCTTAATCTTGAATCTTCGTCTTGAATTATTTATCAGAACAAGCAACTTGATCTTGAACGCCTTGATATTGCCGTTCTTGATCTTGATCACGAACTTGATTGCTTGAGCTTGTAGCTTGAACTTGCCTTAGGCTTGTAGAGTTTGCGGTCTTTGATCCCACGGGCTCTCTTCTTGCTTTGTTCTTGATTTTCTGTGAGTTATGAGGACCCTATTTATAGTTGTAGTGGTGATTCCTTTGTGTGATTTGATTGAACGGTTGAGCTCGACCAATCATATTAGCAGTGACATAATTCAATTTGATTGGCTAGAATATGTCACTTACACACTTGGCATGATTTTATTAGCTCATTTGTTTGGCTTGGATTGCCCTCATTTTGACATGCCATGATTTTAATGGCTAACTTATTTGACTTGGGTGACACGCTATTTGACACGTGGCACCTATTTGGGCCACTAAAAAGATGACATCTTGGGCTCAATAAAGTGGGTTCATCATTTGTAGCCCAATTTGATGGACTAACCCAATAAAATTACACCATTAATTAAATCCACATATTTATTAGACTCAAATAATTAATTTAATTATATTAATCCATAATATTTATTTGGACTAATATATTTTAAATTTAATAATATAAATTAATTTCTCAATTTAAACCCAATAAATTTGGCCCGATTACGAGAGACGAATTACCGTGTCTACGGTAGTGCGGCAAAATTTATGTAATATGTATATATATTGTATAAAAATGTATCTACACTATATATACTATAATATAATAGTATATATATACAAAAACAGTATAACACATATATAGTATTTATAAATATACATTGCTGGTACAACATACACTATGCATATGAATTGTATATATAGTGAATAATGCATATATGCAAATGTATAATCTCTGTTAGGGACATTCTCACTAAACAGAAACTATGAAATTCGGTATAAGTCGATGATCAGTCAAGATAAGCTCAGAAGTACAATTGTTCACAAAGAATTTGGGATTCTAGCCATCAGCTACACAATCCATCGTGTAACAGAAGATAACGTGCAAATACATATATCATTATGGCGGCAAGATTCACGCAAGGCGTTATCTAGGATTTAGCTTTAAATATATCCTTACGTACATTTGCTTGTATCCACAATTTTATTATTAGCAACTAGTTACTCAACTTTGTAAATCAACAACTCCCGAGCTCTTGAATACTATTGCTTCTTGCTCTAACATTGTTGGACAGTAACGCAAGAGATTAAAACATCTATTTCATTACTTTCATATCGTCAATTTATTCATTGTTATTCATTTCTTTTCATTAACATTATTCACATTAGACAAGAAATTTAATATTAGCAATCTTATTATTTGATCATTTCAATGCTGCGTTAATATATAGATTCAACTGTACTGATTTAGGGATTAATAATAAGTTTGACGCGTAGCTAGTGTGGGAACATGACAGACTGTAGTATTATTTCAGGTGCTAATTCTTTGTTAGCTTGCTGGATTTGTTTTGCAAGAGAATTCCTCATGTATCATGTTGTATGTGATGGTGAGTTGAAGTACAATCAAGAAAATGTCGGTTTGCCCCCTAATGGGGAGGAATTTCGTGTGCCGCCTGATTTTGGAAGAGAAGTGTCGGTTGATGACCAAACCCGAAATGATCCCGGGGGACCAAATACTCTCCCATAGAAGAGGATAAAGAAGCCTCACGGATTATGAAGGTGACTTTGTTATTATACACGACAGGAGGAGACGTGACTGATGCAGTGCCCCAGCTTACTTGTTTGCAAGATGCGGGATTGATTGAATTCATAATTTTTAAAAAATTAAAAAAGGAAATAATGATGTGATTATTTAAAAGTTGAAAATTTTAAAAATTTTTAAAAATATAATGTTATATATTTAAAATAGCTAAAATTGAGCTTCATAAAAATTTAAATTCGGCCGTCTCATCAGCGAGTGAAGGAGTGGTCAGACCTCGAATCATGGTAAAATTCCTTGCGTCAAAACATAACATGATGGTTTAAGCTTGTGTAGTGATAAATCTTTTGAAGAATCGAAAACGGCGTTAGGATGAATTAGTTCTGACCACCAATTTTCAAAGGATCGGATTTGAAGAAATATTCTTTGCTGTTGTACAAGCCAGGTGCGGCATACCGAATACCGATCTAGAAATTAAATATCTCTAAATATGACAGGAACAACACATCAACATGAACACATAATGGCGTACACTATATCCGATTCAAGAGGAATAATAACGGCATTGGACAGAATCGAATCTGTGTGGATAAAGAAGTTCGACGAAAGCTCACTAATTCGAAACTAGAATTTTGAAGTAGAAGTTTCTCTTCCCTTTCTTTCTTTCTTTCTTTCTTTCTTGATTCTTCAATTTATTAGAATAGTTTTTGCCCTTTCCAAGACCTTCAATTTTTTCTTCTCTTCTAAGCTTTTTCTTCTATTTTGCTATTTAGATGTTATCTTCTTCTTCGTCTCTTTTCCCTTCTCTCCCATTCTAAATTTTTGTATTAAAGAAAATCAAAACAGGTAAAGCCTTGTTCATATATATTATTATAAATATTTAGATATTTTTGATGTTTAATAATTGGGGTGTTAGGTGACAAAAATAGAGGATGCATGAGGAAAAAAGAACTGGGGCCACAAGATGGATTAACAACAACAAAAACGTAAGAAGGAAGAAGGTGATAGGGAGAGGAGTTTTCCCAATAAGTCTCATTTTATTGATGTACGATTAGTGGCGGAGTATTTTATCGGCGGGGTTCAAAATAGATTTTAATGGAGTTTAATATGCAATATATAATATAAATATCATATTTAATCTTATATATACAATGTAACTTTTTTCGATAAAAATTCGGATAAACATTTTCAAGCGCGAAATTCCTTCACTGTCGGTACAATTGTTTACATTTCATACATGAAAGACCACACTAATATGAGAAAGGAAATAAAGAACTAGTAAGAAAATATCTACAAATAAGAAAAGCTAGTAATGTACATTAGAATATACTATACATCAAGTAAGGATATAACATTAAAGAGGAAGATTTGCTGTAAAGAGATCATCAGATATTTCTATCTGGGGTTGAGATAAGCATCCAAAATCGAAATGACTATTGAATTCGGTCGGTTAGCTAGTTATTAGGATCAATCAGTTTGCTTCGTTATTAGGATAGGATTGTGTTATAATTTCTTAAGTTTATTTAATGCGAGGCTTATAAGCCTAGTTCAAAGTCGACTGAAGTGGCGGGTGGTGGGCGGAGTGAGTCGTGGACTGGTATTTAATTTAAATTAATATTTAAAAAAGTAAAATAAAGAATAGTGATTAACGATAAGTCTTAATACCTTACACAATAGTTTACTCATTTAATGTTAAATTCTAATCACTAAGTATAGAAGTTGCATTCATGAAATGTGTGATTCAATTTGAACTTGGAATCCAAAAAGAAGTAAAACTAGGAATAGTGATTACCGAATAGATTCTAGTATCTTACACTGTTTAAATTATGTACTTTCATATAATAATATGTTAAAGTATTAATAAATTGTCATACCTATAAGATTCAAATATATATTGAAAAAGAAAATTTCTTATTAAAGTAAAAGATTGTAAAAAATGAAGAGGACTAACCTACGGATCTTTTAAAATTTGGGTTAGTAGATCATTTAAGGCGCTAAAATGATGATCATCATTAAGCCCGTAAATTTCTTTGTTGCGAATTTGGTGGTGACCCATTTTGACAGTTCTAAATCGGAGGTAGAAAAGTATTTGGGGGAAGAAGAAAAAAGCAAATATATTGGGATGAGGTTGGGGATTTTTTTCCCATTGTTTGTCGTTTTCCTTCTAATTTTAATGTACTTAAATTAAAATTATTGTATTCACTCAATTTTAAATGGATGTAATCACATATTCTATTCGACTCAACAAAATAAATATCACATAATTTTGGTTCAAGAGTGTTAAATATATTAGTTTTGAATAAATTTAGGTATTTAAATAAAAATTCGTAAAATACATAGATGAAAATGATAAAATTGAACAAACACAGGGATCTCTCAGAAATATTCCTGTCATTACTAAGTGATCAATTGTGAGAATCTATCAGATTAAACATCATATGCAAATTAAAGTAGCATTCCTGATTGTTTGTTATGTTGAGATTTCCGTCCATATGAAGTGACATAAAAACTCAATTATAAAGGCTCCTCTTTTCTTTTTACTTTCTCAAAAGAAAAACAAACAAATTATTAGTTTTGATGGAGACATTCAACTTCACAACTTCTCCTCTTTTATTCACTCTTTTTCTTTCAACCATTGTATCTCAAATCAATGGAGGAGGCATCAAGACACAAAGTGAAGTCCTTGGCCAATTTTACAAGGCTAAGTTCAATCAAGATTCCAACATTGACAAAAGTCATTTTAATGCATCACATCTTCATGTTGCATCTAATAGAAAAAATTGGTTTCTGACCAAGAGGATTTGAAAGAGAATGACAAGATCCAAAAACTTCCTGGCCAACCTCTAGTAAAGTTTGAGCAGTATGGTGGATATGTTACGGTGGATGATTAGCGTCTGACTTTCTATTATTACTTTATTGAAGCTCAACGTTCTAAGGATTCTTTGCCTCTTCTTCTTTGGCTTAATGGAGGTAATCTATCTAACCTCTATTTAGTTATATACCGTATATATACGAGTGAATTACTTAAATGATGATTTATAGCAAATTTTTCTATCGAAATCACTTATGTTTGTTTTGTATATCGGTAAAGTCATTGAAATTAGAGTAATTAAATTGAATTTAATTTTTTATTTTTTAATTTGGTTGTTTTTTTAAAAAGGAATAATTACATAAACCCCTCATAAGTTTAATTTCTGTATTTATTTTTGTTGAACTACTTGCTTTATTTTCATTTTTAAAAATACATCGGCCTTGCTTTATTTACGCGGTAGGTGTAGATCTGTAGCATCTTTATTCGTAAATGCCGCTATGCGATTATAATGGGTATGTTGTTGTTATTGTAACAAAATATGATTTAACTAATTTATCCTTTATAATTGATTTTTTTGTTTAATTAATGTTATAAACACCCTTTAGTTGATAATACCCTTTAGTTTTTATCAAGAAAAAGATATTTTCATCTCCATCGTTATTCACGTGACATATATATCTAGATTCTTTTTCTTGTTTCTTCTTGATATATCTAGATTAAGAGAAAATTATTTAAGAATGAAATTTTTGTTGAATTCTAGCTTTGGAATCATCTATGTAGATATGAAATAATTGAGAGGCAACAGACTGAGAAATCACAAACCCCATTTTCTTATAGTGAGAACTAAATTTTATACCATCAAATCGAAAAAATATTTTTATATTCTAATTAGATTAGATTACCTCAACTCTCTATTGAATTTTATAACCAAATTATTCCAAAACAAATAGTCGAGCATTATAATTTTTTTAATTTTTTTAATTTTTTTAATTTTTTTAATTTTTTTAATTTTTTTAATTTTTTTAATTTTTTTAATTTTTTTAATTTTTTTACATTTTTATTTTTTATTAATATATCATAAATTCAAAATTAAAAAGAAAAAAAAAAAGACTCTTTGTTAAATGTTTTTTTTTTTTTTGTATTTAGATATATCAATGCAAAAGAAAAAAAAGGAAGTATTTTCATATACCATGGGAATAATAATGGGTGTGAAAACTATTTTCTTGAAAAATATTTACAAAATTAATAAACAAACAAATATATCAAAGGGAAAATTAGTTGAATCATATTTTTGTACATTAATAATAATTATGTTAAATAAATATTACAAAAAATTAAAATTTGAGAAGATGTTTATCTAATTATTTTTATAATGACTATTTTTCTTGAAAAAATGTTTAGAAAATTAATAAATAAAGAATATATCATAAAAATTAAATTAGTAAAATTATATTTTCATATATTAATAATAATTAAGTTGAAATATTTTGTACAAGAAATATTAAAATAAGAGAGGTAAATAAAGGAGATAATTAAAAAAATCAAACTTGAAGCAAGATTTATGTAATTATTTGTTTACTTTTATTTTTAACTGTAATAACTTTATAAATAAATTAATTTAATTTGAGTGACTTTATTAATATAAAACATACGTAAATAGTAATTGTTGATATGGAATTTGCTATAGTTAAATAATCATTAAGTTATTCGCTCCTAATGTATATACGTAGTGTGAATTCTTTTACATATCATGGTAACTTAACTGTCCATGTTAATTCTAATTTTTATTAAAATTATTAATTAATGTATAATATGGTAGATATTTTTATTAGTTACTCGGGAATTCTTTGTATAATTATGTTTAGATATACGATATGTAATTATAATTTAAAATTGAAATTTTATTTGAATATGCAATTTGAATTTCTTAAATTGTATTTTTCTGATAAACATAAAAATCAACAAGTTATGAAAATTATCAAGTCTAATTCTTATCTCATCTTATTAATGAGCAAACAATAGTTCATAAACAAGATATCAAACAATTCTAAGGCGTCACATTGACAAATCACGTATCTTATTATTAACTTTATAAATAAATATTTGTGATTATAAACTTTTAAATGCGTATAATATTATAAAGATCCACTAGTCAACAATAGTATTAATTAGTTATCATTTAATATAACACTTTCACATGGTAAGGGCTATCTCTTCATCCCAAGAATGAGGTTTTTTTTTTTTTTTACAAAATTTAAAATGTTGAAAAATTCAAAAATCCATGATATTGACTTTGGGATGAATTTGATTTTCTAATTAATTCCAATTCAATTTAATTATAAATTTTTAAAATTTTGAAATTTAAAATTATAATTTTAATATTAAAATTTGTATTTTTAAAATTTTCAAGTTTTCATAATTTAAAATTAAAATTCTATATAGCATGTCCAAAAGCCTATTAATGTTATGCCTCATTTGCTTGCACTTAATGGAGGTCGAATGCGAATGGTTCGGATCTTAGGCCATTAAGTGCGTTTGTTTTCATTAAGATTTAAACACTTATTTAGGTATTTGAATAGGTCTTAGCCAATAAGATCTGGAACAAATCTTAATATCATTAAGAGTATGTCTTCATCCTCATCCACAATCACTAGCTACCATAGTTAATAACCTCTTATCTTCACAACCACCAACAAGACCAAAACCAACAACAACAGCAACAACAACAACCACCTTTGCCACCATTGTCAACCACCACTACGTTGCCAACCACCTCATCGCAGCAGTAAGCTTTAACAGCCATCCGCTACTAATCACTATTGTTAGTCGTTATTACACATACCACTTCTATCATTATAATTATACACTACCATTTACCGTGCGTTGTTCTTTGTCATTTCCATAGCCCTTCTACCACCACTATAACTCACTCCCACTGCGGCTACTAATTCCTACTATAAACCATCTTTCACGCGTCACAAATAAACGCGCCGTATTTACTAGAAACGTATAAGTAAACCATCATACATTCTTCGGCCACCGCGTCGACATCGTCAACTCGCACATCAATCAACTTCACCATCACAACTACCATTATTTGTCACTATTACATGATCACTACAACACTTACCATCCTCATTATCATAATTATCACCACCAATACTTAACTATCTCCACCTTAATTACTAGCCACTAACACCAAACATTACCACGACCATCACCACAAATTATCTCTACCATAACTAGCAAACATAAATATTTATTTTTATCGGATAATAAATTTATATTAACTTAATATGTTTTAATATTTAATTACTTTTATTTAGATTGTATATTTAATATATTTTACAAATAAATAAGCTTGATCTTAATCATTTAGTATTCGAGATCTAGAGATAACATCTTATTATTAGATAATTCCAGTTGGGCGATGTATCTTGTGAAAGCGAATGAAGCGCCCAATATATTAGCGGAAAAGGTCAAATATACCCACAGTACTATCGGAAATAGTTTAAATATACCCCCGTTATAGTTTGAGTTTAAAATATACCCCATGTTATACTTTTGGTTCAAATATACCCTTCCATCATACTTTGGCACAATTTGTTCTTAATTTTAACGGAGGGACACATACAAACTCATAATCAAATGACCCGCTTCCTATTTTAAATATCCAATTTTTTAGAAATCCACCCGTTTAATCCAATCAAACCTCTTTTTCTTCTTTTTCTTTTTGGTCATGTTTGTTTTACTATTTAAAATACCCAAACTATCAAAGCTTATTTTTCATGATGAATTTTTTTTTTTAAATAATAAAAAAATTAGATGGGTGAAGCATTATTATAATTATTAGTGCTTGCATTATTATATTTTTTTGGAATTAGATTAGAAAATAGAGAATTATGACTTCGGCTTTTAAAAAAATATTAGCAAAGGGTAATATTGAAATCCTAAAAAATTAAAGATCTTCCTTGTTTTGAATGGGTTCATTTGTTTTAAAATTGATTAAAGTAAATTTACAAAAAAAAAAACTGAAGGAAAGGGAAAGATATGGGTCTATCGCGTAAACGTATTAGAGAAATTTATTTTTAGGTATCGAAAAAAGAAGAAAAAAAAGAAAAAGTAAATAGAGGCCGGATTAGATTAAACGGGTGAATTTATAAAAAAAATGAGTATTTAAAAATAGGGATCGAGTTATTTAGTTATGAGTTTGATGTCTTGTCCCTCACAATACAAAATGGGATAATTTAATGTCAGTATATAATTTGAGCCAATATAACTTGAAGAATTTGCTGTTGAAGCTTCCAGTATAAGAGGATATATTTAAACTATTTCTAACACGGATATATTTGACCATTTTTAATATGTGTCTAAATCTCATAATTACATGGCCCCGGAATGCAAGTATCACACGTTTTTTCCTCCCCCCTCAATTTTTAGTTTTAAGTTCTGGGCTTACCTACTCAGGTTATTTATCAGATAATTACTGAGAATTTTTTATGATAATTAAATATTAGTTGGTAGTCTCAGGAAAAATGAGGAAAAATTAATTTTTTTAAGTCACTTTTAGTTATTATTTTTTTTATGGGAGGTTTTATTTTTATAGCAGAAATCTTTCTTTTTTACATAATTTTTTATTTCATAAAGATCGAGAGATCTCATTTTCTATAATTGGGGTTATTGTTTTCTTATAATTTGGTCAGTCATTATTCTATTTTGGACACACAGGTCCAGGATGTTCTTCTCTTGCATATGGAGCCTTTCAAGAACTTGGACCATTTAGAGTTAACAGTGATGGAAAAACACTTCACAAAAATGCTTTTGCATGGAACCATGGTAAGTTTCAAAGGTAAGTACTAATTACTAAATTAATTAGTATGTCTCTAATTAACTAATTATAATTTCTTTTCTTAATTAGCTATAATGTGTTGTTCGTGGAGTCTCAGCTGGAGTTGGATTTTCATATTCTAACACATCTACTGATATTAAGATTAGGAGATAGAAAAACAGCTAACGATAATTACCACTTCTTAATAAATTGGCTCCAAAGATTTCGGAATATAAGGATAGAGATTTTTACATATCTGGGAGTTATGCTGGTCATTGCTCCAGCACGCAATTGGCACATACAATTTTATATCACAACAAAAAGGCCAACAAGACTATCATTAATCTGAAAGGAATCTTGGTACGTCTCTTCTTCTTCTGATCAAATTTCCATATAATTAACTTTTGTATATGTGTTTGGAGACTTAATTTATAAAGAAAGATTGATCTTAGTTCACTCAATCCCAAAATTATGGAGACACGCATAGATGTTAGGCACGGATTAAGTGCTGCATGCAGATATCGACTCTTTGGGTGTGAGGTGGTTAATGAGATGGGTGATCTCTTTATATGGACTTGACAATCCTCCCTTTATGAACTAGCTTTGGGTTTAGTTAGGCCCAGTGAAATACAAGACCGATTTGGTTGCAGATTGGTAATGCAGTGACGATGGGAGCGGATGCAAGAGGGATGTACGAATATTTAGCAAGTCATGCTAATTTCTGATGATTGAAGCTGAAATCCAGAAGCAATGCAAATTCTGATCAGTAAAGAATCACCCGAGTGCGAGGCGGCACAAGGCAGAGCACTAAATGATACACCTCTTAATATCTTCGCCATTTATGCTCCACTCTGCCGCAGTACCAATCTCACTATCAAGCCCAACATGCCTTCTGTAAGTCATAATATTCAGCTTGTATATGTAATTTTACTTCGATTCGTTTAATTTTGTGCATGTGATGTTCATATTCTAAGAAAATTTCATATCCAGGAGATCACATGGTGGATATATAAAGAAATAAGTCAATGTATAATATCTTCCTTAAGGTCTTATATAATTGACAATATGTATGGTATACAATGCAGATGGTGATCGATCCATGTAGTGACTATTACACAATTGCTTACATGAATAGGCTGATGTTCGAGGCTCTCCATAATGTTACAGGCAACGTTAGATATATAACGGAAATACCGAGTATTTATATTTCAAATAATTTTAGCCATTATTATACTTTTATTTGCTAGAAAATACTACTACTATTGGTACTATTTAAGGGTTCCCATTAATTATTTTCATACCTTTTAAGAATTAATTAAATGAAACTAATCTTAAAATAAAAATTGCAGTAACGTCCTAAAGTGGACAGACAGCCCATCAACGATTATTCCTCTTCTCAGAGAGTGTATGGCAAATGATATTCGAGTGTGGATATTCAGGTGAAACCATTTTCTTTTATTTGGCTTATTTATTTATTTTTATTCTTTACTGTAATTTAATAAGATTTTAAGAACACAGACAGTGGCATAAGATTTTAAGAACACAGACGGTCAGTCACAAATTTAACGAAGGATGTACAAAATTAAATATCGCAGCTCGCCAATAAATATTTAATATTTAGCATACGTAGCCTTCGTATCAATATATCATCATTTTCCGCCGAGAAGGAGTGTGCAGCATGACACACACATATGCTAGATTCATGATAACTTTAGATGGTTATTTGTAACTTTATTCCTTAATGATAATTAAAAAAATTTATATCAATTTGCTTAACAAAAGGAAAAAATCTTCAAAAAGAGCTTGTTAATTATTTGTAATAAGTTTTTGAACTTTGTTACATTTCTAAAATTGCAGCGGTGACACTGATGGAAGGGTGCCAGTTACATCAACAAAGAAATCAATTAAGATAATGAATCTTCCTATCAAAACTCCCTGGCATCCTTGGTTCCTCAATGGAGGGAGTGGGATTTCCATTACTTATTATTAGAACAATGTTTCAATCTTAGTTTCATGTTTTGAGATGGAATTGATTTTGTTTAAATCTCTCTATATATATAGGTGGGTGGATATACACAAGTATATAAAGGAGACATGACATTTGCAACGATAAGAGGAGCAGGACATCAAGTCCCAAGCTCATGAACTGCCAGAACACTTTGCTTATCATGTGAGCATTTTCTTGCCGGGGCCCATGCAACCGGACACATCTAGTTTAAAGATCCTCTATTCATTTCATGCAATTTCTTGTTTAGGTTGAAGGATAATGTGGCGTTTATAATACCTTCTTCTCTTTTTGTTTATTAGGTTAATAACATCTTGATTTGCTATTTCTCATAAAATGTGTGTTGTTGTACAATATAGTTTATGGAGAGGATTTTGGATCAAATTTTTGGTGGTTATCAAGCTTGATATGTCCAAAGCTAGCGACATATATATCCAAGCTTGATAACCAAATGTCGTGAAGCTTTGGACATATCAAGCTTGATAACCCTAATGAAATTGATTTGATGCGAGATCCTTTTAGCAAGATGTTACATCCAAAAAGAGGTGACTAATGGTCTCCTGCTTTGTTTCACGCAACATGAACAATTAAAACCCAAGTTAGTTTGGAACCTCGAGTTGAGACATCAACGGGGATAATTTTTTCTAGAACTTTTCACATAAAGAAGATGCAAAAGGCATTTCTTTTAACCAAATCATACATATATAAGAATTTAAGGACACTTTTCTTTACGAAAAGGGTTGTCAAAGGCGATGCACATGAAATTGTCCATTAGAAGTCGGTTTTCAAATAGCTTTGTTAGTCAGTAACACTGTCTCCAATGTAGTTATCAAGTCCCAGATTGACCTTG
Source organism: Datura stramonium (assembly GCA_018107945.1). Taxonomy (NCBI): domain Eukaryota; kingdom Viridiplantae; phylum Streptophyta; class Magnoliopsida; order Solanales; family Solanaceae; genus Datura; species Datura stramonium. Next base: position 242,004 of record JACEIK010000969.1, on the reverse strand, counting down.
TAAAAGTTTTTAACTTTTCCTTTCGGGATTCGGGGAAGATTAGTTAAGAATATGAATTCCTTGCATAGTCGATCATCCCACCCAGCAAATAACGGTTTACTGCATTGATTTTTTTCCAGCAAATGTGTTTTTTAACATTATTTCTCATGGATAACAACTCTCTCCGGCTACTAGAGTCTTTAGGGATGGCCACCTTGGACAGAGGGTGTACTTTTCTTGCAATATTTTTGTTTCAAAAAATTAGCCCAAAGAGACTTCGGTCTTTGCTTAGCCAAGTCGACACAAATATTATATAATCCTTTGAAACCAAGGCCCCCTTTCCTCTTTGGATAAAACATATTTTCGGGAGGCTCGATAGTATCTGTTTTTCCTCCTTGCCCCCCCCGAAAAAAAAAATTTGAGAAATGCATCTCGACCTCTTTAATACTTGTGACATGAGGCATAAGAAACAAAGATGTGGAGGGGTTGGGAGGCGAAGGACATGCGTATTATAATGGCAGCTTTACTACCTGAGAAGAGCCTTCCTTGCCCGGCTGATATCTTGTTCATGATCTTTTTAGCAATGTCGGCCAAAGTAGTGCGACTCTTTTCACAGGAATAAATAGGGCATCAAGACATATGAAGGGAAAGTAGCTTGTATATACCTGTCCACTTGCTGATCCTTTGTTGATAAATTCTCTCGGTCTTGTCATGAGTGATGAAGAAACTTTTTTTCCATTGTTGGCGTCGACATATACCGCTTTGATAGTATCTTAGTTGCTTCATGTTTAAGTAGATTGATCTTACGTTTGAGAGGTAAAAAGCAACTAGATCATCCACATATCTCAAGTAATTGAGTTGTGGACCTCTTTGCCATAGAAAACCCAATGAATTCATCCATAATGAAGGGAATTTAGGGATCGAGTAAAGACTTGGTGATAGGATAAAGAGAGAAGCGGGAGAAAGGGGGTCACCTTGCTTAAGATCTACAGTGATTTGAAGAAACCAAATCTAGTCCATTCATGTGCCCAGTACCAATCATTTGAGATAAGTTTGAATATCCATTTTCAATGAACTTTTCGAAATTGATCTTCCTTAATACATTGGAGAGGAATGTCCATGAAAGCTTGTCGTAAGCTTTGGACGTATCAAGCTTGATAACCACATTACCAATCTGTAAACACGAAATTGGAGCTCGTTTTGGAGAGAAGATTTGGTTCAAATTTTGGTGGTTAAGGTCGTTATTATGTATATCCACACGAATATAAGTGTGTATCTCTTGTATGTATAACCATATCATGTATATCTTTGTATATCCATGAGTTTGTGTGTGATATACACTGAAATATATGACATGCTATAAAACGTAACAATGATATACATGAGTATACATTAATATACACGATAATGTAGGATGAACTTAGGAACAACTTAAACCATGTGCTTAGTGTCTGGTACGTCTGGCGGAATACTAAGCCCACAAACTTCTATATACAACTCATAATAAACATGGAAACTAGATCCCATCATAATACAATTGGAGTTTATTTCCCATTAAAACTATTTTTAAAATTTTTAGCACCGATTTAGTTGATTGACTATCTAAACTCTATACCTAGTTGACTAATAGTTCGATATTCCACGCTAACTCCTTTCTATTTTACTCCTTTCCTACCTTTTTCTTTAAAAAATAGATAAAATACTAGTTGTGTAAATACTGGACCTTGATCTTCCTTGATAGAACATATATATGGTACACAATCTTGCTTTTCAAGTAATTAAATCTGGAAAAAAAAAAATTCATATTCATGGCCAAATCCATTCGAAAATGTATTGGTTTAATATTATGCAGCACGGTTTCATTACACCATTCTAAAATTAGCCAAATTCAAAAGAAATGGAAAAAATCATTTTCTTCCTCCTTCTAACTCTTGTTGTTTCACAAATTGTGGATTCAAGTCCTGAAATAAGGAGATATAGTCATGGTGTTGGCAAACTTTACTTAACAAAGTTTTGATAATAATAGGCATTTTAAGCTCAACCACTTGTCAAATTCAAACAATAATAAGGTGGATATGTCTGATCAGCTTGAATCTGCTGGTCGTGCCTTGTTTTGTGGCTTTGTTGAAGCTCAGTGGTCAAGTCAGTGCCCCTTCTTCTATGGCTTAATGGAGGTACACAAATTTACTTTAATTTATTGACATAATCCTTTTTCTCTTAATCACGAGCATAGTTACTATTCAACTACTGACGAGACGGATCTAAGGGCAGGTTCCATTGCACCAGGTTCGAACTATGTATATATGCATATTTAAAAGCATTTAAAATGTACATTATAATAATCAAGATTTACATTTATCCCTAAACCTGTTTCACTCTGAATTTTAGATTAATTTAACAATAGAACTTCTGGTTTGCTCTCATTATTGAAATGCCTTGGTGTTTTTGGTAGGTTCTGGTTGTTCTTCAATTGCATATGGAGCCATGGAGGAACTTGGACCATTTAGAGTTAACAGTGGTGGAAAACATTACACAGGAATCAGTATGCATGGAACCATGGTAAAACCAAAAATAAATAAACCCCTTTTGTGTAACTTTCCTATTAATGTTTTTGGAAAACAACTAAGTTCTCCAAATTGCCAGATTATAGTTGCCAATGTGCTGTTCTTGGAGTCTCCTGCTGGGCTAGGATTTTCATATACAAATACAAGCAGTGACCTTAAAACAACCGGAGATACGAGAACTGCTAAAGATAATTGTTGTTTTCTCGAGAGATTTCCAAAATACAAGAACAGAGATTTTTAAATTGCTGGTGAGAGCTATGCTGGACATTTTGTACCTCAATTGGAAGAAATGATTCTCTACCATAACAAGCTTGCCAAGAACACTCTTATTAACCTAAAGGGGATAATGGTAATTAAAGTTATACTCCTCTTTTTCTCACCTCTCCTACAATGGTGATATTGGTGTCAACACTGTCTCGATTAAATATTTCAATATAGCTCACCAGCTCTACCTTATCAAATTTACTATAGTTTTACTTATTTCATTAATCATTAAGCCAAGGAAAGAATCTAGAGGCCTATTAACAGGTTCACGTGAACTCATAGCTTTTACAAAGATAATGTGTGTGTGCGCGTATATATATAAATATTTGATTGTAAGTTTAGTTATCATGGTAGAATTTGCCAAAATCTTTATAGAATACATAACTTCGATTACAGTCAGCTTCTGCATTAGGCCACACTTTTGGAGAAAAGTTGCAGATTTGATCCCATGATTTTCACTAATTCTAGTCATACCTTTGAATGGTGAATTTTAATTTGTGCTATTTTCAATTAACTAACTAGCTATCCATTTTTAATTATGTATGAGTGGGATCTCAATTTATACTGCAATAATGTTTGCATGGAACATTAATGATTGATTCCTTCCTTAGTTAGAATTTCGAGGTTTTTATGTACTTCAGGTAAACACTTAATTAACTCCTATTGTTGTGTTATTATTCAATTCTGTTAATGGTTTTTAAATTTGATCAAATACAGTGGGATTTTAGTGGAATAGTACCACTGTAGCTTCCAACTAAAAATTCTATTAAGAAGATGAAGCTTCCTGTTGAAACACCTTGGTATCCCTCGTTCCACGCTGATGAGGTGCATTACACTACTTTTAGTTAATTATATATATTGTCAATATAAAAAAAAAAATTTAATATTATCAGATCATCTAAAAGATATTTATGCATAAATTTTCTTAAAATATGTCATTGATTGACAAACTTAAAGGAGTATACTCTCTTTACTTAGGCTTTACAGTGCTTTTAATTTGGTTGTGGCTACATTAAAAATTCGTTTGATTTAAGGATGGGTATAAGTTAATACGCTTGAATAATAGTCACCATCGTAATATAATTGGATGAATATTGCATATCTAACGGAAAAGAGTGAAAAAAGAATTCAATAAACTTTTAAAAATAAACAAAGATTGACTTTATTTTCTTCTTCCCCTCCCGAGTCCTCTCTCATTTTGCTCCTTTCTCCTTTCCTTTTCTTTCTTTCTTCTCTTTTCTCGTCCCTTATTACAAATCAATACAAGATATTTTTTGGCACCTAAAATCTAACCCATTTGCTTTATATGTGCACACAAGTTTCATGTTGTATCAACAAAAAAAAAGTTAATTTATTTTCTCAACACAAAATTTATCAAGAACAAGTATGATTTGCCATGAACAAGCTAATATGTATAAATTTTGAGTACTCTTGTTAAAAAGTGCTCGATCGCTACTAATACATAATCAAGTTAGATACAGTAGGAACAAACTGAGGATACAAATACACTGCATCAATTGTTGAAATTTTTTTGCTCTTGGTATTACTCCTAAGTCCTACACGCTATTATTTTATTTTGGATACAACCGGTGGTTATGAGTGAAACTTGAGTATAAATAAAGCAAAATGGGTTCAATTTTTGTGTGAAGAAAAATGAATTTCTAATAAAAAAGAATTCTTGATTAGATAGAGGTAAAGAAGGAGCGGACATAATAAGAGAAAAGGGAAGAACCAAAGAAAAGTCAACCTTTTTTATTTTTCTGTTAAACAAGGGTATTATCCGTCCAATTATGTAAACGGTGAGGCTAATTTTGCACCAAACTCAAATAAAGGCTATATTTGGTTCATTTCTAATAGTTGGAGGATATTTTTCATCTTATTCTCAAATAAAAAAAAAAAGTTATATTATTTTTGTGAAAAAAAAAGTAAGAATTCTGTTGGTGGAAATTATAAATGATTGTTTTTTTTTTAAAAAATTCTAAATATTAAAAATTAAATATTTAATAATTAATAATTTATGTATTGTAATTTAAGTAATATCGTCCTACATAAATAATACCTACATAACTAATATTTAGCAATATCTCTGTAGCCCAATAAATATGAATAAATAATGCATGACTAATTCCTACCTAGGCAACTCGTAAATTCTGCCGTAAGCCCCAATTACAGTGTATTCTTCACTATTATAACTCTCTAACCCATAACCAAACGACTCCTAAACACTTTCAACTTTGCATTAAGAAAACCATTTTGTACTCTTCATTCCACTTTATGTGTTACCTTCCGCAAGCATCAGAGGTTTGTACGTGGAAACACTTAGATATCTTATTCTCATTAGATCTCACATTATCTATGCTGTGGTGATTTTGAAATTCAAATGAGTTTTTTTACCGCATTTATTTCATGTCTTTTTAATATTTTTAATTTTTTTAATTTTTTTAATTTTTTTATTTTTATCTTATATAATTTTTAAATATATAAATATTATATCTGATTTCACGATCAAAATTAATAAATTTAACTTTTAAAAATCCAAACAGTATTATATAAATTGGAATAAAGCTAGTAATACTGAAAATATAACTTAAATGAAATAATGTTTGACTACTGATCATGATTCATGAGTTAATGATATATACTTAGTTAACATTATTATTATTATTATTAAATATAGGTAAGTGGATACGCACAAGTATATTTGCAACAGAGAGAGGAGCAGGACATCAAGTGCCAAGTTATGAGCCTGCTGAGCCTGTTGTAGCATAGAATACCAGCACTAATAATATTTACCCGATAGTTATACTATATATGTAAACGTAGACATTACTGGCTTTACAATGAAACAAAATTATTAACGGCAGTTATATATTTTTATCAATCGGACAAAATTAATTATATTCTCTGGTTAAATACAAAAAAATGTATATATATATATTGTGTATCAAAAATGCATATTTTATATATATGATACATTATTATATAAAAAATATATATTTGTTGGTTATTATTTTGATGGATGGCTGGCTATTTAAATTAGTTTTTTTTTCAATAACAACTTTTTTTAAAAAAAAATCTCTTATCGATATGTATTAACGGTATTGATGGTTTTATCCATATATTTGTTAAGAACATGTAGATTTTCGATCGTATCAAAATTGGCATTTTATTATAAATATTTGTATTATAGTAAATTTCTATAAAAGTATTTATATTAGTAGCGGATACGTATGTTTATATTATAGTGAGAAAGTCTGTCTTTTGGAGAAAAGTTATGAGGAATTATCAAGCGCAAATAGAGGATTATCGCCCATTGTATTTAAATAAATCAAGAGAAATAATAATTATTCTATCTTCTTTTTTTCTCTACATATTCTTGTTCTTCTTTTATTATTTCATAAAGAAGATATGTAGAATCTTCTTTTCTTCTACATAATATTCTTGTTAATACCTTTTATTCTTTCGTAACACGTTATCGGCACGAAACTCTAATCTTCTTCAAGTTGAGTTTCGATCTTTTTTCTATACGAAAACTCAGAGATTATATTTTAGTCACTTCTATATGAGGTATGTTTACTATCTTTACCCTTTGATTAACTAACATAGACATGAGAATACTTTTTAGAAGCAACGTATGCGGATACCTAATGAGGTATACTTACACGGTGAAGGGAGCATTTTCTAATGTTTATTTAAGGTGGCAGTAGACTTCGATTTTAACGAAATGATTTTCTTCTCATAAAATTTCATCAATTGAATACAAGGAATAAGTAGCACTGAAATATTTAATATAGATTGAATTATTTAAGTTTGAGTGTTCATTATAATTAATTCTCATATACACAAAAGTGAATATCTTTTACTTGGAAATTGTGAAGTTTGAAGGCTAAGGTTATTATTTCTCTCTTTCTTTTAATATATGGCTAATCTTGAAATTTGAGTTCGTTGCCCTTCAAAGTTCGAGCAAGAACTACCTTTCCTTAGGTGTTGGATGCTAAAATCCATATAGATACAATGGGTCTTGGAGACACCATTAAAAGTGACAACAAAATATTAAACTAAGATGGAGTACTGGTGCAGTATTCTTGCGTCATATATTGACGAAATTACGAAAGTGAATATCTCACGTTAAGGATCCACTTGTTTTGTGGAATAGTCTAAAGAAAGGTATAACCACTGAAGATGGTCATCCACCCAAAGGCGCGATATGATTGGATCCATGGTATAAGTGCATTAGTGAATATAACTCATCCAAGTTCAAAATTATTTCTAAGTTGAAACTATGTGAAAAAACTATTAATGATATTTGATATGATGGAATGATGAAGTTGAGTACAAAAAATTAATTGAGAACTCTTGGAAGAGCTAATGTGTTACTAGTAAGTCCCAAAGAAAACTTATAAGTTTCAAAGAAATGAAAAAAATTGAGACTATAAATTATGAAAAGATTTAATATCTTCATATTACTACAATTGAAGCGGGTTACAAATATTTATGTAAAAGACTATCTGTTGGTTTCTTTGTTTGTAGTACATAAATATGAGTATGATGACAAATCACATACGAAAAGTAAATTAGGGAATTTACTTAAATAAGGATAAGTTGCCATAACGGTTGGCCATCACGGTTCAAATGTGATGCAAAAATAGTGAGAATTCGTGTGTAATGTTGAAGAAATAAAGATTCTTCAAGATTCTCTTGTATTGCTTATTCTCGTGATAGAATGATTTTGATCATCTAAGATTTGGAATTATATTCCCTGAAATTATGAAACTTATAAAAGAGGTGAATATGGAGGTCGGTTCACTCTGTGTGAGCAAGTTTGTTAATAGATGCGTCCTATAGTATGGTGGCGTATGCATTGATATCAACTTGCAATTGATTTTTGCAAGGTTGTTGCTTGAATTCTTAAAATTAAGAACACGGTTTCAAATTATAAAATTATACTTGATAATCTTAGGTTCATATCTAAGTTGGTTTAGCAAAAATTGTATGCCTCCAATTATAGCTAAATCATTGGTTATGAGAACAAAAATCACAAATAAAATTTGGTATGAGATATGTTTATTTAACATATAGCAACACTTGAATACATCAAGCTATCACGGTTCTCCTATCTGGTGGTTCGGGGTCGGGAAATCAAATAATTCTACTCTAAAATTTAATGTGGTATATGATTGATTGTTGCTACAACACAGATGGGTCCCCAAATGAGTTTGGTGGGTAAATGTTAGTTTTAAGGCATTGGGGAGAAGTAGATTAACAAGTGAAAATTGTTTGCAGGGATGAATTATCTAGATCCTTGAGGGAAAAAATGTGAACTTAAAAGTTCATAGATAATTCACTTGCAAAATATTGTAAATCAATTGTCGGATGTATTTCGCGTTTGTTTTATAATTCTGATTACAAGTTGCTCAATGAAAAGGTCCTTGAAGGACAAGGTCTATGAGACGCTTAAAGCATGATAGACCAAACGGTTCCAAATATAAACCGAAGTACTATGCATAAGTTTTGATGATTTGACAAACTATCGAGGGACCGAGATCGGGGACGAGATTTTCTCTAGCAAAAATCAACTCTCACAGAAACATCATGTGACTTCTGACTGTCACATTGCCTGATCTGATGGCAGGCCGCTCTGCTCCTATCATTTATGTTGGACAATATCATTTTTCTCTCGTCTTTGATATAGACTTGGCACAAGACAAATGGTTATTCACTTTTATAAACACACAAGAAGGACACTTCCTCTCTTACAAAAACCATCAGAAGACAAGACTCAACAACAACCAGAACCAGAGCCATTTCATGTGTATTTGTTTAGTTACAGGTTTTGATTTGTTGTATTTTGTTCTTAATTTATAAAACCTACTCCTCTTGAGAAGCATTTGTAGGTAGCTATTTTACGGTTGTAAAATCCTTGTTTGATAGGCTAGAGTTAGCCTTTGGTTTCTTTGTAATAGAGTTATTGCAAAGGGCTTACAATAGAATTATTATGAGGAGGGGATTAATAGGTTAATTCCTAAGTTACATGAGTTTATGTCCCCGAACTTTCATTGTTTAGTGGAGTTTGAAAATCCTAAAGTGTAGGTCGTGGTTTTACTCACTTGGGTAAAGAGGTTTCCACGTAAAATTTATTGTGTTATTTAGTTTGTTTTACGTTGGGAACCGGGTAAGGGACACAGTTGCCCGTTGTGTTGGTGGACGCACATATAAGCATCGATTATAATGATAAGGCGAAGTGTTTTGAAAGCATCACGACTAATACTTCACAAAATCTTGACAAGATTAAATTTACCCAAAAAATGATGAAAAATGAAGAGATCTCAATAAGTTATGTCGCATTGGGCGTATCAAAATAATCGTCGACAATACATTTGATATAATGTGATGCTCAATATTATAAATATTGATGAGAATCTTGAATTCAAATATTTTAAAAGTATGAACAGGACAAGATGTCCAAATAAAAATATGCAATAGTATAATGCTAGTTGGTATAAATGGATTCTTGTGGCATAAAATTTTTTCATAAGTGCGACATTTATTATATAGAGAGGTCCTCCTGTGGTGGATGCAATTATTTTGAGGTTCCTCATAAGTCTGGCAATACATAAAAAACTTGATATACGTATAATGAAATTATTTTCATGTTTAAGCAGATAGTGAAGGATATATATGAAAATCCTTGAAGGATTTAAAAAACGAGGAAATTCTTGGTCATGAAATATCGCCATCTTAGTGCAAATGGTGCACTAATATATCTTGCTAAATTACAAGACTATTACTTAGCCTTTTTGGTTAATTTGTTGCTTAAGTATAGTTTTGTTCCTACTAAGAGAATTGAAATGGATCAAACATATAATGCGGTATCTAAAGGACTACCGATATAGTTATATTAACAATTGAAGTTCGATCTTGTTGGTTATGTTAATCTTTGAGGTATTTATCGACTCACATAAAACTCGATCTCAAATTGGCTACGTGTTCATATGTGGAATGCGCCATATTTTAGAGATCTACAAAAGAAGTCTCTCGTTGCTACTTCATCAAACCATGCGGAGATAATAGTTGTTCATGAAGCAAACCAAGAATATGTGTGGTTGAGGTCCATGATACATCTCATTAGAATGGTGATATTAATGTGCAAGCAATTCATTCAAGTAATGTAGATTTATTTACCAAAATCTCTACCAAGCTGCAACTGAAGATGGTGCACAAGATCGGGATGCAAATATTCAAGGATGTTCTCATTAGGGAGTTAATACGCGATGTACTCTTTTTTTCCTTGCGAGATTTTGTTCCATTGGATTTTTTTGTAAGGTTTTTAATAGAGTAGCCAAAATGCGTATTATTAGATATGTGTACTTTTTTTCATTGACTAGATTTAGGTTTTTCTAATAAGGTTTTAACGAGACACAATATCTATCAAATAGACATTCAAGGGGGAGTGCTATAAACATATTTATTATAGTGAATATCTATAAAGGTATTTGTATTATAAAGAAAAGGTGGATACATGTGTTTATATTATAGTAAAGTCTATCATTGGAGAAAAGTTAGGAGAAATTATCTCTATAAATAGAAGGGCTCTCCTTCATTGTATTTCATCCATCCAGAGAAAAATAATAATTATTCTCTGCTTATATAACTCTCATATAATCATCCTTGTTCTTCTTTTATTATTTAATAAAGAGTATTCAATTTTGTTATAATTGAATCATATATTTGAAAGGAAGTCTATCAAGTATCAAGCCTTGGACTCTATGATAATTAACATTCTCACTTCTAAAAAATTAAAAATTAACGATCAATAAAATTCGATAGGCTAAATAAATTTCATGCTAATCCCATTTAGCAACCGATTAGCGACAGATTACAAGAAAATTCAATTAGCTAGAAGCTTTTTAGCAACGGATTAAGCGAGAATTACTTATAAATTTCATAGTTAATTCTATATTTTCTAATAGTGTCACCTGCAGAAGCCATTGATATACCACTGCAATTTTATCATAATTATGCCTAGTAAAGGCTCTGCAAATACAAGATGAAACAAGAAGCAAGCAACAACACAGTGGAAGGATGAAGGAGGCAGTTGGCAGACCGATCCAGAAAAGATTTCCCAGATCTTTGTCAGCTATTATGAGGGGTTGCTTGAAAAAAAAAAAAGCAGATATCAGAGTAAAGGCAAAAGTTGGAATTCTAAAGAATGGACCTGTTTTAGATATTCAGCAAAAAGCAGTGAGGCTACTAACACCTTTTACTGAAGGAGGAGGTTAAAACAGCTATGTTCCAAATTAATCATGTTAAAAGCCCTGGGTCTGATGATTTCAGTAGTGACTTCTTTAAAGATTCATGCTAGATAGTTGGAAAGGATATCACTGTAGCAATATTGAAATTTTTCCAAAATGAGCATCTTCTCAAGCAATTGAATGCCACAAACATTGCTCTTATCCCAAAGGTGGACAAGCCAAAAATATCAAGCCAGTACAAACTTATTGCATGCTACAATGTTTTGTACAAATGTATTTCAAAATTGTAATGTAGCAGGCTAAAAGGTGCAGTAGACTATATTGTAGCTGAGAACCAGGCAGCTTTTGTCCAAGGAAGGTCAATGGTGCATAACATTCGATGTGTCATGATCTACTAAGGCATTATAGTGAAAGACTATACCCTAGGCGTTTGATGAAGATTGATTTAAGGAAAGCATATGATGTGGTAAGTTGGAGTTTCACAAACCTTTGGTGAGATTTAGCTATCTAGTTAACTTCATAAAGCTTATTATGGTTTGTGTTTCTTCCACCAAGTTCTGATAAAGGTGAATGGGTTAAGATATAGTTATTTTGAAGAGGTTTAAGACAAAAGGATTAAATCTCACCGTTACTATTTGTGTTAGTCATGGAATACTTATGAGACTATTGAAGATGTAGGGCATTTGCCCAGATTTTAAATTTCACCCTATGTGTAAAGTCTTGAAATTTGAATCATGTATTTTGTTGATTGATCTGTGGTCTTACCGCAAAGGAGATCCTGGATTAATTAACAATGATAAAGGAGGCTTCTTAATCATTCTAGTGTTGCTACTTTAGTTAGTTACTAATGCAGGGACAAGTCCGTATATTCTTAGGCCGGTATGAGGATAATGAAAAAACGACTACTTTTCATTCTTTTGGTTTCTCAGAAAGGGAATTTCCTATAAGATATTTAGGATTGACTTTGTCCTCAAGAAGGTGGAGCAAACTTGAGTGTCATCGGCTAATTGACAAGATTATCAAGTATATACTTATGTAAAACAAATTTCATATCTTTAGGAGACTTCAAGTAGTTGTGTAAATGTTTGGGGCGAGTATATAGTTTTGGGGATGTTGTTTTTGTCACTTGCCTCAAAGTATAGTAAAGAAGGATCCAAAATGCATAGAGTACTTATAAGGTAGCCATCGGAATGAAATATCACATGTAGCTAGGACAAGGTATGTTTTCAAAGAAGCGGAGGTGACTTAAATATTAAAGGATATGGAATCTAGAGCTTATAGCATATGTGGGAAAGCTTGTTCGACAAGCCCGGCCACAAATAAGGAATCCGTTTCGGTGAAATGGGTTCATGGAATATACACTAAAACTGGTAAAGTGTGGACACACAAAGCACCGGCGATAACGATGGGAAATAAATCTATAAAGAAAGGATGAAGGGTTGGTACTTACATTACAAAGTTCATTCGACAAGAAATGGGAGTACTTTTTACTACAAAAGGGCTATCAAGCTTTAATTGGACCACATGAAACACTATATCCTGCAAATCTAGTGTGGAATTCTATGACATTCCTAAACATAGATTTCTGATGTGACTAGCAATGCATAATAGGCTACTCACCCCTAAGGAAAGGCTGTTAAAGATGAATATTCCAGTAGAAATCTACGATGTGTACTATGTCGAGGCACAAGTGTTGGAAAAAGTAGACGTGTGTTTATTGATTGTGCTTATCACTATCTTAGTCAAGAATGAGATCCTGCCACCGGTGGTCGAGGGCATCTCTTTACCATCGGCGGACTTACAAACAATATTCCCGGTGATCCAAACACAAGCAGGAGAAATTCAAAAAAGAGATAGTGGAAGCATTATGGGGAGTAATTCTATATAATATACGGAAGGCAAGAAATTGGAAGAAGTTCAAGTGTCTGAGACATATTACACGGACACGTGGGCCGAACCACGAGAAATTATAGAGAGAACGAGTTCTATTAGTATACAAAAAGGCACGAAGTGTAGGGTTTTCTTGCTTAAAGAAATTTATAAGTAGCTAGGAGTATAGAAACGTTCTTTCCCTAATATGAGGGGTTGACGCTTGACAAAAATTGTAAGTTGTTGGTGTTGTTAATGGTAATATTCACATTGTTGCAAAACAAAAAGAAAGAGAGAGAGAGAGAGGGTGACTCTAATATCAATCGGTGATCACTTGATAAAATTATGATAAACCGCAGTTTATAAGGAAAAAAATTTCCAATTCTTTTGTTGATAAAATACTTCTCAGACCCATATAACTTGTCCACTTTCCCTTTTGTACCCTTACACTTTGTTAGGGTGGTGATTTATATATGTTATATTATTATATCTTGCTAAAAATTACCGTATTTATTTTGATTGTTACTTAAAATACTTACACTTATGGTGTAGTTTGATTTCATGATTAGACAATCATGAAATTCTTGCTATGAAATCACCGATTTGGTGTAATTGTTACCTAATTTTCCTTTCAATTATGCCCTTATTTAATATTACATAATCCTATTTTACTTTTACCTCTGTTATTTCACTCACAAAAATATCGTATCTATACGGTCTTACGCATTCGATTCTGCTTGACGTTCGATGCTTACTTAGCCACACAATCAACAATTGAGATTCTAAAGTCATGTTATAGTAATTCTCATTGTACTTCGTTTAGTCTACCAAGCACTATTTTGTAATGTTTTTACTATTTTGGTATACTTTTTATATCTTGAACATAATGAAATTTATTACTATCCAAAAGAAATGAATGCGAATTATTTATTTTGACTGTTTTATAAAAATGTGTGAATATTTATTTTTGAATTAAAAAATAAAAAATTAAAAAAACTCAAAATTCATAAAAAAAAAAAAACCCCAAAAACCAAAAAAAATATTTTATTAGTAATAATTAATAAATTTAACATATATAATAATGTAGGATATTTTAGTAAAGAAGCATACTTTTCATTTGGAGATTTGGTCTTGACCTCTTAGAGCTATTATTTCCATGCTCTATTTTCTCATTCTACTCTTAGAAACGAGAGTCATAAACTTCATAACCTAAAATTTGCATTTTTATGACTACATAAACCATCCTTCCAAAAAGATATAGTCAGAAGAAAGTAAAATAAAAATATAGAACTCTTCTTTACAAGGCAAAAAGAAACACATTGAAGCTTAAATATTTTCGAGGTTCAGTATCAAAACTAACACATAGTTAATAAACATATTTAGTGTCAAAACTCAATAGAATATTATTATAAAAAATGACATTCGGGCTTTTATACATGTATTAGTAAAAAAATGAAATATATTAGGAGAAAAATGAAATATTAGATTACCAAATGTAATAATTTGGCTATACAATTTAAAATTTTCAAAAATTGAGTAAAGGAATTGAACGAGCAACACAATAATCTACAAGCGAAAAATATTATATAGCACGAAATTGTGACTTATTCGGTAATTAAAAGAATTCTTGTGTTGTTTTATACATTATCGAATTAAAAATTACATTTCCAACTAAACTCATCAAACTACATATGAATCGAATATTACCTATTCCAACAAATGATACAAAAGAAGGAAATATCTTACAAAATTTTCTTGACCTTCAAGCAATGCAAATCTCATGAAAGTCGCCAAAAAAGTAATGCAAATCGCATGCACAAAACATATAGTAAAGTAAACGAGAAACATTCTTCTCCACTTTGACATTTGACACAGTCTTTAAATCCAAGTGCTATTACTTTTAGAAAGATATAAAGGGTACAAACTTGTGTATAAGCGGCGAGGGATGAATAAAAATTTGGTGTAACCTTTCGAGTTTTGGTGATGAAGTATAGATCTTTTTGCACTAAATATTAATTAAAAAATTTAAAGCATAATTAATTACTTACAATGGTAGTTGAGAAAAAAAAATAGTGACCAAACTATAATCTATAAATCATTTTGTTTCATTAAATCAATGTTTTCAGCATTAATGATAATGTATTATTCTTTTTATTCCTTTTAATAATAATATTATTTATAATAATAAAAATTAATTCAAGTTAATAATATATTAATCATAAATATTTAAAATTCACCGGTAATCGTATTTGTGGATTTTTTAAAAAAAATAAAAAAAATAAAAAAAATAAAAAAAATAAAAAGTTTAAAATTTTAAAATATTTATTGTTGAAAGGTAAAATACTAAATAGTTTATCACTTAGTTTTTTTTTTTTTGTTTTTTTTTTTTTTACAATCATTCAACATTATTAAGGTAAAAATAAAATTACAAAATTCTCTATTAAAATTTTTGTAATTTTAAAATAAAATAGTAGCACCACCCTTCATTATAAGTCATAGGTATGACTATAAATTATTAGGAAAAAACACATAATTATACTATTCACAGAAGTTCCATACATTATACCCTAATTATGAAAATTGAATATAATATTCGAGTACTAATTATATTATATACTAGTATTGTAGTGTTTTATATTTTGCACGATAGTAAAATACCTAAATAAATAATGAAATAATTCTTTATAAATTTATTAATGAATAAAATAATATTTTTATATTAACATATTTAAAATGAATTCTGCAATTGATTAAATATTTAAATTACAAGTAAAACCATTTTTATTAAAATTGTATATAAAATCTTCAAAGATAAGAATAAATAGATGAGAATATGAAAACTATTGAATTCTAAATCAACCAATCATCTTGATGATTATTGAATCCAGCATTTTCATATTTATTGATTTGATATATTATTTCTATTCACACAATAACATTATTATTTATAATAATAAAAATTAATTCAAGTTCATAAAATAGGCACCCACTATTTTCAACATTTTTGGATGTTAATGTAAAAATTATTTTTATTAATATAATAATATAATAGTTTAAAGTTTTAAAATATTTAAAATACAAAAATAAACACATAAAGCATAATTTAACAAAGAAATTTAAATTTTTAATATATTATTTTTTTCAACATTATTAAGGTGAAAATAAAATTTTATAAAATTCTCGATTAAAAATTTTTGGGATCTCAAAATTTTGAAGTCATAAAAAGGAAAAAAACACATAATTATACTATTCACGAAGTTCCATACATTATACCATAATTATGAAAATTGAATATAATATTGAGTACTAATTATATTTATATACTAGTATTGTAGTGTTTTATATTTTGCGTGATAGTAAAATATCTAAGTAAATAATGAAATAATACTTTATAAATTTATTATCGGATAAAATAATATTTTTATGTTACATATTTAAAGTGAATTACGCAATTGATTAAATATTTATACGGTAAATCATTTTCATTAAAATTATATACGAAATCTTTAAAGATGAAAATAAAAAAAATGAGAATATGAAACCTATTGCATTCTAAATCAACTAATCTTGATTGTGAATAGAGCACATAAAAAATACAAATTACCTACTCATCTTCATAATAGTAATTTTTAAAAGCTTAAAAGTAAAAAGGCAGTTGTGTCTTCAAATATTATTAGCCCCTCCCCCCCCGCCGCCCCCATAACAGGTTTTCTTAAATTTATCGTGAACATTAAATTAAAAATTAATATCATTTTTTACTTGTTCTAATTGAGGAACTTCTTAATTGTTCTTTTTAGATTTAGTGGCCAAAGCCCCATTCAATATTATGATATTCTCAAATTTAAAAAAGCGTTTCACATGTACGTTTTTTTTCTTTTGATCACCAATTAAATGTCTCACAATAGATTGACACTACACGTAAAAAACACAGTTAAAGACTTATTCTTTATATTGTCACTATAAATATTTAAATCGACCTAGACACATAAAATGATCCACATATATATGAGTAAATTTCCTTGATGGTCATTCAACTTAATGTTTATTACTCAAAGTCGTTTTAACAATTTGTTACACTTAAAGTTATTTAAACTTTCTTATCATCTTTCAGAAAAGTAACTTTAACAAAATTTAATTGTTCACCTAAAATAACCCTTATACTTGAATGTAGGTTGAAAATGGTCGCTTGAATATATTTTAAACGGGTTGCAACTTTAAACTTGTCGGATGTGAGCATTTGATCTCCATCAAATACTTAAGTTAATTTTATAGAACTATGAAAAACATATTTAATATGGACTCACATTTAGATGTGTTTTCCTTGCACTTTTTAACTTTTTTAGTTTATTGCGGATTTGATATGAATTTTAGATGTAATTTACGCTACTTTCAGAATAATTTTATAGACATCTCCCCAAGTTTCGCTTAATAACGTTGATCTTCCATATGACATATGATACCACACTTACTTTGGCTATTTTTATCTTTGTAACAAGTCCTTTAACGTATTTATCTACTGCAAAATTATATACTTAAGAGGTATTTTCATATTAATACTATTTTGTTTAATTAATTTGATAAACATGTTTTATTAGTTTTCACTCTTTTGTTTATTCTATTCACTATTATTGCTCAATAAAAATGAAGAGTAGGTGTTTCCTCTCTTTATTGTCGTTGGACACAAATTTAAAGGTATCGATTGTTTAAATCTAGTAAAAATGAAGTTTAGTTAGAATCAATTGTATGAAATAATTGAAATATCAAAAGTGGCTCACTTGTGTATACATTTTTCAAATTTTCAGCATGCTATCATTTTAATTTTTAACAAATTTTTAAAAACACAACAAGAAGCAAGTTCACTTCACCAAAGTTCTTTAAAAATTGAAAAATTAAAAATATTTTTATTTATTTTAAAAATATTTTTAATATTTTTAATTTATTTCAATCATAATTTAATTTCCAATTTCATATAACTGACTATCTCAAATGTTTTTTTTGTTTTTTTAATAATTTTAAAATTGTATTTATTTACTTAATAAATGTAGTAATAGTATGAACAAAATAAAATTATGTTTAAAAAAAGAAAAAACGTCTAAAAATTAAATAAAATAGTATGTTGTTAAAAGGTAAGTAGGTAAGAAAATGTAAATATTTTACATTAATGATAAATAGATTTAAAGATTTTATTTATTTGTTTATTTATTTTTTCTTATTTTTCAATTTTCGTTAAATTTATAGGTAGAGTTTGTTAAAACATATGAAATAAAAGGGCTCATTTTTTGATGAAATAATTGGATCAAAATACTCAAAAATATATTTAAGATATCATTTTATACCCACCCTTAACCATAAGGGATACTTTTCTTATTACCTCTCACGTTTTGTCCACTTCCCATGCAGAGGACATGGTAGCTGCACTGAGTACCCTATTAGGGCTGGACTGCTAGACCTCATTGCCTAAGCACGTCGGTACTGGGCGGCTCTAACACCGTTCATGGAATCAAGCTATATAACGGTGACAAATACCGAGTCTCAGAAGTAGAAACTGGGCCTATAGCCACATGCTGTAACATCGGCTAACCAGAATCATTCATGTAAAGGAAACCTATGCGGGCCGACAAGGCCACCATGCTGTCTTAGTTATCCCTAACTCAATATAATGAATCTTGAACATCTACGTGGCCAGACAAGGTCCACCACTACTATACGAATACGGCCCACATACGACCAACACAATCAACAACACTAACGGCTAAACAAGCGCCACGGCCCCACCCGGCCAGTACAACTAACCACAGGGAGATATATATATATATACACAATCAAGTCTCACAGAATGCGATAAGATGGTCGGGACGGGGCCCAGGCCTGCAGTATTATCAACAAAGAAAATGAACACCTTTGAATATCAAACTCAGGATGACGGGAGTGATGACTCTATGGTAGATTTGGAATCCGAGGATCGGCTCTCGTCGTAATTGCACTGTAGGCAAGTAATGCGCCCCAAGCGGGCATCGGTGCCATGTGCAGAGGCATGCAAAACAAACTAATTATAGCGGAATAAACAACATAATGAAACTGCGACGATAGAAGATATACGAAACTATCGAATGATAGAATGCAAATAGGCTTTCTGTCACGAGAATAAATGAGAACATACCTGTCGACGTGGCGATACATTATTACATTAGCTAATAAATAACATATATATACATATATATATATATAACAACGAGGACCAATACCGGCCCCTATAAGCTTCGGAAGGTGCCAGCAACAAGTAATCTATATACCCCTACACAGGTCAAAACCATCCAAAAATAAATCCTCCACTCATCTACTAACTTCCCCGAGGCACCTCTCTGTGACCCGCAGGTCTCGGCTCGGGCTATGGCCTCCCAATCATAAATAATTGTGTATGAGCAGGAGGACTCATGTATGCGCTTAGCTGTCGCGTATGCAGCCATCGTAATTTGTCCCACAGGCGCAAAGCGCACATGATGCTTATCTTATAGTGATCGGCCCGATATGGGGAATGCTCCGTCAGTGCTTCGTCCACTGGCGGATGGCTTGCCACTCCTTGGAGTGAGTATCCCCACCCTCACGGTGGGTCGACACGATTACCAACCCGGCGGCGAGGACGCTCAAGGGTGCCCTCATAACCTGAAACAAGCTTCAACAATCAATAATCGCATATAGCAAGCATGTTTGAATGAAAATACTATCATGATGAACTCTTTTACGTGTTATACGATTCTCTATCTTGAATTATCTTGTATCAGGATATCATCATTTGTCACGGCTATCTTTGTATCGAGATATTATCATTTGTCGACTATACGTATGCAGGATATTATCTGTTTGTACGATATTACTTTACTAACTTTTTATTACGAACATATATCATAATATTATAAACATGCTTGCTAAACTCCTCTTGGACTCAATTCTTGACCACGATTCTTTCTTCTATATTTCTTCTTCTTATCTTGGATTACTAACTAGGAATTAGCTACATACCTTAGCTTGAAGTTTTTCGACTAAGTGGCGTGGATTCGAGCGGTACTTTGCTATTTCTCCCCAGCGCATTATTATATATATCAATTAGAACTAAATACACTAATATTTCGGAAAACATCACTTCGATATATAGCCCAAACTTTGGCTTATCGAAAAACGTTAGCTTCGCTATTTCGAAAGTCCGAGGAAGGAGAAATACTCATTTTAAGGCTAGCTCGGTAAAAGCACGATGATTTATAGGCCGAATTTCACGAAACTAAATCCGTAGGAATGCTCCTTGTTGCTCAATACCTCGGTATCTAGGATTAATTCGAGTTTGGACCGCGTTTGGCGCGTAATCGGACGAATATTAGTAGGAGATCTTCGTTCTCCCTTCTCTCGATTACTCTCTGTTTTCCTCTTTGGAAATTATAAGATTTAATAAAAAACCGAAGTTGGGGGCTTATATAGTTGGGACCTGGAATGCGACTTATAAGTCGCATTCATGGAATGCGATTTATAAGTCACATTTTATATGTGCCGACTTGGCGCTTATCAAAATCTTTTCCCGGGCTTTTTCTAGCATGTATGGCATTCTAAAACCTCTTACTTAAACGTACGAATGGCCACATCTAAATGTCCCGAGTACGAGTGTAGGTTTCGGTAAAACTTTAACTAAATTTTGGAAAAGTTACTTTTGTGAAATATGAGGCAAAATTAAATGATTTTTGTATAATAAAATAAAAAAGAATAATGATTTTTGAGTAATATGAGCACTTAAAGTTGGATGATCGCCCATGAAATTTACTCTATATATAACCTTAGGTATATGCTTTGACACATAAGTGAATAAGGCTATCTAAATAGAGATTTAAATGAAAAATTATAATCAATTTTATCAACATCAAGGCTTGCATTAAGTAAAAGAGTCACGAATTTGAAATGGTGAAATTTGGTTCTGATTAATAACGGAAATATTGTTGGTGGCTTTAAAATTATTGTAGAAGAAAATGGGTTGATATTATTCGATACAATTTATATAGCTTTCATAACCTAATGCGCTCCTTTGTAAGAAGATTTTATCGGCACTACGCCCTATTTCACATTCAAAATAAAGTATAGAAAATTTATCAGAACTCATGAGATGAATGATAATATATTACACACTATATAGTAAGCGATGTTGTTCAACAAAGCAAGGAGGCGAGAGATAGTAAAGAAGTGATCAAAGCGATTATTCCAAGAGGTGTGTGATGAAGAAATGTGTCGAAAGGAAGTTGTGTACTACGACCACATCTCCTATTTGAACTATTACAGAGAAAATTATAATAAAAAGAAAGGACATAAAGCCAATCACACCATTATTTAAAAAATATTTGTATACATAGGAATCACATGAACACAATCACTATATTATATGTATATAAGATATATGAATAATAGAATAGAACATTAAAATTAAATCATTTAACAAAATAGAGTTTATTGCTTTTGTTAGATCCACAAAAACTTATTATTATATAATCTACAACTTATCAAAAGGGATGAATACGTGTATCTACATAAGATTAATTAAATCAAATACAACCTCAATTTCTTAACGGGAAAGTTCATGCTCAAAGGCGTGATTAATAATATATTTCTTCTTAAACTAAATTGTTGATTTCATCAAATTTCATTAGCCTCCTTCCTCTAGCTTTCAAATTCCATACATTCACATTCTCTCTTTAATTCATTGTCAATTTTTCTATATGCTAGCGTTTAGAAGAACTCAAAGTATATGATTCAACATATACGAGCACTCTTTTAGGATTTGGTTAATTCCTTAGCGAATGTACAACTAAATGAAACAGACTTCTAAACAATAAAGAAATATGATACGCGGAACAAAATATTATTTCATATCTCAAAAAACTGTCGTTCATCATATGTGAACCTTGTAAAGAATACTTATGGAAACCAAATTTATTCTTTGAATGGATGATCAGATTACCAATTACTCTTTTGGCTCTTAGTCTTGGTTTTATACTTGTCTTTCTAACTTCAGAAAACAATTTTTGCGACAATATTAACATGTGAAAATAAGAGTTAGAAGTTGCATCTTTTTAAATTTGGACGTATTTTAGGCACATCTATACATATAGTAAAATTAAGCAATGTCTAAAGTCACGAAAAAATTCAACGAGAAATATTCACAGAATTAGTATGGGAAGACTGCTAATACAAATGCACATTTGGTTTAAAATGACTAAGCGTGGTCTAGCTTTAATTGCAAAAAAAATATCTCAAACTATTAACTAACTTAAAAATTTTTTGCTAATTTATGCTCAATTAATAGAGTACACCTTCACCCAAATAAATAAAAAGAAGATAATTAAAAGCAAATTAAAAATATGAAATTAAAAAAAGCAAGAAATTTAAAATTCAGAAATTTAAAAACTTAAAAACTTCAAATTGTATATTTAAAAAAATTAAAAAAATTAAAAATATTTTTAACAAATTTAAATTTCTAACTTTAGAAAAAAATGATGGTAATAAAAACACTTTTCATTTGACTCCAAAGAGTTCCCAACAAAAGCGGCTACTCACATTTCAAACAAAATCCCGCACTTCTGTTTCTTATGTTGTTAAGCGTTCTCCTAGAAAATAAGAAAAGAATTCCGCCCATCTACCACATCGTTACAAATTTTCCATTTCAATAGCTACAAGAGCAGAAGGAATCAAAGAGGCTAAGAAATCAAAAGGTGCAAAGCTTCATATTAAATGGTGTTTTCTTTTTTGTGTAAACATAAATTGTTAAAATATGTAATGAGGCTCAATTACCTGATCAAGTTGGGGCAAAATTTCTTGTCTCTTTCTTAATTCCAAATCCATTATAATTGCCTAAAAAAATCAATAAAATTCTAAAAGATAAAATAGCTAAAATTATTAAATTAGTGTAAATCACCAACTTAAACTCTCAAAACTGCCTATCACAGTGACTAACAAAAAGAAATAATTGAGTTATGAAATTCAGATAATATAAAAGGTAAACTATACAGTTCATTAAGCCTGTAAATACCACCAGAAAATTTCCATGGTTATGATCATTTGTTCATAGATTGAGCAGTTCAGACAATTTTTTTTCTTTTTTGACATGCCGAAGAACAAAAACAAATTATGATGGAAATAAGAGAATTCAAAGTAGATTTTCAAATTATTGTAAAAGAAAATGGGTTGATATATTAGAAGAACTCATGAGATGAATGATAATATATTACACACTATATAGTAAAGAAAGCGTAGGCTGTTTCAACAAAGCAAAGGAGCAGAGATAGTAAAGAAGTGATCAAAACGATTATGCAAGAGGTGTGTCAATGAAGAAATGTGTGAAAGGAAGCTGTGTGCTCGGCCACATCTCTATTTGAACTAAAAGGATGAAACTCATTGTACCTTACTTGATTTTGAAAAGAGTATTAGTCAATTATTTAATTTTGTTTATCATAGAATTTCATTATTTGAAACCCCCCCCTCCCCCAAAAAGGAGTTATTTTAAATGCTAAAAAATAAATTTGTGGTTTCGCTTGAATCGGTGTTTTCAGATAACTACACAACTAACCTATAAACCTTTGTATATTTAAGATATGTCTTACATTTGTTGGTTTGGTGTAAAATATCCCGTATCAAGCCGGGCGTATTAAAAAAATCTCAAGTATATGAACCTCAGAAGGAAAAATTCATGTCTAATTTGGTTTTGAAACTTAAGAAATAGAAGTCTGCAATAGAAAGCAGAATGAGACCATCAAATGAAAGAAAGAGATCTTTGATGAGTAGTATTCCTTAATCAAGAGAAGAAAACTCATTATAAGACTAGTCAAATAGAATGTAGGTACTTTGATTCTTTTCCAAATCAGATTCTCCAGAGCAATTTCAAATGCATTGAATACAAGTGTCATTTCAACATCAAAGAAAAAAATGGTTAATTTAATATTCCTTGGTCTAGAGTGGACTTCCATGTCCAAAATTTCTTAATTAGATTTGGTCTTGTTTGAAGGCTTCCATAGTGCACGAACAAGAACTGTGAAATCATCTAACTAATGAAATTTTCATTAAACCCTCTGAATCATTCAGAACTCTATTAACAGGGATGCAACAATCGAAACACTTGAGCTTAATGTTTAGTAACAGTATCAAAATCAGCCGGAAAAGGCGCACACGTCAAATTGACAATGCAACTCATGAACAACCAGTTGTCCAACATCCTCATTAGCATGTACCCGTTAAAGTACTAGGAGACATGACCATCAACAATTGTTCTTCACTACATGCTTCCTCCTCAAGGAATAGATATGAAAGGTGAATACAGTATCAGAAAAACCAAACAAATTAATCGTACAAATGTTCCAACCTTACAAGGCAAAGTTGTTTCACATAGAAAACATATAGTAGAAACATGTAGTATTTCTTGTAAGCAAGTTGACTCAAGGACAGTTTCTTATTCCCAAACTTTAAGTCCACAATCACACTGCTTTTGCTTCTGCTGCTCCTCCTTTGCTCCTGCCTTCACCTCACCAGGCAACACCCACCACCATGGTGGTGGTGGTGGTGATGAGGCTGCTGGTGAATAACTTCTTGCCCCTTCAATTCCTTCCTCATATCATAAGCATCTTCCCCGTCTGCATAGTACTTGGCTTCCATATCATGAATCTTATATCCTAATGTCTCTGTATACAACAAATGCAGCCCTGTTACTCTTCCTAACATGCAGAGAGACATACTCTGCTCCAAACACCCTTACCAAGAAAAACCGGGGCTTATTGTTAGTGTATCATCACAATTGAGGTACATTTTGCATCAGGACAAAGAATTGGCATGCTAAATAAGATTTCTGTTTCGTTTTAACTTTAAGGATTTAAGCTCATTATAGAATCCAACAAGGAATAACAGTGATGGAATGAACAGAGAGACAGATAAGTTTCAAAACATAACTGTTGCGTCAGAAAAACAGTAATATGTACCTAATTACATGATACTATGGTCACATACAACCACAAACTTGTGCTTCCCAAAGGATCTATATTAGTTGTAAACTAAAACACGCCCTTCCACCACTCTGAAAAAAATTCTATTTTCTTTTAGTTGCACCAAAGGGTGGGTCGAGGGGGCTCCTTGGTAAAGATGAGCTAACTAGTGGCACATTGAAATAACAGTTTAACAAAAGGGTACCGCTTGAATCCAAAAAAATATAATTTTATAAAACAATATTGTTCCATAGCAAATTGAAACAAAAATTTCTGGGATAATCCACATAATTTCAGTGAAATGTGCCTCATTACTATGCTCTTCACCTCTTCCTTTCACATATTGCATTAAATTGAAGCTTTCACATTCATATGGGTTTCTTGCCCCCCCAATATTTCTTATTCTTAGTCTACAATTAATTGAAGACCATGGAAAGCGTTATAATCCACTGGCAAAAAAAGTAACTGATACACCCAGACTTCAAGGAGAATGACCCAACTCATAATATCTGATTAGCAATTATCAAGAATAATAATTTCAAACCAATGAAGAGTCCTAGAAGACAGGACCCAGAACACTGCATTGAAACCTGGAGCACTGAACCCCTTGTCTTACCATATCAAATTTCTCATTATCCAAGGCTGGGGGTAAATGAATGGGAGCTCATGAATATAGGCAAGTAAAGCCTATTCATTAATGAGCCAAGCTTGAGCTCCATTACTGTTAGAGATATTAAACAAGCAGAACAAGTTTGTATTTTTGGTTTTCTTTTCCAATCTCATTTGCTATCATTATGATGGTTGCAGCTGCCCAATCATTTCCTCGAAGCTTCAAGGTATTGCTTATTCTATTCCAATACCCCTTTGGTTTATCAATCTCCCTCAGCTCTATGTTTCTCTCATGGCGCTGGGCGCTGCTATGTGCAACGGCTAGGTTAAATGCTTCCATCTAAGAATCTTTACAGTTGAAGGTCCAATTTATTTATTTTTTGACAAGGTAAGGTAAATACAGTTTAAGGTTTCATTTAATTTTTAAAAAGAGATTGTCACAAAGTTTACACTTCTCATTCCTTAACAGCATAATTTTGAATTTCTATGTTCAATTTAGTTTCACCTTGCTATATCGGATCTCATTCAAATACTCACAACAATCCAAATTTTATGTAGTTGATTGTTCTACTTCAAATAGCATTTCTGCAGATTGTAATTCCAAAAGAAAGGGGGCCAAGCCAAGCTCTTTAGAGTTGACTAGTCAAGTTAGTGCTTGAGCTACAGACTTCTATTTCAATCTAGAGTTTGAACAGCACATGAGGCACTGAATTGGAATATCTACAACTCAGCCATGACACTGATAGTGCACAATAATAAATAGACACCAGAAACAATAAAAGGCTGAGAAACATGTCCTTCATTATCCAAAATCTTCATTTACCATCAAATGTAATCAGCCAATTCACAAATAACGGGTTAACCGCTGGTCCACATATCCAACAACTACTGCAACAACGCACCCAGTGTAATCACAAGTGGGATCTGGGAGGATGAAATTATGTAAATTGTACTTCCCAAAGGATCTATTTGTTGTAAACTAAAACACGCCCTTACACCACTCTGAAAAAAATTCTATTTTCTTTTAGTTGCACCAAAGGGTGGGTCGAGGGGGCTCCTTGGTAAAGATGTGCTAACTAGTGGCACATTGAAATAACAGTTTAACAAAAGGGTACCGCTTGAATCCAAAAAACTATAATTTTATAAAACAATATTGTTCCATAGCAAATTGAAACAAAAATTTCTGGGATAATCCACATAATTTCAGTGAAATGTGCCTCGTTACTACGCTCTTCACCTCTTCCTTTCACATATTCCATTAAATTGAAGCTTTCATATTCATATGGGTTTCTTGCCCCCGATGTGTTATTCTTAGTCTACAATTAATTGAAGACCATAGGAAACGTTATAATCCACTGGCATAAAAAAGTAACTGATACAACAGAATTATATAATTTATCAAGGGTATATTACCTGTTCCATGGCATTCTGAGCAGCGGTCATGAGCTTAGTAGCCAAACCAAGTTTACGGTGAGTCCTGACAACGGCAAGGGAAGTGATGTGTCCATGGCATTCAGTACTCCTCTTGCATTTGGCTAAGACATATCCCACAATCTTACCATTGTAATCTTCAGCAACATACAGAAGCTGTGGCCAAGAAAGTATGTGGTAGAAGTAGTACTTCATCTGGTAATTCTCAGGAAGGCATAGCAAATTGCACGCCTGCATTGCAAGCAAATCATCTATCGTCGCCTTTCGTATGCACACCATTTTTCAATCTCAATCTCACACGATTCTTAGGGTTTCGACTAATCTTCAAGAGGGGAACTGTGTTCGTCAGGAATTGATAGGGAATCGCTAATTTGGGCTCATAGAGAATGGGCATCTGTCAACTCAACCGGTCGGCAAAAAACCAATTCAGCCCAATCCAGTCAAAAGGGGAGTTATTGGCAAATAGCCATTTCTTGAACTGCAAGTTATAGCCACGTTTCAACATTTAGCCACTTCCAATGTGAAAATAAAATTTTACAAAAAGAATACTAACACGGAAAAATTGCTTATCCTGAAAATGATATAGTCAAATTTATATGAGGTTAAGTCGAATTTATATGAAATTAAAGATAAATGTACTTTTCATGTTAGAAAGTTAATAATTAATAAATGAATGGATTATTGATCCCTTAAAGTTATTTGGGTTGAAATGAAGCCCAAAATGTGAGTCGTAATCAAGTGCGTCCAACTCTTAGTAAGTTTTATTACTTTATTTGTTCTTTTATAAAAAGTTTTAGTACCTTATAAACTATTATTATTACTGAATAAATATAACATATCAAATAAAATAAATGTGTTTTAAAATATTTTAATAATTTTAATTAAATTACATGTTTTTTTTGTTTTTTTAATTAATTATTAAATTAGAACTTGAAGAAATCAATAATCCATCCAAACTTAAATGAATTAGACAAGTTATGATTTCATTGCTAATTTTACCACCTCTGATTATAACCGTTACTACATAATTATTCAAATAGTTGAATGTTTTTCCAGAACATGTTTCCTAAGAAACAAACTTGTTTGTCTAGTGTTTGGTAGTAAATAAAAATATATTATCCCAAATATTTGTAAGCAAAACACCATGAGGCGGAGGTGAACAAGGAGTGGAAGTTAGAGGTGTTGGATTTGGAGAAGGCAGTGAAGTTGAAATGTCATTTAAGCTCATCATTTTCAAAAATTTCGAACAACTGAACATGAAAAAAATGTAGAAAACATAAAAATACGTATACGCAGCCTAAAACTCAAACAGCTTGCAGTTCTAATACTGCAATAACATTTTCTTTCCACCTAATACTTCGATTACTGAGTCTCAACTTCAAATTCACTTTTAGAAACTGAAATTGATCTGAGCTTTATTTTCTTAGAAACGATATGCCCTAATCCACCTTTCTGTCTGAAAAATCTCTACTTAAATTACCACTAAACAAGTTACTCATCTGGACAGTTTTACCTTCTAACTGCTGAGCTCTAACAATATTTGGCTTTCTTTTTCTTTCTGCCTTCTCTAAACTAGAGTACATGGATAGGGTATGAATTATGATTAAACTTCTGATTAATCTCTACACAGTACTGAAGGATCTATATGAAGTAATCATATACATGTCAAATCTATTTGAGACGAATGCATCTAAAATCTAAATAAAAGCACATACACAGGAACAAAGAAAGAGAGAGGTGTCAGATGCAAAAACAGCAGGATAATGTTAAAGTGGCTTGAAACAGAACTACTACAAAGAAGTGCTACAGAACTAACAATAAATACCAGGAAAGTGATACAGAACTAACAATAAATACCAGGAATTCTCAGGTAGTGTATGAGAATCCTTTTTCACTTCCTGAATTTCAAAACTCTATTATCTTATCATTATGTGTAGTAACAACTTTCTCCATCCCAACAGCTAAACATGTGATTGTGGCGGGAAGCTCACTTGGCATAAGATCGAATTCGATCATCTTCACACAGCTTTTCCAGTTTCCTGCTCTCAATTTACTGTTTCAAATCTCTCGGTTGAACGATGTAACACAGTGCTACTGCCATCCATTGCATCTCGAAGTGCCCGCCCAGCTTGCTGGTCTGAATTCTTAATACACATTCGATTCCACCAACTACCAATGTTGAAGTGTCGTTCTTAAGGGTGATGCAAAATAAACAACATTTGGAGACACTCATTGTTTCCCATAGAGATCTGTTTGTCTTCCTGTATATCAAGCATTTTCAGGATTGAAATTATCAGAAACAAGAAATACCATGCAAAAAACACAGGAAAACAAATCTCTTGGATAGAGCAGATAGCAAACTGTTTGCTAAACAAATCCAATTCATCATCTAAATATATGATAAAAGAGTCCACGTTCGGATCTGAAAACAGAAAAGGCGTATTAAATCTCACATTAGACCCTCACGGTCTTTTCTTTTCAAATTTATGCATGTAAATTCTTCACCTAAAATTTAGCACATGTAAATTCTTCACCTAAAAACAACCATCTCTCTCATAATGAAGGATATCTTGGTTCCTCACTACAATCTCAGAGTCAAAGAATGAAACTGCTCCACCCACAGGTCCAAGAATTCTCTCTTCTCAGCCTAGACTTTGGTACACTCATTAAAAATTGGACTTCCCTCTCACGCTTTCAGTGAGGCCAATTTATAGGTGAATATCAATACCCATGAGAAACAATTCTGTATCCCCCACCAGTAATATCTGTTCATTGCATGTCCATTTTGAGAACTTGTTAATTTTTATCGCTAATAGCATCACCTGCATAATTTTTAGAGGTTTGTGTTGATTCCATGGTAATTAAGTACCAGAGAATGTCATTCCCCAACCAAAGTGAATAAATCATAACTCAAATGGGCCCTCTGATCCTCTCCCTTCATCTCCCTCCCCCCGGGGCATCCTTCCCTTCCGCAAAGATACTTTCAATTTAAAAGAGAGAATGCACTACGTCTTACAGAATTTCTTTGTACTAAGAAGCATTCAACCTTAGCTTCTTTTGTGCAAATTCTTCACCAAGTGGTCTTGGATCGGCTAGGTAATCAAGCCAATTTGTTTTGCAACTTTTGCCATGCTGATTGCTCAAGTTCAATGCAGTCTTTTGGAATGTAAGCGTATAATTGATGGAACCTTTCAACAACTTAGCCCTCCATTTTCAATAGTAATTTCCCAAGAACCACATGTCCAGTATTCATTTTATCTCATTCCATTTGTTAGAGAACAGTCAACCAGAGAAATAGCAAGTTCTTTTTTCATACTTTCCCTTTCTTTCATTCTTCTCCCTCCTTTTTTTCCTCCTTTTCCCCTTTCCTGTTTAGCTAATTGTAATTGCTTCAATATCCATGATAATGCTAGATTTGAAATCTCTGAAGATCTTTTATTGGTTGCTAAACTGGTATTTGCAATAATTCAAATCTCACAGAAACTATAGTTAAATTTTCAGAAGTGAAGAATGAATTTCTGGGAGACATATGTAAGAGATTGAGCAACTTGTCATGCTCAAACGCATAAGCGATTCGAATGACTACAGACGCTGAGACATCCCAGTTTACCATAACAACTGCAGCAGCATATAAAAGGATTGTGAAGCTACAATCTAAGGATAGAAAACACAGACTCTTGCGCAGGCATGGAACAAGATCAGAAAGGCTGGGGTCCGTAAAAACACATGTACAAGAATGTTGGTTCAAGTTTTAATCACTTCTGCAAACCTGAGGAACCCAACAAGACACATTTCCAGCAGTTGATCCAGCAAACAGCCTGGAGCTAAGGGTTTTGAAACACAAAGTCTTGACCCCTGTAAGAAATTCAGAAGCAGAAGAAAACAAATAAGCAATCAGATTACAAAGAGAAAATCAGCATTCTAAAAGGAAGAACAAAATAATCTACTTTAGCGCTAGAGTAGGAACATAAAGTTTTGATCCCTATGGCAAGAGATTTCAGAAGCAGAGCAAGTAAAACAAACAATTCAGATTACAAAGAGAATCAAGGTTCTTAAAGAAAGACATACAAGATAATCTACTTAGCATAAAGCGTCAAAGTGTTTGTGCACTTCCTATTAAATATTCACATTAGGAATCCTTATTAGTGTGCTGATTAGACAGCAATTTGAAAAACCTAAACCAGAAAATACGTTTTATAAAGGTCTAAAATAAAGCCATATACTCCCTCCGTCCCTATTTATGTGATGGTGTTTGATTGTAGGGAATTTAGAAAGAAAAATTTTGAAACTTGTGGTCTAATATAAGCTATAGATATTTGTATGGATATAAATCATCTCATTAAGGTTAAAATAGGCATTGTAAAGTTAAATTGTTACCCCTTACATTCCAATTTATGTGAAGGTATTTGACTCGACATGGAGTTTAGAATGAAAAGACTTTTGAAACTTGTTGTCAAAATAAGTCAGCCGATATCTATGTGGCTATAAATCATCTTATTAGAGGCAAGATGGAAAGTTTAAAGTTAAACTATCACCAAATATAGAAAGATGTCTTTTTAGACTAACTTTAAAAGGAAAGGGCATCAGTGTCACACATAAATTGGGACAAGAGGAGTACTAAACATAGAAAGGTGTCATTCTTTTCGGAACAAACTAATAAGGAGAAGAGTGTCACATAAACTGGGCGAAGGGACAGTAGGTAATCTGGTGATTACTTTCTCCTTGAAATTAAATTCTAGGGTTTCTTATGCTATGGCAAAACGTAATACTTGTCAGATTTTTCCCAAAAAGAATCATTTAGGAAATAGTACCATCTGCAGCATAGAGTAACAATATGTTCCCTAGACAGCCTCTGAATTCATGTTACGTTTCTCTTCTCTCTTCCAGCAAAGGTAAATAGAGACAAGACAAATGAAGGGATATCCTTTAATTAGAATAAAGAAAACACTTCTTATTCACGGTAAGATGGACTACAGTTACAGCCAAAGAATAGCAAGACCAGTATAAAGAACCTACACCTACACATAAAGAAGCTTAATATTCAAATGGTTATGGAGATCTGTCTAAGATAAATATGACTTGAGAAAGCCAGTGGTCACAGCAAATTATGGGTCCAGGAACATTGGCGCACTTGCTCAACCAAAAACCTTGTGGAGTTCTTGGAGTATCAGGAACATTCAAGAAGAGTTTGCTCTTAACTTAACACACAGTTTTCAGTAGGTAATGGGTTTTGAGATTCTGGCATGATGCATTGATAGAGCAAAACCCATGAAAGGTAGAGTTTCTGACTTGTTCATTTCTCGATGTACTGAAGTCACAATCTCAGGATTTAGATCATAATGAGGCAGAGATATAACTTTCCAGGAGAAACTTTTGCAGACTAGAGGTGAAAAACAAAGGTTAGCCAACTATTATACAAGCATCTAAGAAATCTACAAGAACATCTACTTCCTCTATACAGCTTTCTTTACACCCAAAAAAAAGAGAAACTATGCAGTTTCATTTCACATCATGAATGGACTTAACTCTATCTTCAAAGCAACTCCCATTTCTCTCCTTCCATACCTCCCACCATATGCAGGCTGGTATTATCCTCCACCATTTTTTTCTAACTCTTGCTACCCCCACTTCTAATCCAACAGCTCATTAGATCTGTTGTATGTTCAGGCATTGTCCACTTGACTCCTATGACTAAAGAACAGATTCCGAAGTTGAGCTGTGAATTTGCAATGAAGGAATAAATGATTGTTTGTTTCTCCAGTTTCATTGCATAAAAAACACCTGGTCACTTCTAGCATCCCCTTCTTCTTTAGGACTTCATGAGTGGGGCAGACCCTCTTTGCCACCAACTATGTGAAGCATTTCACTTTTGTTGGTGTCAAACTTTCAGATATTCTTCCATGCCCTTGTACTCTCCCTGCTCTACCATGTTCTCCTTCTTATAGATCTTGCTAACTGAAAGACTCCATTCAGGTGTTGTCTAAAGAATCTGTTTCATTATTTATTCCAGTGAAAGCTTCTATCTCTTTTAGAAGACTTGCCACCCTCTTCACTTCTCAATCATTCAAATGCCTCCTAAATGAAAAATTCCATCAACATTCATTGATAGTAGCTTTAGGACTATTGTTCATCACCAATAGAACAGGAAAGGAGTCATGTAGTGAGCCTTGGCCAATCAAAATCCTTCCAAAACATAGTTTTGTTGCCATTTCCCACCTTAATGCTGGCATCCCCTGCAATTTTGTCCACAAGGCACTGATTGATCTCCAAGCTCCCACTCCATATGTGGTGTTAACCTCATTAGAGCATCAAGAACTGATTTGGCCATATTCATACTGGATAACCTCTCTCCACAAGTCGATTCCTCTCCGCCAGACCTCCATAATCACTTCATCAAAGGCAATTGTTTTGTATCTTTAAACTTCTTATGCCAAGTCCACCCTGACTTTTGCTCAAGCTGTGCTACTTCCCATTTCACTGAAGTTGTAGCCTCTTCCCTCTTTTTCCTTTTCCTCAAAAATTTCCTTCTCAATCTGTTAACTTCTTCATCACACTGGAGGGATGGGGAAAAGAGACATCACATATGTAAGAAGGGAATCCAAAACAGGATTTATTAAAGTGATTCTTCTCCCTAGTGATAAATATTAGGCCTTCCATTGTGCCAACCTCTTCTCAGTCTTCTCTACAATGCTATCCCAAATCTCGCCAGCCTTGTGTACTGCTACCTAGAGGCATGCCTACAGTAGGTAATTAAAACTGGGTGATCTGGTAAGCACATGCTGTTGAGTTGGTATGGAAGGAAACAAAGAAAATCTGGATGATATGGAATACCATCTCAGCACATATTTTAGGCTAATTTGGGGAAGGAACCCAAAGTTCTTAAGGAAAGCTAAACCTGTTGATAAACTTAAATAAAAATGTTTTTGTGACTCTTTGATGTTTGATCTAATGTGCGAACAATTATTTGATCACAGGCGCCTGCTTTTATTCTCAGTTCCATACATTTATAAGGTGATACTGAGTATTTGCTTTGTACCATATCCCTTCTTAGCACTCTTTTTTAATTAAAACTAGTAATGTTGTATTCCTCTGCATTAAGGACATGTTGGAGACCTTCAAAGACAAAGAAAAACAGGAAAACAAAATAGTTACAGAGATTAACAAATCACAAGTTCTTTCTCCTCTATACCTTTCTCTTTATACCAAAAGTAAAAAGATACTATAAAATTCCATTTTACTATCTAAATGGAATTGGACGTATCTTCAAAGTTCTGTTATTCTCTCCCTCACAGTCCACCAGATGCAATGTGGGGTATTCTCCACCATCTCTTCTTGGTCTTGCTTCCTGCTCTTCTAATCCAACAACTCAGCAGATCTGCAGTATGCTCAGGCATGGTCCAATTTGTATCTTTGGCTAAAAAAGATGGCTCATAGTTGTGCAGTGAATCTGCAATGCAAAAACAGGTGATTGTTAGTCTCCTCAGAATTCCCACATAGTTGACATCTAGAAACAATAATCTGTCCCTTTCTCTTCAAAACTTCTTGTATGAACAGTACCTTTCGAACCGCAGTCAAGTAAAGCATTTAACCTTAATTTGTGCTATGTTTTCCATACATTTCTCCATAAGCTTAGCTGATGTCTGTTTTGTTGTTTCCTTCTGTATATCCTCCTTTTGACTGAAAATATTCCTTATTTCTATGTTTCATCTCAAAGCATCTGCATCTGAGGGAGAAATGCAGTGGAGAAATGTATGGCGTCCTTTTGAAATCCACTCTAGGCCATGTGGCAAGTTGACCACCCTATCCACTTCCCAATCATTCAACAATCTTCTAAATGAAAGATTTCATCCCTGACCAGTCCAACATTCATTGATAGTGGCTTCTGGATTGTTGCAAACACTAAACAATTCGGGAATGATTCCCTTAGAGGGATCTAATTGTTCCAGGCATCTTTCAAAAATTTTGTTCTTCTACCATCTCCCACCTTTATAAACATATTCCCTACCAGTTTTGTGAGGTCTCTATTGTTCTCCACACTCCAGCCGATAAGGATTGGTACTGATGCTGCTACACCAGTGGTTGTATTCACCATATTACATTTGATGCCATTACAACCTCCTATATCTGCTTCCGTAAGTTTCAGTGCCCATACCTCCCATATCTCTGTTGTACATTGTCTTCCATTTCACCAGATTATACCTTTTAACCCTTACAACCATGCCAAAGAAAATCCCTCCTCATGTGATGCCAGCTTCTTTAGAACCTTGGAAGGTAAAGGGAACAAAGACATCACATAGGTTGACAGAGAGTCTAGAACTGAGTTGATGAGAACAAGTCTTGTCTCCTAAGGATAGATATTGTGCCTTCCACCTTGATAGTCTCTTCTTTGTCCTCTCTACAATACTGTCCCATATCACTGCCTCATATGTTTGTTGCCTAGTGGCATACCCAAATAAACTGTTGGTAGGTTATCCACTTCACATCTTAATATCTCTGCCAGAACTTGGATGTTTGTCACCTACTTAATTGGGAACAGTTTTCCCCCAATTGTTGCTTTTCCCTTCTTAGCGCTCTGTTTACAAATAAACTTCCAAACTTACTGATATTAAAATAAATAGAGGTTTAACAGCTAATAAATAGTGCATGGGATAAGGTCCCTGGAAAGATGGTTTTACAATAGCTTTCTACCAAAATGCTGGCAGAACTGAAGAATGACTTGATGGCTGCTTTTGAGTACTTACACACTTAAGTTGAGCAGACTCTTCACTTTCGATTACCGCACCCGTGTCGACACGACGTGGGTCATAGGATCCGTGCCGGATATCGTCAATTGATTTTGGTACACGATCAAAATCAATAAGAAGCTCGAGATAGATGTAATTTTTATGAAATCAAAACAAAGGTAAGTGGGAAATCACGAATTTAGGCATATGTTCTTTTTATTGTTAAAAAGACATTTGTATTGAAGTCAGCAACCAGGTGTTTTAAATATATTTACTGATCAACATCACGGGCGAATGTGCAATGAACTCAAGAAGTCTATCACAGCCTCTATATCATTTGCAATAGCCATGACTGCACCCAAAATATAGTAAGAGATGCATCTTTAATTAATTACAAAAGTCAAACTTGCTCTCAAAAGATTCACGCATTCTTTTCCTTCTAAATAGTCCACCATAATTTAGGCATATTTTTATAACTCTATTTTAGATATTTGAATTATTGTAATTAGCTAATCTACGCACCCTTACGAATCTTAAAATTTAGATCATGAAGGATCTGACCTCTAGATCCACACCTGTATCGGACACCCACACCGAGTCCGAGCAACTTAGCTTACAGAAAGAGAATTTTTAAAATTTTTTTTTTGGAGATTGTAACATATTGTATACAAAGAAGTTTGAAAGGAGCCCAAGTACAGCCTTCATAACTTTGATCAAAAAATGAAAGGAGTCATGAAGCTAAGAGACTTTGGACCAATAAGTCTCTTAGGTGTTACAAGATAAAAGTACAAGGTCCAGCATAGGCTGAAGACAATGATTGGCAATAGTCTCGGACACAAAAAACGCATTTGTTCATAGATAATAGATAAAGGATGCAATCTTAATAGCTAACAAGTGCTCAGATACAAGAACTATACAAGGAGACATCTACTTGTGTAAACTGGACTCGGAAAAAGCCTATGATCATATTAATTCGACTTCTCTTATGGGGAAGATTCGCGGATCATATAGAATTTGATGACCAACTACATAAATCAGATGAGAACATACCATTCCATGGTTAACTTTCCATCCTTGCTAGCAGTTCTCGGTGGGTTCTTCTCCATCCTAGAATGGCTCAAGACAAGGGATCCACTCCCCCTTCCGTTTTGGAAGTGTTGAGTAGAGATGTTTAGCACTATAGTTAGAAAAGCTGAATAGGGGTTCTACTATTGGCTTTGGAAAAATAATTCATTAGAAATATCACATACTTTATGCTCACAGCACACTAACACTGTATGGGAGCAGAGAGTTGTTGAAAGTATAGATAAATAATTAAAATGTGCTCTCTCTAACAACTTACACTTTAGATGAGGCGTGCACACTATTCATTAAGATATCCGAGTAGGCAGATGTTCTAGGCTCAGGTCTCACTGGCACCTACTATTAGAAAGAATTTCCACGATGCTTGGCCCAAGAAAAATGATAAGGTTCGCACTTGAGGGTATGTTTGAAGGCACTTAATTAAAGGATACTATATATGACAGCTTAAGCTTTTGGTAAACTTTTAGATGAGATGATCACACTACTCAAGAGTCATTACTGAAACATTTATGGTGGTACTTTCAGTTTTTGAGGTTGCCTCAGATCTACATGTTAGCTTTGTCAAAAAGCCACTTGCTTCTAGTAAACTCAGTTGTCAACACTCAGCTTTTGGCCAATATTCGGGATGAAAAGCCATCACTAGCAGCATATTTTGAATGGAGACCTTTATATGAGGCTTGTCTTACATATGATAATTTCCAGAGGAGGTACAACTTACAACCAGTGCAATGTCCTATGTGTATGAGTAATCGAACTTGCCCCCCCAATCAATTACTGTTGAACTGCAAATATATATGGAAGATTTGAATATGTGCTCCTTAATATATTCGGACCACAATGAGTACGCCTGGGAAGTCAGCAGTAACAAGGTTGGCAGGCACACAAGTCAAGAAACATCTCAGGATTATGCTTTTGTGAGATCATTTTTTTATAAGGATCTCTAGAGGACTTCATGGATTCCCTACAACGTCAGAAGGGAATTCTAAGCCCTTTTGCAGTACATATTTATGCATGGTCATGGTGTTTGAAAAGCGTAGCTTTACTGTTTTTAGCTTATGCTCTAGATCTCTATTGAAGTTAATTTTTTCTTTTTAAAGTGTAACATGACTTTTAAAACAATGTTAAATCTTTTATCGGACTTCACAGATTCCCTACAATGTCAAAAAGGAAACCTAGGTCTTTCTTGCTTTACATTTATGCATCACCCAGTTTGCAAGTTAATAGAAAGCTTTTACATTACTTGTCAATAATAAGAAGAGAAAAAGAAAAGGAAAAATGAAGAAAACAAAGTGTGCCCACGCATTCATAGGTTCAGGAAAGACAAATCAATGACAAGGGATGTAGAGGCCTCATTCAATAAGTTATCAGTGTATTCTGGATCTGTGAGATATATTTCAGAAACCTGCAGAGTAGGTTGACCCCAGCAGAACAAGCTCGCTGATGGAAGAAAGATCCGATAGTGAAAGAATTGCCAAGAGGAACCACTAACAAGTAATTGGTCGTCAGTAAAGCTAAGCAAGTAACAGGCCCTCTGGCCATCCTGCAAAAAACTAAAACTAAACAAGTTAGTTACATATTATTCCTGAATATAGTATTCGGATCAAAAGAAGGATTAAGGAAAAAACTCCACAAAATAGGTTGGACGGGACGGGAGGAGAAGGCACGATTTATGCATGTCTGGTAGAGACAGGGAAAAACACCATTTGTTGGCATTAATACCCTCAGGGTTGTTTGGTTGGTGGGTTAAGGGATAATAATCTTGGGATAAATACGGGATATTTTATCTTGCGTTTCAGTTATGGGTATTAATTAGTCCTGGGAACCATTTTGTACTAAAATGGTGGGATTAACTATCCCATATAAAAAGTGGGATATCCTTATCTATCCCATCCTAGTAACAAAATGACCCCTTAGTGTGTCCAGGTCTATTCAGAGGTTATGAGGAGTTGCATTTAAAACATCTCTTCCCACCATTCTGCCTGTTTCACTGGCTATAACAAAAGAAATTCATTCTTCATCCCCCTTTCTCTCCTCCTTAATCAGAGTTCCAATCTCCTTAGGCCAGTTTTACAATAATTAGCTAATATTGATTGGATGGCTAGACCTGAGTTGCTTATTTTTAGTGTTTAGGTTTTGTTGATAAAAGACAACGTAGAAATTATGCAGAAGGTACATTAACTTCCATCTCATACTCATTCCTGTGATTTCTTTTATCTTTAAAGTTCCTTACAGCATTTCTGAGAGCGGAAAAGGAAGGGAGATGCTTGCAAAGGGTTTTGCTTAGGATATAAAATTGCAGAGAGGAGCATAAGTTTCATGCTTGCTGTAAAGCGATTATAATTAAGATTAGCATCCCAAAATAGTTTATTTTCTATGTGCACATGTGCAAGAGAGCAATGATCCAGGAGAAAACCATTTGGACCTTTTTTTTTCCAACTAGTGCACAAAGCATGCAAAGTAAGTGAAACAGAACCATACTTTATTATTTGGGAACACTTTCTGCTGTATGGAGTCAAATACAAAGAACATACCATCCTCACATCCAATCACAGCTTCAGGATCTACATAACTGGAAAGGAGGAATGAAATTACTACCAGCAAACTACAAAAGAAACATTTCAGAAGCTCTAAGACGGCCAGCATAAGCAGCAGAGATTTGCAAACATGGAGCTACAACAGTAACAAATACAGAGAGCATCAAGTAATTCAAAACTTTAGACATGCATACTAGTCCTCTTAAGCGTTTATCTCAACATCAAAGGGGTCTGAGGAAGAGTCCCTTTAGCACCATTTCATCAGAATGAAGTCCCAAAAAAGTTCAAACTACTTTCTTCAGTTAACAAATGTTTGATTCTTCTTCATGTAGGTGACATCGAGATCTTAGCCAAACTACAACAGTTAAAACACTGTAAGTTAACCGAATTATCAAAAGATAAGTCAATTGTTAAATGACATGATAATGTCATTGAAGTCAACCTCTTCCCACATTGCAATGGAACTTTTTAAGGAAAAAAATAGAAAAACAGAGAGGTTACACACACATACAAAGGCCCTTTGTAAATAAGTTTTACGTAAGGAAAATACATTTCTTGTCTCCATACGATTCCAGATGCATATACGGGTGCCAACCAAACCAACAACCTGTAGAAAACATTTCTAATATCAAATACAAAAATGTGTATGTAGGGCTTGTTAATGAGGCCAAATAAATATGCTCATCTTGTAATTAGTGTCAAATGAGCAAATGTAGCTTGAGTGTAATGCCCACTTGTTCATGTTCTTGTCCGTTGCAACATAAACTACAATCGGGACAAACCTGTGTCACTCTAAGAAGATCAATGAGCTATTTCTTATGAAAATTATGGCTTTGGGGCCAATTAAGGTAAACCTCATGAAATGTGCAGTGCCTGCGGTTGCACAATGTATTAAGTGAGACCAAAGCTAGAGAGGATCTCAAGATAAATGCATACAAGAGCTTGGAAAAACTAGTTTCTCACTTCCTTGGTATTGGCGATTGTGAAATGATTGTTTTTTGTATTAGTGTTGGTGGGCTTCAAGGATTAGCTCACACTTCTTAATTTTTATCTCATGGTGTTGATTGGTAGGCACATCTTGTTGGAGCTCCTTTGCACTTTTCATCCTCTTATTGTGAATGATTTAAAAGCGAAAAACGCTAAAAAAGCAACGACTTCCACAGGGCTTGAAGCGAAAAGCATGGTAGACGCACACTTCTTTGAAATGAAAGTGCACAACTTACGAAAAATAAATAAGATGCACCAAATTTAGTACTATAATATTCAAATTGTAAGTAACATAAACTAATCTTACCATCCCATGTAGAACAAAATGTACAGTATCTTGAACTCACCTTGCTCTCGTCAAAATCAAAATCAATTAAAGGGCTCTATCAACAAGGAAATATTCATCCAAACATTTGCAGCTTTCTTTGACCAGAGACGCATGACCTGGATTATAAGGAGTGTATAATGTGAATTTAAAACCATGTCCTATTTGATGTGAACAAGGCATGCAGAGACATGTGGCCAACGAGAAAGACTACTCATGAATATCATATTTTTCTGGGAGAAATACACAAGTAATGAATAACATGATACGCGATAGCAATTATTAGGTAGTACGTCAGAGAAACAATGACACTTGTCAAAAATATCTGATTCATAATCAACTCAAGAAAGAGAAATACCTACTCATTTCTGAGAAATTAAAAAGAAAACAGGATTAGTGATGTTTCTACTGTTACACTTTATCCAAATACATTCTACAACAACCAACAATGTTTCGCGTCTTAGGCCCAATAATGTCTCTCCGCCTAATACCCACAGAGCTCCCAGGATGCTCAACCTACTCATTGGGCACTGGCTTTATAGTAAAGTCTTCTTGCCACGGGAATTGACAGACAACTGAAGAGCAAAGAAAATCTATGGGACTCTGCCAACTGACCATAAGCAATATGGGAAATCTAACAAGTGAAGATAAAAGAAACATTATGTATGATACGGGTTTCTTTCATCAGAAATTCAATTAATTTCAACTGCAAAATTTAAAGTATCTTACAAGGAAAAAAGAGAAATCATGGAGGACATTTAGGAGCAGCATACGGTCCATAAAAGAGGGAGGACTTGATGAAACAAAGAGAGGCAGTTCCAATGAAATCATACTGATTTGCATGTATTATTACAATAAATCTGATGTAATAACTATGAGTGCAGAACTTTCCATGATTAAGCATTTTAATCTATCTAACCAGAAGCATGACATCTTCAGCATGCTTCCCACATCAACAAGTTCTGATCACAAAGAAACGTTCACAAGTTTTCTCCTAGAACTTACTGGGAGAAAATGGATAACATACAAGATTTTCCTAGTAGGTAATGTAGTAAGATTTTGCACTTTCCAGCTAAAAGAAAGAAACAAGTGAGAAATTTTAACTCCTATAATTCTTAACAGTAAAAAGCAACCTACCTTATTCACCCACACCAGTAAGAACTTTTCCCATCTTCATTCTGCACTGATTAACCCTAGTAGAAATTGAAGTTAGATAAAAGATCATATAAAATGCAGATATGTAGGTTTAATGCCAAATCAGAAACAGTTATTATTTTGGTGAAATTTTCAAAATCTTTGCTAACCTTACGTGGATCAGGATGAAATTGAAGTTCATTTGGTATTTCTGGGAAGTGTGGAAGAAAATGATTAGACCACAAAGAGAGAAAAAGAACTAGCTGAACAGACTGTTATTAGTTTTTTCCTCATCTTTCCATATCCTTCAATAATGTTAGCTTGTATACTATGGGCAACTTTATCTTTGTATATTTGAGATTTAAGAATATCAATTTAATACTGGAAGAGAATAGGCTAGTCCACTAGAAGGGTTGAACTGCCTATATTAAGAAAACTCTATAGAGGTGATTACAAGGGAAAAATTCTTCTATCTGGAATTCGGCTTATATCTGGGAAGTCAATGTAATATAGCAGTAGGTCAGGACAGTGGACTCAGTCAAATAGAGAGGGATTAATGAGTGTGATAAGAGTTAAAGTGATAGAATTTACTTCTAAATCACTGACAAATATTAGCAACCAAATCCTAAGCCATATGATATTGAATCCCGAGAATGATAAGCAGATGATTCAGTGATAGCAAGCAAAGTCCGTGGAAATTGTAGATTTTTAGAGCAAGATTTTCATGTAAAAGGATATTACGGTTTTTATGTAAAGATGCAGAAGCTGCTTGTATTTTTGAGCTATTTCTCATTATGTTATTAAGAGAGCTATATTTCAAACTGATAGGTATCTTCTTTTGTTTCTACGTAGCTGAAGTCTCATTAGATGTTCTTCAGTTTTAACTCTCAACTTCGCAACTTTCTAAGTCAAGAACTTCTAGCTATGTCTTTGTACCAAGTGAGCTTCGATCCAGTCTGAATATTTTCTTTTGAAAAGGTACATAAGGATTCCAGTCTCAATTGACCACCAAAATATTCAAATACTTGATCATGGTACGCATGAATCACCAATATTTAAGGTTGAAATTGAAATGGATATTCTAATGCTTACCCAACAGAATGACCTTTCCACTGAAAAACATCAGCAGGACATCTTTGTAATGCCAATCTGTGTCGTTCCATAGCTAGCTGCTCGGCTTGCTCACTCAATGATCTCTGAGAGAAAGATGCGTCGTTGAGGCCATTAGGATCACTATGCTGCTGTTTGAAGTATTCTGTTTGATCTAACTTCAATTTGTAGACAGCTTTCTCCCTGCAGGACAGAGAAAGGGGAATATGGACAGTGTATATAGATGGCATAACAAATTATATGTAATTGTTATTGTCAAAATACAATTGTTGTAAGTAGGTCAAAGATATGGAAATTTGACGTCGTACCAAGAAGTAGAAACGGCGGAGCAGCGAATAGGCTGGACTAAGTCGAGAAAGGAGGAGAAGATGATGCAGAGAACGTCGTGGCTAAGGGCTTCTGCTGCTGTCTTCTTCTTTTTGTTCTTCTGGTTTACCATGCCCGTCGTGGACTGCTGCCGGAGTTGTGGCGCCGCTGCGCAGGTCCATTTTCCGATATCCGTTCCGTGAGGGCAGAAACTGAAGAGGCGAGGAATAACAAGACCAACAAGTAGGGGTGGGCATAAAAACATAAAACCGAAAAACCGGGCTTCAACCAAACTAATTCGGTTTTGGTTTGGTTTAGGTTTTAAATTTCGGTTTTCGATTTGATTTTGGTTTTAAAATTTCGGTTTTAGTTTTGAGTTTAATTAAAATTTTATATTTAAAAATATTTTTAATTTTTCCAAATTTTTCAAAAAATAAAAAT
Organism: Datura stramonium; assembly: GCA_018107945.1. Lineage (NCBI taxonomy): Eukaryota > Viridiplantae > Streptophyta > Magnoliopsida > Solanales > Solanaceae > Datura > Datura stramonium. The sequence goes on along the minus strand of JACEIK010000969.1, from coordinate 198,394 downwards.
ACTACACAACCCAAATCTCAAAGCCCATTTAAAGAATTATTTATATAATTTATACAATTGCTTAAGTTTTTCACAAATAACAAATTTTATAACAGGTTTTAGCATGTTAAGAAAGTTACTTACTATTATTAATATGTTTTGAAGAAAAATGAAATATATTATTTATTTAACAAATTAGGGACCGTAAAGATTATAGAAATTTAAAGTCCTTAACTTTTTATTAGTTTTGTTGTGAGATATTATTAAGCAAATGAGAAAATTTATTATCAAAAATTTAAATGTTATGCATGTACTAAATGTAAAGTAATTGATCTCGCTATTTTCTTTATTTAAAAAGTTAAAATTAAGCTTAGCTGAATTAAACTTTAGAATTCAAACATAAAATAATTTATTTTGAATTTAAAAAGATAAAACAACTCATTTTTAATTAAAAAAGTAGCTCATTTTGTAAGTTAAAAAATATCTCATTAATTAGGCCCATAACCAAAAAAATCGAATTAGAAAAACCGAACCGAACCGAATTAGTTTGGTTTGATGTTCGGTACACTATATGAAAATCAAAAATCAAAAAAATCGAACCAAAATTTAAAAACACCGAAACAAAAAACCAAATGACCACCCCTGCCAACAAAGCCTTTTAAGGCTATTTTTCTATTCAAAGTAATTTCACAGCCGTAGCCTATTTGTCCAACACCTTAAAATTTAGGAAGAGAGAATGTTATTTGAACTAATTAATTCTGTTTTTTTATTTGAAGTATCATGATATTTGTATTTAAAAATAATTATGAGATTTAACTTATTTATAAAATTTCATCTATATAACATGTAGGCTATAATAAGCTGATTTTCCATTTAATTCCCTTAAAAATTTTTATTTTCTCTCTTTTTCTTTATTTTTCAATTAGTTTCAGACACGTGTTTTACATGTATGTCTCATGCAAATAGTACATATGGTATGAATCATATTAAGACTATAGCGTAATGGATAACATAAAATTTAAAGTGAAAAAATACAAACTGAAATAGATGAATAATAGCTTGTTCGAATAACCTTCTTGCTGAATCACAAATAATTAAGTTTTGTCTGAACTTGCAAAATTGAACAACTAAATTTAGTTAGATTGGTAATATGTATAATTAATTACATTTTAATATTACTAGGTGCAAATGTGTAATTTATTAATATGTTGCCTGATATATGTTTATAGACGTTCTCGGTGTATGTTCACTTTGATGTATTGATTATGACTTCAACTAATTTATTTTACGAAAAAGGGTTAAAAATGCCCTTACCATATTATAAATGGTTTTAAAATGCCCTCCTTCCATCTATTAGATCAAAAATGCCTTTAACGTTTTTTTAGGTCTAAAAATGCCCTTATTAACAACAGATTGACATGACAATTGATGAATTATTTAATTAAACAAATGACTTCATCTTATTGGTCCACATAAATTTTTAAGTCAAATCCAATAACGCGATCCATCCACAATACAAAATCCAAACCTATCCAATAACCCATTTTAAATTAACCTAACCCATCTCTTTACATCATTTTGCAACGATATTCTGAACATATTTGTAGCAGCTCTAGGAATGAGCATTTAGGGGTACAACTCAGATCAACATCTATTTACATTCTTTGGATGATAACCTTCTTACCTCTTAAATTTTTCTCTCGGTTGTTTTCATTATTCTTCAACTAAGGTAAAATATTTAAACTTTTATAAACAAATCTCAAGAATCTGTGTTCAACAATTATCGGAATTTACTCCATGAAAGGATTGACAAATAATTTACAAAGGCATCTACATGACAAGACTTGACATCAAGAAGAAATTAATAATTCGAACACTATAGTTTTTTTTTCTAAATACAACAGGAAGAGAAATAAAAAGAAAGAAAAGAGGTAATTTAAGGATCTAATTTGAAGAAAGAAGATGAACAATAGAGGAAATAAGAAAGGAAGAAGAGAGCGAGGAGCTCTAACGGGTACAAGTAAGAAACTAATCAGACAATATAGTTTTTAGCATACCCGGGTTATTATGGGTCTTGGGTTTTTAAAATAATTGGGTGATGGGTCGGATTTTAGTGAAATGGGTTAAAAATTCATGTCACAATTGCCAACTCATTCTGCTGTTAAAAAGGGGATTTTTAGACCTAAAAAAAATGTTAAGGGCATTTTTGATTTAATAGATGGAAGGAGGACATTTTAAAACCATTTATGATACGTTAAGGACATTTTTGACCCTTTTCCATTTATTTTATTGGGATAATGACACTTTTAGTCCCTGTGCTATTAGCTTATTGTGATTTTGATCCTTATATTATTAGACTAAGCACATTTAACCTTTAATTAAATAAAGTGTGAAAATTTAGTCCTTATAGCTAATTTGAAGTTTAACGCTATTAACTTTTGACTCTCTTTTTTGTTCTTCTTAAAAACAATCTTTGCATTTTAATCGAAACCAACCTTCCATATGAATCCACTGATAATTTTTCAAGAAGTGATCAAGCTACGACCTATTACACAACGATAACACATCACATAACAAAATCTCATTGGTAGCCGCAAGTCAATGCGTCGTTGTTTTTTTTCTTCAAATTCTTCTCAAAAGAATACATGCATATTTATAAAATATATTAGGCAATGACAGCGACATATTAATAAAGATCGATTATGNATATTAATAAAGATCGATTATGATCCAATCTCACTGACACTACACTTAAACCTGTTTTTCATGTCATGATTTTGATCTTCTTAAAATTTCTAAATCTAAAAACTTTTTAAAAGTTGTCAAAGCTTTTAAAAAAACTCTCATAATTCATAAATGGCAAAGTATGAATCAATTACAAGATTAAGGTGATTAATATGGTACATTTATCAATATTCATGGTCTCGGATTAATAAAAATGCATTATTTTTGCATATGCTGTCAATTACGTCTTACACGTAGATATTGAATTTGCTAACTGCACAAATTTTGTGATTCAATTTCTTCTTATATTTTGTTCATCCAGTAATATCTAATACTTCTTTATAAACACATCGATTTAATTTAAATTTTGAATTGTGTGCTTGAGTTAATAATTATTACAAAAATAACTCAAGTATAGTTAAGGCTCATTGTCTCTATTATAGATGGATAGTAAGAGTTTTTAAATTTTTTATGCTTTTTTTTAGGTAAAATGATTATTGTGGTGCTTAATATACCCCGTCACTTACCAATGTGAATAATTTTTATACCTTCACATCATCTTTACTTTTTGTAACATGTCTTATTTTTAAGATTGCAAATCTTACATTTTCAAAAGATTTATTTATAGGTATTCCCGCTCATTCAATGATGAAAAAAATTGCTTATACAGAGATGTATAAGACTTAAACTCATTAAAATTTATATAAAAGAGATATATATTTTTTATGAATATATTCACAGTATCAAGTTTTTCAGTAAAATAGGACCTTACTATTGAAAATAATAAAAAAAAAATGAACTTACCTGATAAATCTGCAATGTCCCTTTAGTCCCTTTAGCGTTTCTTCTAATAGATTGTAATGGACATATTCTTGATTGATAAATCTAACTATGTAAGCTATTGAACAGAACTTAATAAAATAGATAAGATAGTTCATCATTAATTAAACAAGATAACCGGAAGAACATCAAAAGTTCTTTAACCTTGGCGATGGAAAACCTTAAGCTGTGATATTCAAATCTTTTTTTCGTTAGTAACATGATAAATTTGAATAGATAGAGTTAATATGATAATATGGATTAAATTTATCTTTTAAAATGTAAATTATATTGTCCTTTATTGATATATTTAATGCATTAAAAGAGTTGAACAACCTTAGTCAATATGTTGCTTGTGAGCCACCAAGTACCAGTACTCTCGCAACAGTATTGGCCTTCACTTGTTGATAGTTCGTAAGTCAAACTCGCTCTCTTGACACGCCTTATCAAGATGAAAATCTCAGGGAAACATTGAAAGTTGATAAATAAGGTACTATAAAGTTTATGCTACCTTTTAATATTCTTTAATTTCAGCAATCACTTCTTATAATGAGTACCTTTACCCAATAATTTTATGGGGATGTTTGGTGCGAAAGTTGAAAATCTGCAATAATTAGAGTTTAGAGCCTATTAATCATGTATTTGATTTAGTATAATAAAAATATTTTTTTAAGCGAAGGATATTTTCATTATTTAATTTATAATTTGAAAGCTTCTAACTTATAATATAAAATGATCCTTTCTCTTCATTTCGTAGTCATTTTTCTTTATTTCTTTTTCTCTAATCAAATTTTCTATTTCACTTATTCTTCATTTATTTGTCTTTCTCCTTTACTTCTTTTTCTTTATTCAGAAATTAAGAGAAATTAAGTTAATTTTTAGATAAAATCCAAATTCAATCCTAATTTAAAACTGAAGCAATTAGTGAGTGAAGAAAGAGTACGTATAGTTAATTTTTACTCTTTGAATTTTTTTTAGATGAGAAGAATCACACTTTTAGGTTTTAAACTAATTACTATTTTAGTTTTGCATAGACGGAAGTTGTCACTTGACCCTTTTTAAACAAAAATAACAAGTGTACATCATATGCCATTAACTACTCAACTAGATATATTTAATATATAGATAGTGATAGTTCACACAAAAAAAGAAAAAACTTATATTCAAGATATGAAATTTACGAAAAAGTTATAATTCAGGTGTGTTGTTAGTTGTTACCATTAACTCTTTTTATTTTGAGTGAAGGATGAAAAACACACCTAAACTATTATGATTTTTTGAATTTTATATCCGAACTATTAGATGTGTGAGTTTCCTACCTGAACTATCACAAAATGTCTACCAAAACACACCTAAACTATCAGTTGCTCACTTTTTCCACCTGAAATATCAGGTAGGAAATGTGAACAATTGATAGTTGAGGTATGTTTTGATAAACATTTGGTGATAGTCCAGGTAGGAAAAGTAAAAATCCGATAGTTCAGATAGGAAGTTCAAAAAACCTGAATATTTTAGGTGTGTTTTTGACCCTTCACTTTTTCAGTTTTTGTGAGAGGAAAAATATAGGGTTTTTGTTGTGAAATCAAGTTCAGAACAATAATGTAAAGAAATAATAATCAATGGTTTAATTATAATTAGAGACATATAATTTCTGCTAAATCAACTCGGATATAACCCAACATTATCAACATAATTTTATAGTGTGGTACTGTGCTCTCAATTTAACAATTTGAGGAACAACCTTGCAGAAATCATATTGCAAGTCAATATCAAATGCATACGTGATTAGATATAGATGCATAAGAACAAGCAACACCAGAATTCGCGAAAAACTTTCTATTTTTTCAATATATGATGACATAGAATTGTTATCTATTTTCGCATCACATTTAAATTGAGATGAACATCCGGCCATGCAAATGATATTTGTTTCGGTAATACCCCAGCTCATGCTATTGACTCTTCTCCCAGCTCGTGAGGGGTTGATCTTTCTACTGCACCACCCTCACTACCTGCTCCATCAACTTTTACTATTTCATTGCCTGTTTGATCAGCTCCTCCTTCTATTTCCTTTACAGTTGAGGCTAGGAGATCTTCTAGATCTGTTAAACCCCATGTCTGGATAGGGTAATGCTAGCTAATTGTTATTATATATCCTAGGTCTCAGGCGTTGGGCTATGGTAACCTGTCTTCTCTTTTTAGTACTGCTTTAGCTTCTTATTCTGCTATTAGGGACACACTCCCTACGCTGAAGCTGTCAAGGATCCTAATTGGGTTGTTGCAATGAAGTAGAAATTCAGATGGATATCCATAATGCTTTTTCGTAGGGTGACTGAGGCGTATCTGGAGGTTCCTTCATAAAAGGAGGGAAAGTACATGTTTTCTGCAAGTCATTTCACAAGAAAGCATTATATATGGACATCCAACTACCAGGAGGTAATAGTGTTAATATATGTGGATGATCTATTGGTGACTGGAAGCATTTCAGGCTTGATCCTGCAAATCGGAAAAATGAAGGATCTATGGGAGTTGAAGTTCTTCCTAGGGACTGAGTATGCCAGATCAAAAAAGGGCATTGTAATGAGCCAAAGGAAGTTTAATAATTGTATGATAGATAACTCATGATGGTTCATCGCGAATTTCTTATGATCAGCTTGCCACTGATCCTGGCGAATCACTACGAGTTTAGTAATTGTATCGTGCTAGTTGCGCTGATGCTAAACATTTGCCTTCGTGTTGGTTATGTTTAGCGTGACAATCTTCACTTGACATTGATTGACATTTCTACTAATGCAAAATCTCACACTAATTAATGATTCGAATTTCAACGATGTTTAAACTTTATAAGCAAAAAAAAGAAAAAGAGAAAAGAGAGGGGGGTGTCATAAGATAGATCAAGTGATAAAGTCATGTTATACTATTAAACTTTGTCTAAGAAAGCTCATAAAAATGATTCTTAATTACACAAATATAAAGGATCTGCTACATTAATAATCTCCAGGGGGTAGTATCCCAGAAAGGAAATGAGAAATAAGTGAAAGGGCTCTAGCAGGTTGGTAACTTGGAACTTCATGTCCTGCCCCTCTTACTGTTGCAAATGTTAGACCTCCTTTATATGTCTCAACATATCCTCCAACCTGCAACATATAAATCCAAACTAATTAATTAACTTAATTATCATTAATTGTAATTTTAATAGTTAGATGTTTGATGGAACAATGTTTGTTTCTTTTTACCTCTCCTCCGTACAACCAAGAGTGCCACGGTTTGTCAACTGTAAGGTTCATTGCCTTTATAGATTTCTTTGAAGAAGTCACAGGAACTCTTCCATCTGTGTCACCACTGCATTCGATTTCCAAGTTCAATTTTTTGTTAAATATTTTGTGATAAAGCTCTATATATAAGATGGTGTTAAATATGTTGAAGATGAGATGTGTGGTATCTTTTATACGGTCTTGGACAATACTAGACTAGCTTTTGAGGTTGAATCAGACCAAAAATCCATTTACTTACAGACAATCAGAAAGGAAAAAAAAGTAGTATATTGGGAAATAAAAATTACCTAAAAATCCACACTCGAACACCATTAGCCAAAGACTCTTGGAGGAGAGGAATTATAGTCACCGGGCTGTCTTTCCAATTGTAAAAGAGCGGATCGCTGAAATAGAAAAGAATTATGAGCAATTGACTGTATCTGTTAACATTTAATATGAAAAATGTTGAGGATTTGTAATGTGTTGGAGTGGTAATAACCTGCAAGCTACCCAATCATACTTGATGTTGGTAACATTGGCATGGAGTGCATCTTGAACATCTCGCCTGTTCAGGTAAGCATAAACGTAGTTGTCCGAGCAGGGCTCAAACTGCAATGGCTGCATCAAAATAACTCATTAACTCAATATCAATGTTTCTGCATTATTTTATACAAGATAGAATATATTTGTAAAAATAAGAACAAATTATCTATGCAGAGTTGTCCCACTTACTGACGGTATTTTTGGGTATTTCGTGAGATTTCCATCATGGCAAAGAGGAAAATAAATGTTGTAGATGTAGAGATTGTTGGTATTGTTGTCTGCAATTGCATATGCCCCATCGCACTTGCTCTTGTTGTAGTCATCGTTGGAACAATATTTCTTGATGTCAAGGTAAGTTTCATCTGAAATTAGGGCATGAGATGCAAAGTATTCATACACTCCTATTAAGTCTGTATCGTCATTGATCACTGCATTCCCAATCTGCAATTTGCAATCCACCCGTCAATTGGATAAAACTTGTAACTACAATTTAACTTAGGTACACTGACAGTTGTAACTCGCTAGCTACTTAAATTAGAGATCACTTACAATTATACCCTTTAGATTGATAAGAGTCCTGTTGGCTAGCTTGTTATGGTGAAGAATTTCATGTGCCAACTGAGGTACATAATGCCCAGCATAGCTCTCACCAGAAATGTAAAAATCTCTGTTCTTGTACTCCGGAAACCTCTCAAGCCAATTCAGTAAGAATACTATATTATCATTAGCAGTTCTCGTATCTCCAGTTGTTTTAAGGTCACTGCTTGTATTTGTATATGAAAATCCAACTCCAGCAGGAGACTCCAAGAACAGCACATTGGCAACTATAATTCATCAATTGGAGAAACTTAGTTGTTTTCCAAAACATTAATAGGAAAGTTACACAAAAGGGGGTTTATTTATTTTTGGTTTTACCATGATTCCATGCATACTGATTCCTGTGTAATGTTTTCCCATCACTGTTAACTCTAAATGGTCCAAGTTCCTCCATGGCTCCATATGCAATTGAAGAACAACCAGGACCTGCATAAAGGATTCACAGCACTTAAAGTATAGTTACATAATCAGAACCAATTTTTAGAGTGTCTATGTATGTATATAAGGAGAAAATGAGTCTGATAAAGCTAATAGGTGTCAACATCACTATTAGAAACAGAGACTTTTCCACCATAGAATCAATGAGAAATTTGTGTTATAAAATATGAATATTGTATATATAGTTATATACCTCCGTTAAGCCAAAGAAGCAAAGGCAATGACTCTGAATTCTCAGCTTCAGTAAAGTAATAATACAAAGCACGACCAGCAGATGCATTGACGGTAACATATCCACCATATTGTTGGAACTTCACTGGTGGTTGTCCGGGCAAGTTCTTGATCCAATCTTTTTCTTTTAGTCCCTCCTGTGGAAGAATAACTTTTTCCAATTCTAAATTCTCAGGGGCTGTTTTAAAATAACTTTTGCCAATGGCTGAATTTTTAATTTTCTTAGCCTTGTAAAATTTTCCAAGAACATCACTTTGCTTCTTTCCAAGGCTTGAACCAACAAAATGAGACAAAAATAGTGTAAAAAGAACGAAGAATAAAGAGAATTTTGCCATTTTTCTGCGTCTTTTGCTGTTGAAAAAGTAGAGGTAGAGGAAGGGTATTTATAATGCAATTGTGTGATTTATGAGATTTGATTTGTGATTCTATTTTGGAAACCTAATCAAATTGGATATGTTAGTGGGATAATGACTTTGATTTCTTACCAAATATACTTGTGATTTCATCAACTTAATAATTTTACTATTTTAGTCTCTGAAGATAAATATACATTTATGACAAATTGGCATTCACTGGGATTAAAATAAGGATTACTCTAATATGCATGATTTTTATACCAATTATAGTTTTAATGTAACTGGATTCTGCTATTTAGTTTTGGTATGTCAATCAAGTGACTATAATTCAAAAATTGTTCTAATAAAGTAGTAATAGGAATGAATATCTCAATGATGTTATGTGGATTTGCTAACCAGTACTCCTTACTAGAAAGTACAAGTGGCTAAAGATTTTTCTTGTTAATTTCTAGACATAATATATAAATAGACATTTAAATTTGGCCTCAACTGACAATTAAGCACTCAAACTTTGAGAGTGCATATCTAGACACCTCAACTTGGTCTCAACTGACAACTAAGCACTCCAACCAGTCCCCACTATGTCTTGTAAGCACACGATGCTGACGTGACACATCACATAATGAGATCAAGTTGAAGTGCCTAGATGATCATTTTGTAAGTTGGAGTGCTCAATTGATACAGTGAAATCAAGTTGAGGTGCCTAGATGTGCATTCTCAAAGTTTGAGTGCATAATTGCCAGTTGAAGCCAAGTTTGAGTGTCTATTTATGTATTATGCCTAATTTCTAAGATGATAATTATCGGGGTGGAGCTATGATAGATTAAGGGTGGTCAGTAGAATATTATTCATTGAAAAATTACATAGTATATATAAATTAAATGTTACTTAATATTCATATATATAATTTTTTGAACATTCTTTGGCACAACAGAGAGTAATAGCGGCAAGAGTATGCACAAATTGTAGGATGCTAGGTATAGGAAGAAGTCCTATCAAATAAAGATTTTTTCTTTCGATTCTATTGTTAATACGATATATAAGACCACTACTACAAAGAGTACTACACCCTTGATCGTGAAATATCAATTGCTTGTTGAACCCTGTGAATTGCGTGAAAGAAGGATACTCCAAATTCGGGGGTCAAAGAGTTGAAAACGTTCTTGGTTAAAAAAATTGTGAATGAAGGATCCAACTGAATTAAATTGGGTTCATGAATATAAGAAATTGTGAGAATTCTTGATCTCTCTCAATTTGAAAATTTAGGATTTGAATTCAGATTCGATTCCCTGCGTACACATATTTATTACAAGGAAAAGAGGCAAATATTCATCTCAATTTTGCTATTTAGAACAGATATACCGCTCATTAAAAAGAAAATGGATATATGCCCTTGCCGTCTAATAAATGTGCATATATACCCTTGCCGTCCAACAGATTGTGCATATTTGTCCTTTTCATTAACAGAAAAAAAATCTAAAATTGATTTTTTTAATTTCAAAAATATCATGTGGCTTTAAAAAATTACCTCACTAAAATATTATCAAGACAAATGAATAGATGGACCTTGAAACAACAATAATTATCTCTCCCAACCTGACTCAACTAAAATAAATAAATACAATCTCTCTTTTATTCAGATTCGATCCAAACCTATTTTATGACGGAGTAAAAGAGGGATTGAAGTTTTTTCATTTGGAACGGTCTGGGTTGATTCTGGATGGATAAGAGAAATAGGTGAGGTAATTTTTAAAGCCACATGACATTTTTGAAATTTTAAAATCAGTTTTAAATTTTTTAAAATTCAATAAATATAGGTTTGTTAATAAAAAGGGTAAATATGCACTATTTTTTTAACAAGACATATAATTACTCTAAATCATAAAATTGTGGGGTATATTTGCTCATTTTCCTTTATTATATTATTTTGAGGCTTCCTTTTTGATTTAAAACAGGGCCTAAGCTCTTGAGACAAAAAATGCTAGTTCATTCTTTGACACAACAGAGAGCAGTAGCAGCTCAGTAGCAAGGACGTGCACAAAAACTGTAGGACACTTATGTTTAATTTTATGCGTCTACATATTTGATATTATTCTATAGCCTGCCCTTTTTACTTTAAAATGGGCCTAATCTGTTTTTTTTAGTTAAATATTTCGTAATTTAATTTTAATTATTTTGTCTGTATTCAACCATCGATTTTTTTTTATCTGTATTCAATCATCAATTTTTTATTTATTTATTATCAAAGTTTGAACATCTTTAATTAAATTTTTTATTACGCTGCTAATTATTATAGTATATCTTTTTTAGCGAAGACAGGTCAACCAATCATATTAATTAGAATTTTTTAAATATATGTAGAAAAAATAGAAGTATTTTTTAAGGTCCTATTCGGTATGATCTATAGAAATACGAATTAACATTTTTAGTACTTATTTATTTAACTTTCACCTGGTAGCCATAATTATTTTATATATCCATTTTTTAGTTTTAATATATAGTATTGTTACATCCCGTAAATTCTGACATTGCACCCGCCATTCGCATGTTTAGGTTAGTTGAGTTTTAGAAGTGCCATACATTCTAGAAAAGGCGGAAATATCGACAAGTGCCAAGCTCAGTAAATGCATTTATAAATCGACTGACTAATGCAACTTATAAACCGCATTCGACGAATGCGATTTCTATAAATCGCATTCCATGAATGCGACTGAAAGGTCCCAAGAATAAAAGGGCCTCCAACTTCGGCTTTAATGTTAAATTTCATATAAATTTTCAGAGAGCAAACCAATAAAATAGGGGGAACGATGAGTTGGATGAGATTACTTTCACGCTATTAAACGCGGTCCAAACTCAAAATTAACCCGCATACCGAGGTATTAAGAAGAAGGAGCATTCCTTAACTGAGCAACAGAAGGCCAAGACCGTCGTGTTGCTACCGAGCTAAGGTGTTGAAATTGCTCCAAATTAGTGTCAATATACCCTAGCCCTAAAGTGGAGTATTTCTCCCTCCTCGACTTTCGAGAAATACGAGTTTTCGTCAACCGTTTTTCGATAAGCCAAATTGGGCTATATATATATTGAAAGTGAGATTTTCTTCCGTGAATATTACGTATTTAGTTCTAATTGACCTATATATGAATGCAAGCTTGGGAGAAATAGCGTAAGTATATCGACCGAGCTACGCCAGCTAGTCAGAAATCTCGGCTTAAGGCATGTAAAGCCACCCTTCCTGTAGTTAGTAATCTAGTATAGTGAATAGCTGAACTATAGAAGAAAGAATCTTGTCGAGAATTGAGTCCAAAAGAGGAATCTAGCAAGTATGTTTTATAATATTATGATATATATATTCAATGAAAGCTAAGAAGCAATATCGGCGCCGATGATAATTTTATACGTATAGTTCGCATGAGGATCGCCTTAGTGCGTAAAAGAGTTCGTAATAAGAAATCGAATACGTATAGTATTTTCGCATCAAACATGCTTGCTATACGTGATTATTGTTTCCGTTGAGACCCGTTTGTGCTATAAGGCACCTCAGGGCCCCTCGCCCCTGGGTTGGTAATCGGCCCACCCACCATGCAGTGGCTGGGATACGCCACCTGCTGAGTGGTATGCCGTCCGCAGACGAAGACGGGATGGAGACCCCATATGAGACTCGATCATCATAAAGATTACAGAGCACGAGTACTGCAGTACAGAGTACGTGAGTACGTAGTACAGAGTACGTAGTTGAAAGTACAGGAGTCCTTCTGCCTGCATACGCTATTTATATCGTAGAGGTCATAGTCCGAGTTTCTGAGACCTGTGGGCCTAAGAGAGGTGTCGTAGTTAGTAGATGAGTTGAGTGATTTATTTTTGGATGGTTTTGACCTGTGTAGGGTATATAGATTGTTTGTTGGTTGGCACCTTCCTAATGCATGGGGTCAAGATAGTCCTGTTATATATATATGTATATACTTGATATCTTAGTCGATAGACAAAGAGTCGCCATGACGACTGTGTATGCTTCTACCTTACTTCGCATGTATAAGCTTGTTTCAGATTCCATCACCTGCATACTAAATACTTGTACCTGCTCGTAATTCTCTGGCTTTATGTTGCTTATATTCAAGCACTGAGAGGTTCACTTTGCTTTGCATACCGCACTGCTGGTACCGACGCCCGTCACGCCGTGATTACTTGGCCCGTGTGTACCTATAGACGAGGAGCCGATCCCTCGTGGATCCTAGCCAAGCGTAGAGCTATCAGCCTCACATCCTGAGCTTGATATTCGTAGGTTTAATTTCTTGTTGTATAGTATATGATCCTATCAAATATTATTATCTATTCCAAAATCCTACATTTTGCTGAATGTAATTGTTACTTTACCTCTCTCCCTCAAATTCATTTTCATTAATTATTGTAAATTAAATATATAATTTTTAAAACATGAAATTATAAATTAATAAATCCAACCAAATTAATTTTATATAAAAAAATTAAAAATATTTTTAAAAATTGAATAACCATATAATTCTTCATCTTTAAACCCCATTAAGTATTAAATTTTACTTGCATAAATGTGATTAATTGGAATTCTATTAAATGAATGGGTGAAGATTATAACTTGAATTTATTATACTAATTGATTATATAGTAATTTAAAGAAGAAAACAATAATATTTTTATTAAATTGAGCCTTATAAAATGAACACCAAATTATTTTTGTCATGAATTTTTTGCTTTTTTTGCTAAGAATTATCGTTTTATTAGTGGCAAGTGCACGGAAGGAGATCAGAGGTTATATACGTTGATCACCGCAAATAAATTTCCTGTCTTTAATTTTAGGATCATTGAAATAATGTCGAAGAGAGACTCATGTCAAAAATTGAAGTTCTTCTTCAAGATATTGATTGAAAATTGAATAACAATAGCCATTATATTTGAATTAAACAAGTTGATAACCGATGTAATTCTTGGAAGATTAAATACTTCATTTTAATGATTTTCTTTATTTCTTAATTTCGTTTTTATTCTTGTGATTTATAGTGTTATTTAAATTTTCTCCTTTGTAAAACAAAAATGTCAAGTTTGAATGTTTTTTTTTTTTTGGGTAAGGCTAATAGTTAGATGATTGATTTTAATTTGTCTTTAATTGTTTCTTAATTTTAAAAATTGCTATAAAAATTAATAAATAACTTTGTCCAATGAATCAATTTGGTGCCACTCAATGTCGCCTTTTAATAAAAATATAAAAACTAATATAGCAAAATATTTTTTCCTTTGAATTAGCTACATAAGATGAATATTCACTCACTTTTTACTTTTAATTTTTTATTTTTTTTATTTTTTTTATTTTTTTTATTTTTTTTAACATTTTTATTTATCGACATGAGCTACAACACACAAAAAAAGTTGAATAATCTATTGTCCATAAAAGCTAATGGACTTTTTAAACTTTCTGCCAAAATTACTGCAATAAGTTTTTTGTACAAAGATGAAATTATACATTCTAGTAAGTTTTTCTTAAAAAATGAGCATATTAAAGTACACATTCGCCAGCTCTTTCCACTACTTCTATAATAAATTGAGTCATTAACTTTTTACTACTCTTTATACGAAAACTTAAAAAATAATAACGCATGAAATTTTTTTAGCACTTGTAAAATCCTTTTGTATTTTCGATTGAACTCATTTATAATGCAGTTAACTCTACTCTGTCGCTTGATACACTTCTAGAGTAAGTAAATTTGGATAGTTATATATAAAGTCTAAATAAGTATACCATCAGAGAAAATAGAGACGGTGATTATATATAGATATATTGATAATTACTTTCTGTCGTATTATTACTTTATTTAAAATATAAATTTATAATTATCAAGATCTATATATTTCTTAATAACATATAAATGTGGCTCCAAATATCCAATTTTTAGTTAATAAATTATGATCGAATATATAAAAATTTATATTAGTTCACATTTTACTAATTACTCATATATTCTTTAATTAACCTTCAAATATCATTTTATAAGTATCCTACATTTTCAGTATTATATTATTTCAAAATTTGTATCAATAATATGAGATATACATGTAATGTAATGATTCGTAATTAATAAATATATAAATTGAAATTGAATTGCTATATATTTTTGGGATGCATATTTTTCTTCCTTACTTTGAAGATTTGTATTGTGCAAGGAACGGTATTTTGAGGAATTGACTTTGATCACTAATGATTTGTTTCTGAAATTAAGATATAATTTGTTGATTTTAAATATGGATGTTGAGTCCATTTGACCTAATATAATTTGCATCTAGATACTATATATTGTGATCTATAGGTAAATGATGTGGCATAATTTTTTGCTAAAAATTTTTTTCTTCTTCTTTTATAAATTTTTCACTATTTTTTATATTCTTATTCAATTGATAACATAATAAATATTTCAACATAAATATTTATCTTTTATTTCAAATCTTTGGTTTTTTTCGTCATTTGGCTTATATAAAGCATTGCAGACCTCGCGGCTCAAAACTATTTATCTTTATTTTTATTTTTTTGAATTTTTTCCTTTCATTCTTTTCATTAATTAATTTATTTAATAATTAAAGAAATTTGTCATATTTATTACATCTAATTGTATACTATAAGTTACGTAAACCTCCATCTATTTGTATTTCCTACGTAAATAACATGTCTCCTCAACTCCCTTCTTATGGCTTGACCAATCTATAGATAACAATCATCTATGGAGGGTTGGATGTTCAAGTTTTGTTTCCTCCTCTTTTTTTTTTTTTTTCCAAATAGAATAGTATGTCTTTTTTCTCCTTTTTTCTTTTCATTTTTCTCATCGATTATGTATTTAATAACCATAAAAGGGAGATAGAAAAGGTGATGTAGCGAAGCATACCATCACTTTGATGAATATCATATATATCTTCAAAATTTCTTCTTGTGTCATAATAGCCAAACGCAAGTTCATCAAGATTAAGAAGTAAGTTTGAAAACGGTGTGAGATTCATCAAAGAGAGCTGGTCAAATTAGATTGATATAAGCTCATCAAAATAAACAAGGAAGTTTAATAAGCAGATTCATCAAGAGAAATGATCAATTAGTTTGGAAAAGCAAACAGCTTGAATGATTTACAAATATATATAGATACACTTATTGTTACTTATCTTAGTATTTTCAATTAATTAGTTTTTCAAATACAAGATATGTACCCACCACGAACAAGGTTCTATTATAAAGTTTTACATTATGTGTGTATCAAGGGTAACTACATGAAATGGTCTTCAACCGATTGGTTTTATCGCTAACACAAAACTTACGTATTATATAAACTTCTTTGACCTTTTAAATATATATACAACTATATATTTTATAATGTAATCGACGTAACATAGTTCTGTGGACAAGAATACCTTTCTTTGACTTTTTTTCTCTTCCTTTCTCTTCTCATTCAATTTAGTCCAATTTTTTTTTTTTTTGTATAATTCTTTTAAAATTATCGTCTGTGGTATGTCATTTTAAGATGTCAATAAGGTTTAAATAAATTACTTAATTAATCTAAGACATTTAAGAAAATGAAAGATAAAACAAATTCACTTTCTAAGATTTTTCATTTTTGAACTCTTAAGCATTAGAAGAAAAATTTACGTCATCATATTTATTAAATAATTGACTAATACTTTTCAAAATCAAGTAAGGTACAATGAGAGTTTCATCCTTTAGTTCAAATAGGAGATGTGGTCGAGTGACACAAATTTCCTTTCGACACATTCTTCATTGACACACCTCTTGCATAATCGCTTTGATCACTTCTTTACTATCTCTCAAGCCCTTTGCTTTGTTGAATGTACCATCGCTTTTTACATTATATAGTGTGTAATATATTATCATTCATCTCATGAGTTCTTCTAATATATCAATAACCCATTTTCTTTACAATACCTTGAAAATCTACTTTGAATCACTCTCTCTTATTTCCATCATAATTTGTTTTTGTTCTTCGGCATGTCAAAAGAAAAAAAAATTGTCTGAACTGCTCAATCTATGAACAATGATCATAACCATGGAAATTTTCTGTGGTATTTACAGGCTTAATGAACTGTATATAGTTTACCTTTTTTATATTATCTGAATTTCATAACTCAATTATTTCTTTTTGTTAGTCACTGTGATAGGCAGTTTTGAGAGTTTAAGTTGGTGTTTTATTAATTAATTTAATAATTTGTATTATTTTATCTTTTAGGAATTTGTATTGATTTTTTTAGGCAATTATAATGGATTTGGAATTAAGAAAGAGACAAGAAATTTTGCCCCAAATTTGATCAGTAATTGAGCCTCATTACATATTTTAACAATTTATGTTTACACAAAAAAGAAAACACCATTTAATATGAAGCTTTGCACCTTTTGATTTCTTAGCCTCTTTTGATTCCTTCTGTCTTTGCAGCTATTGAAATGGAAAATTTGTAACGATGTGGTAGATGGGCGGAATTCTTTTCTTATTTTCTAGGAGAACGCTTAACAACATAAGAAATGTATGCGGGATTTTGTTTGAAAATGTGGAGAGTAGCCGCTTTTGTTGGAACTCTTTGGAGTCAAATGAAAAGGCTATTACCATCATTTTTTTCTAAAGTTAGAAATTTAAATTTGTTAAAAGATATTTTATTTCGTTATTATCAAATGCTCTCTTTTCTTTATAATTTTCATAAACCCAAATTTTTCTTCAATATAGTCGCGGGTGGATGTAGAATTAGATAATTATCTTTCTTTATTTATTTTGGGTGAAGGTGCACTATTAATTGAGCATAAATTAGCAAAAATTCCTTTAAGTTAGTTAATAGTTTGAGATATTTTTTTTTTTGCAATTAAAGTTAGACCACGCTTTAGTCATTTTAAACCAAATGTGCATTTGTATTAGCAAATACCTCTTCCCATATAATTTGAATATTTCTTGAATTTTTTCGTGACTTTAGACATTGCTTAATTTTTACCTATATGTATAGATGTGCCTAAAATACGTCCACTAAAAAGATGCAACTTCTAACTCTTATTTTCTACATGTTAATATTGTCGCAAAAATTGTTTTCTCGAGTTAGAAAAAGACAAGTATAAAACCAAGACTAAGAGCCAAAAGAGTAATTGGTACGGATCATCCATTCAAAAGAATAAATTTGTCGGCAAGATTTCTACAAGGTTCACATATGATGAACGTATTAGTTTTTTTGAGATATGAAATAATATTTTGTTCTCAAGCAAGATCATATTTCTTTTTATTGTTTAGAAGTCTCGTTTATTTAGAATAGTTGTACATTCGCAAGGAATTAACCAAACTTGGAAAGAGTGCTCTCGTATATGTTGAATCATATACTTTGAGTTCTTCAAACGCTTAGCATATAGAAAATTGACAATGAATTAAAAAAAAAAGAGAGAATGTGAAATGTATGGAATTTGAAAGTTAGGAGGAAGGAGGCTAATGAAATTTGATGAAATCAACAATTTAGTTTAAGAAGAAATATATTATTACTATCACGCCTTTTTGAGCATGAACTTTTCCTCGCGTAAGAAATTGAGGTTGTATTTCGTGATGCAATTAATCTTTGCGCATACACGTATTCATCCCTTTTTGATAAGTTGTAGATTATATAATAATAAGTTTTTAGGATCTTAACAAAAGCAATAAACTCTATTTTGTTAAATGATTTAATTTTATATTTTTTAATATTTGATTTTTAAAAGCTTGAAATATTATTTTTGAGAATTGAAGCTCCTTTCCCAGTTTTTAGCAGTTTTAAATATTTTTTTAAATAATGGTGTGTGTGATTAGCTTTTTATGTCCTTTCTTTTATTGCACTTTCTCTGCACAGTTCAAATAGGAGATGTGGTCGAGTACACAACTTCCTTTCGACATTTCTTCATCACACACCTCTTGCATAATCGCTTTGATCACTTTACTATCTCTACTCTTTTGCTTTGTTGAAACAAATTTCACTGTTTCTTTACTATATAGTGTGTAATATATTATCATTCATCTCATGAGTTCTTGATAAATTTTTCTATACTTATTTGAATGTGAGAAATAGGGCGAAAGTCGATAAAATCTTCTTTACAAAGGGCGCATTAGGCTATGAAAGAGTAATCTGTACCTGGACAATATCAACCCATTTTCTTCTTACAATAATTTTAAAGCCACCAAATAATATTTCCGTTATTAATCAGAACCAAATTTCACCATTTCACCGTACTTTTACTTAATGCAAGCCTTGATGTTGATAAAAATTTTATAATTCTTTTCATTTAAATTTATTTAGATAGCTCTTTATTTTACTTATGTGTCAAAGCATATACCTAAGGTTATATATAGAGTAAATTTCATGGGTGATCATCCAACTTTGTGTTCATTACTCAAAAATCATTATTCTTTATTTTCAAGTTTAAAAAATCATTTAACTTTGGTTTCATATTTCACAAAAGTAACTTTTCCAAAATTTAGCTAAAGTTTTACCGAAACCTACACCGTAAATTCTCGACATGTAGATGGGCTACGTATGTTGGTTAAGAGTTTTAGAATGCCATACATGCTAGAAAAAGCCCGGGGAAAGATCGACAAGCGCCTGGCGCCCACAAGGCCAGCAAAATGTGACTTATAAATCGCACTCCATGAATGCGATCATAAGTCGATTCCGTGTCCCAACTATATAAGCCCCCAACTTCGTTTTTTATTAAAATTCCTTATAATTTCCTATAGAGGAAAACAGAGTAATCAGAGAGAAGGGGAGAACGAAGATCTCCTACTAATACTCCCACATTACGCCGCCAAACGCGGGCCCAAACTCGAATTAAACCTAGATACCGAAGTATTAAGCAACAAGGAGCATTCCTACTGATTTAGTTCGGGAAATTCGGCCGGCAAATCATTGCTCTACCGAGCTAGCCTTTTAAAAATGAGTATTTCTCCCTTTCCTGACTTTCGAGAAATAGCTAGTTTTTGATCGTTTTCGATAAGCCAAAGTTTGGGGCTATATATATATCGAATGTGATGTTTTCTTCCGAAATATTAAATAGATTTAGTCTCTAATTCGATATATATATGAATGCGCTAGAGAATATAACATCGTCGAACTACGCTTAATTACCAAAACTGCTTAAGGGTATGTGGGTAAGCTAATTCCTTCAAGAAGCTAGTAATCCAAGACAATAAATAGCTGAAATATAGAAGAAAGATTCAAGTCAAGAATTGAGTCCAAAAGATGGCTTAGCAAGCATGTTTATAATATTGGCGATATATGTTCGTAATAAAAGTTAGTAAAGTAATATCAAATACTGATAATATCCCAGAGCACAGATAGTTGACAGCCATAATATCTCGTATACGATAGCCGCATGCAAACATGATATCCTGCATACGTATAATTCAAAAGATGAGAATCAAGATAATACGTAAAAGATCACAGATAGTATTTTCAAATCTAAACATGCTTTGCTATATGTGATTATTGATTGTTGAAGCTTGTTTGTGTTATGAGGGCCCCTTTGAGCGTCCTCGCCGCCCGGGTTGGTAATCGTGGTCGACCCACCGCGAGGGCGGATACGTCACCCAAGGAGTGGCATGCCGCCGGCAAGAGGGACGAAGACGGGATGGAGCATTCCCCATCGCCGATCACCATAGCAAGAGCGTCACTCACAGCGCTTTGCGCCTGTGGGACAAATTACAGACACAGGCCACGCATAAATGGCGCCATGCACAGAGTCCTCCTGCTCATACACAATTATTTATATCAGAGGCCATAGGCTCCGGTAGCCTTGAGACCCAGGGGCTTCAGTAGAGGTGCTCGTAGTTAGCAGACGAGCGGAGTGATTTATTTTGGATGGTTTTGACCCTGTGGGTAGGGGTATATAGATTGTTTGTCATTGGCACCTTCCGCTTATAGGGGCCGGTATTGGTCCTGCTTGTTATATATATATATGTATATATATGTTATTTATTAGCTAATGTAATACCAGACGCACGTCGATGTGTATGCTCGTTTCTTATTCTCGCACGTAAAAGTCATTTCGATTCTATCGGCCCGGGAGAAGTTTCGCATATCTTCTACTGCTCGTGAGTTTCTAGTTATGTTGTTTATATTCAGCTTATAATTAGTTTGTTTTGCATGCTCGCAATTAGTGGTACTCGATGCCCGTTCGCCGCATTACTTGCCTACAGGTACTCATACGAGGAGCCGATCCCCGTGATTCCAAACAAATTCATAGAGTCATCACCCGTCATCCGGAGTTTCATATTCAAAGGTGTTCATTTTCTTTGTTGATAATACTGTGTAGGCTTGGGTTCCGTCCCGACCATCTTATCGCATTCTTGAGACTTGCGTATCAGGTATATATATATATATCTCCCTCGTGGTTAGTTGAGCCAGCCAGGCGGCCGCGTTCACACTGCTTAAAGGTTGTTGATTGTGTTGGTCGGCGGGCCGTATTCAGATAGGGTGCTGGTGACCTTGCCGGTCACGTAGATGTTCGAAAGATTCATTATATTGAGTTAGGGTAACTAGACAAAGCATGGCGGTCTTGTCCGCCCGCATAGGTTTCCCTATATGAGAATGATTCTGGTTAGCCGATGTTACGCATGTGGCTATAAAAACCCAACACTGGGAGACTGACATGTACTCGTTATATAGCCCGTTGATTCCATGAACTGAAAGTAGAGCCACCAGCACCGTATGTGCTTGTGCACAAAAAGAGCCTAGCAAAATTCCAGCCCTAATAGTGGTACTGTGCCGCCATACCCCCTGCTGCTGGGCGTGACAAAAACGTGAGAGAAAATAAGAAAAAGTATCCTTATGGTTAAGGGTGGGTATAAAATGATATCTTAAATATATTTTTTGAGTATTTTTGATCCACTATTTTTACCGAAAAATGAGCCCTTTTATTTCATATAGTTATCAAACTCTACCTAATAAATTTAACGAAAATTGAAAAATAAGAAAAAATAAATAAACAAATAAATAAAATCTTTAAATCTATTTATCATTAATGTAAAATATTTACATTTTCACTTACTTACCTTTTACCAATATACTATTTTATTTAATTAATTTTTAGACGTTTTTCCTTTTTTTTAAACATAATTTTATTTTGTTCATACTATTACTACATTTATTAAGTAAATAAATACAATTTTAAAAATTATTTATATAATAGTTTCGTTAAACGTTAGTATCAACACATTGAATATGCGATCTAAACTATATTATTTTTAGTGTAAATAAAAGTTATAATTTTTAAAAATAAATAAAAAAATTTATTACTAAAACTAAAAATCTAAATAGTTTTGGATGGGAGGTTTTTGAGGGGTCGAGGACGAATCAAAAAATTTGTTAAAATTAAAATGTTTTAATTACTTTTTAACAATATTTTAAAAATGTATACACAGTATTTCACTTTTGATATTTCAATTATTTCATAAATAAATTGATTCTAACTAAACCTCATTTTTACTAGGATCTATACAATCGATATCTTTAAATTTGTGTCCAACGACAATAAAGAGAGGAAACACCTACTTTTCATTTTTATTGAGCAATAATAGTGAATAGAATAAACAAAAGAGTTGAAAACTAATAAAACATGTTTATCAAATTAATTAAACAAAATAGATTAATATGAAAAAAATAAATTTAAGTATATAATTTTGCAGTAGATAAATACGTTAAAGGACTTGTTACAAAGATAAAAATAGCCAAAGTAAGTGTGGTATCATATGTCATATGGAAGATCAACGTTGCTAAGCGAAATTTGGGGAGATGTCTATAAAATTATTCAAAGTAGCGTAAATTACATCTAAAATTTACATCAAATCCCGCAATAAACTAAAAAGTTAAAAGTGCAAGGAAACACATTTGAATGAGTCCATATTAAATATGTTTTTCATAGTTCTATAAAATTAACTTAAGTATTTGATGGAGATCAAATGTGCGCACATCTCGACAAGTTTAAAGTTGCAAACCGTTTAAAAATATATTCAAGGGACCATTTTGAACCTACATTCAAGCATAAGGGTTATTTTAGGTAGAATTAATTAAATTTGTTAAAGTTACTTTTCTGAAAGATGAGGCAAAGTTAAACAACTTTTGTGTAACAAATTAAAGAAAATGACTTCGAGTAATAAACATTAAGTCAATGACCATCGTTGAAATTTACTCGTTATATATATGTGGATCATTTTATGTGTCTAGCTGATTTAAATATTTATAGTGACAATATAAAGAATAAGTCTTTAACTGTGTTTTTTACGTAAAATACCTATTGTGAGACATTTAATTGGTGACAAAAGAAAAAAACGTACATGTGAACGTTTAAATTTGATGAATATCATAATATTGAATGGGGCTTTTGGCCACTAAACCCAAAAGAACAATTAGAAGTTCTCTGGATTAGAACAAGTAAAAATGATATTAATTTTTAATTTAATGTTCACCGATAAATTTAAGAAACCCGTTATGGGGGCGGCGGGGGGGAGGGGGCTAATAATATTTTTAACACAACTGCCTTTTTACTTTTAAGCTTTTAAAAATTACTATTATGAAGATGAGTAGGTAATTTGTATTTTTGTATGTGCTCAATCATTCAATAATCATCAAGATGATTAGTTGATTTAGGAATGCAATAGGTTTCATATTCTCATTTTTTTTATTTTCATCTTTTTTAAAGATTTCGTATATAATTTTAATGAAAATGATTTTACTCGTATAAATATTTAATCAATTATGCATCTACTTTAAATATGTAACATAAAAATATTATTTTATCCGATAATAAATTTATAAAGTATTATTTCATTATTTACTTAGATATTTTACTATCACGCAAAATATAAAAACACTACAATACTAGTATATACATTATAATTAGTACTCGAATATTATATTCAATTTTCATAATTAGGGTATAATGTATGGAACTTCTGTGAATAGTATAATTGTGTGTTTTTTTCCTTTTATGACTTCAAAAATTTTGAGATCCCAAAATTTTTAATCGAGAATTTTATAATTTTATTTTCACCTTAGCCAATGTTGAAAAAAATAATAATTAAAAAACTAAAGATAAGCTATTAGTATTACCAACGTAAAATATTTTAAAAACTTTAAACTATTATATTATATTAATAAAAATAATTTTTACATTAACATCCAAAAAATGTTGAAAATACGTGGTGCTACTATTTTATGAACTTGAATTAATTTTTATTATTATAAATAATAATGTTATTGTGTGAATAGGAATAATATACTAAATCAATAAATATGAAAAATGCTGGATTCAATAATCATCAAGATGATTGGTTGATTTAGAATTCAATAGTTTTCATATTCTCATCTATTTATTCTTATCTTTGAAGATTTTATATGTCACCTTAATAAAATGGCTTTACTTGTAATGAATATTTAATCAATTTAATTCAATTTTAAATATGTAACATAAAAATATTATTTTATTCATTAATAAATTTATAAAGAATTATTTCATTATTTATTTAGGTATTTTACTATCGTGCAAAATATAAAACACTACGATACTAGTATATAATATAATTAGTACTCAATATTATATTCAATTTTCATAATTATGGTATAATGTATAAACTTCAGAATAGTATAATTATGTGTTTTTTCTCATTAATTTATAGTCATACCTAAGTGACTTATAATGAAGGGTGGTGCTACTATTTTATTTTAAAATTACAAAAATTTTAATAGAGAATTTTGTAATTTTATTTTAAAAAATTACAAAATTCAAAAATAATAAAAAAATTAAAAAAATTAAAAAAATTAAAAAAATTAAAAAAATTAAAAAAATTAAAAACTTAAAAATTTTAAAATTTTAAACTTAATTTTTTATTTTTTTTATTTTTTTTATTTTTTTTATTTTTTTTAAAAAATCCACAAATACGATTACCGGTGAATTTTAAATATTTATGATTAATATATTATTAACTTGAATTAATTTTTATTATTATAAATAATAATATTATTGTGTGAATAGGAACAATATACTAAATCAATAAATATGAAAAATGCCGATTCAATGAAATAAAATGACTTATGAGGATTTCATAGTTTGGTCACTATTTTTTTTTCTCAACTACCATTGTAAGTAATTAATTATGCTTTAAATTTTTTAATTAATATTTAGTGCAAAAAGATCTATACTTCATCACTTAAAACTCGAAAGGTTACACCAAATTTTTATTCATCCTCGCTTATACACAAGTTTGTACCCTTATATCTTTCTAAAAGTAATAGCACTTGATTTAAAGACGGTGTCAAAATGTCAAAGTGAGAAATTTGAATGTTTCGTTTCATTTTACTATATGTTTTGTGCATGCGACGGCATTACTTTTTCGCTTAATTTTCATGAGATTTGGTATCGCTTTTGAAGGTCAAGAAAATTTTGTAAGATATTTCCTTCTTTTTTGTATCATTTGTTGGAATAGGTAATATTCATTCATATGTAGTTACGGAGTTTAGTTGGAAACAGAATTTTAATTCGATAATGGCAAATTATTAAGCAAGAATTCTTTAATTATCAATAAGTCGTCAATTTCGTGGCTATAATATTTTTCGCTTGTGAGATTATTGTGTTGAGCCGTTCAATTCCTTTACTCGAATTTTTGAAAATTTTAAAATTAATTAAGTTTGATTTAATTTTTTCTTTGGTTTTTGTTTTTTTTTAATATAATTTTATATGTGTAATATAAATTATATAATAAAATATTATTATGTTTTATAATAATATTCTATTGAGTTTTGACACTAAATATGTTTATTAACTATGTGTTAGTTTTGATACTGAACCTCGAAAATATTTAAGCTTCAATGTGTTTCTTTTTGCCTTGTAAAGAAGAGTTCTATATTTTTATTTTACTTTTCTTCTGACTATATCTTTGGAAGGATGGTTTTTATGTAGTCATAAAAATGCAAATTTTAGGTTATGAAGTTTATGACTCCTGCTTCTAAGAGTAGAATGAGAAAAATAGGAGCATGGAAATAATAGCTCAAGAGGTCAAGACCAAATCTCCAAATGAAAAAGTATGCTTTACTAAAATATCCTACATTATTATATATGTTAAATTTATTAATTATTACTAATAAAATAAAAAATTTTGGGGTTTTTTTTTTTTTATGAATTTTGAGTTTTTTTAATTTTTTATTTTTTAATTCAAAAATAAATATTCACACATTTTTATAAAACAGTCAAAATAAATATATCTGGGACCATTTTTTGATAGTAATAAATCTTCATTATGTTCGTATATAAAAAGTATACCAAAATAGTAAAAAACATTACAAAATAGTGCTTGGTAGACTAAACGAAGTACAATGAGAATTACTATAACATGACTTTAGAATCTCAATTGTTGATTGTGTGGCTAAGAGAAGACCGAACGCTCAAGAGAATCGAATTTAAGACCGTATAGGATACGATATTTTTGTGGAGTGAAATAATATAGAGGTAAAAAGTAAAATAGGATTATGTAATATTAAATAAGGGCATAATTGAAAGGAAAATTAGGTAACAATTACACCAAATCTATGATTTCATAAAGCAAGAATTTTCAGCGATTGTCTAATCATGAAATCAAACCACACCATAAGGTATTTTAAGTAACAATCAAAATAAATACTAAGATTTTAGCAAGATATAATAAATATAACATAAGCAATCACCACCCTAACAAAGTGTAAGGGTGTACAAAAGGGAAAGTGGACAAGTTATATGGGTTTGAGAAGTATTTTATCAACAAAAGAATGGAAATTTTTTTCCCTTATAAAACTCGTGTTTATCATAATTTTATCAAGGATCACCGATTGATATTAGAGTCACCCTCTCTCTTTCTTTTTGTTTTGCAACAATGTGAATATTACCATTAACAACACCAACAACTTACAATTTTTGTCAAGCGTCAACCCTCATATTAGGGAAAGAACCGCTATACTCCTAGCTACTTATAAATTTTGCCAAGAAAACCCTACACTTCGTGCCTTTTTTGTATACTAATAGAACTCCTGTTTCTATAATTTCGTGTGGTTACCACCGTGTCCGTGGTAATATAACCAGATTAATTTTGAAACTTCTTCCAATTTCTTGCCTTCCGTATATTATATAGAATTACTCCCCATAATGCTTCCACTATCTCTTTTTTTTTGAATTTCTTCCTAAGTGGTTTGTGTTTGATCAACTGAATATTGTTTGTAAGTCTCACGATGGTAAAGAGATGCCTGACCACTGTGTGATCTCATTCTTGACTAAGATAGCATAAGCACAATCAATAAACACATGTCTACTTTTTTCCGGTACTGCGCTCCCCATATAAGACACATCGTGATCTTTCTACTCGGAATATTCATCTTACCGTACCTTTCCTTAGTGAGTAGCCTATTATGCATTGCTAGTCACATCGTAAATCTATGCTTAGGAATGTCATAGAATCCTACACTAGAATTTTAGTGTGGATATAGTGTTTCATGTGGTCCAATTAAAGCTTGATAGCCCTTTGTGGTAAAGTAATTCCCATTTCTTGTCGAATGAACTTTCGTATGTAAGTACCAACCCTTCATCCTTTCTTTTATAGCATTTATTTTCCTATCAAGCACTGGGCCGGGTGCTTTGTGTGCCCACACTTTACCAGCTTTTAAGTAGTATATTCCATGAACCCATTTCACCGAAACGATTCCTTATTTGTGGCCGCTTTGTCGAACAAGCTTTCCCACATATGCTATGTTCTAGATTCCATATCATCCTTAATATTTAAGTCATCCCGCCCTTTGAAAAACATACCTTGTCCTATGCTACATGTGATATTTTCCTATCTCCGATGGCTACCTTATAAGGCAATTTCCATGCATTTTGAATCCTCCTTCTTTACTATACTTTGAGGCAGCACAAAAACAGATCCCCAAAAACTACAGCACGCTTCCCAACACGTACACAACTACTTGAAGTCTCCTAAAGATATGAAATTTGTTTTACATAAGTATAGTTAATCCTTGATGTAATCTTGTCATCTAGCCGATGACACTCAGTTTGCTCCACCTCTTTGAGGACAAAGTCAATCCTAAATATCTTATAGGAAATTCCCTTTCTGAGAAACCAGTAATGTCGAAAGTAGTCAGTTTTTTCATTATCCCCTATACCAACCTAAGAATATACGGACTTGTCCCGATTAGTAACTAATCCAAAAGTAGCAACACTAGAATGATTAAGAGCTTCCTTTATCATTGTTATCAACTAGCATCTCCTTAAGACCATTAGATCATCAACAAAAATAAGATGATTCAGCCTAAGACCTTGGCACACATGGGGTGAAATTTAAAATCGCAAATGCCCTACATCTTCAATAGTCTTGATAAGTATCTCCATGACTAACACAAATAGTAACGGTGAGATTGAACTTTTGTCTTAAACCTCTCTCTCTTTCTTCAAAATAACTATATCTTAACCCATTCACCCTATCAGAACTTGGTGGAAGAAACACAAACTATAATAAGCTTTATGTTAATCAGATAGCTAAATCTCACCAAGGCTTCTTCTAGGAAACTCCAACTTACCACATCATATGCTTTCCCAAATCAATCTTCATCAAACGTCTAGGTATAGTCTTTCTACTATAATGCCTTAGTAGATCGCTTACACATCGTATCGTTGTGCACCATTGACCTTCCTCGACAAAAGCGCCCTCGGTCTTTACCAATATAGTCTACATCGCACCTTTAGCCTCGCTACATTACAATTTTGAAATACATTTGTACAAAACATTGTAGCATGCACAAGTTTGTACTGGCTTGATATTTTTGGCTTGTCCACCTTGGGATAAAGAGTAATGCTCAGTACCAACTGCTTCGAAGATGCTCATTATTTATTTAGGTATTTTACTATCGTGCAAAATATAAAACACTACAATACTAGTATATAATATAATTAGTAATCGAATATTATATTCAATTTTTCATAATATGGTATAATGTATGAAATTTCGTGGAATAGTATAATTATGTGTTTTTTTCCTAATAATTCTATAGTCATACCTATGACTTATAATGAAGGGTCAGCGTTCAAGAATGAGATTAGTAAAAAAAAAATTTTATGACTTCAAAATTTTGAGATCTCAAAAATTTTTAATAGAGAATTTTGTAATTTTATTTTCACCTTAATAATGTTGAATGATTGTAAAAAAAAAAAAAAAAAAGAAAAAATTAAAAAAACAAAAAAAACATGTAATTTAATTAAAATTAATTTTAAAACTTTAAACTAAACTATATAAATTATTATAATTTAAATAGTTTTTATATTAACATTCAAAAAATAATTATTGAAAATACGTGGTGCTACTATTTTATTAACTTGAATTTAATTTTTATTATTATAAATAATAATATATTATTAAAATTAATTGTTTAAACATTTGACAAAATAATTTACAAAGTCAATGAATAAAAATGACTTATCGTAGTATTTATAGTTTGGCTATTTGTTTTTCTAGATTGAGGAACATATTAAAAAATAAATAAATACCGTCTCTAATTAATATTTAGTGCAAAAAGAACTATACTTCATCACTCAAAACTCAAAGGCTACACTGTGATTTTTATCCATCTCTCAACGCTTATACACAAGTTTGTACCTTTATATCTTTCTAAAAGTAATAGCACTTGATTTAAAGATCATGTCAAATGTCAAAGTGGAGAAATTTGAATGTTTCTGTTTCATTTTTACTATATGTTTTGTGCATGCGATTTGCATTACTTTTTTGGCGACTTTCACGAGATTTGCATTGCTTGAAGGGCAAGAAAATTTTGTAAGATATTTCCTTCTTTTGTATTATTTGTTGGAATATGTAATATTCGATGCATATGTAGTTACGACTCTTAGTTGGAAACAAAATTTTAAGTAAATAAATACAAATTTTAAATTATTTATATAATAGTTTCTCAGAACGTTAGTATCAACACATTGAATATGACTAAACTATATTATTTTTAGTAAATAAAAGTTATAAATTTTTTAAAAATTAATAATTTAAAACATGAATGGAATTGACTCATAAAAAATCTAAATAGTTTTGGATGAGAGATTTTTCAGCCAGGGGTCGAGCATTGACCGAAAATTTGTTAAAAATTAAAAATGATAGCATGTTGAAAATTTGTATACACAAAGGTTTCACTTTTGATATTTCAATTATTTCATAAATAAATTGATTCTAACTAAACCTCATTTTTACTAGGATTTATACAATCGATACCTTTAAATTCCTGTGTTCAACGCCAATAAAGAGAGGAAACACCTACTCTTCGTTTTTAGCTGAGCAAGAATAGTGAATAGAATAAACAAAAGAGTGAAAGCTAATAAAACATGTTTATCAAACTACTAAACAAATAATATTAATATGAAACAAATTTAAAAGATATACTTTTACCCCCAAAGAGTGATAAATACGTTAAGGTGACTTGTTATAAAGATAAAATAGCCAAAGTAAGTGTGGTATCATGTCATGGAAGGCCAACGTTATTAAGCGAAACTCTATCGCCTATAAAATTATTTTGAAAGTAGCGTAAATTACATCTAAAATTTACATCAAATCCCGCAATAAACTAAAATTACTAAAAGAAAACACATTTAAATATGAGTCCATATTAAATATGTTTTTCATAGTTCTATAAAAATTAACTTAAGTATTTGATGGAGACTTCAAATGTGCTCACATCCGACAAGTTCAAAGTTGCAACCGGTCAAAATATATTTATGGACCATTTGAACCTACATTCAAGCATAAGTGGTTATTTAGAATTAATTAAATTTTATAAAGTTACTTTTTCCTCAAAGATGAGGCAAAGTAACAACTTTGTGCAACAAATTAAAGAAAGTGACTTTGAGTAATAAACATTAAGTTGAATGACCATTAGTGAAATTTACTCGTTATATATATGTGGATCATTTTATGTCTAGTCGATTTAAATATTTACAAGGATAATATAAAAATAAGTATTTAATCGGTGTTTTTTATGTAAAATAATCTATTGTGAGGCATTTAATTGGTGACCAAAAGAATTTTTTTTTTTTTTTTTAAATTAAAACACAATTGTGATGTAAAATCTTGTTAAAATTCATAATTATCAATTTTAACCATAATCATAAATTAATAAATACAGAAAAATGAAAAAATTACAAAAATTAATTTTTAATTTAATCTTTTCTTTTTTTTCTTTTGTAGTTTTTGTTCTGTTATTGTTTGTTTGTTATTATATAATTTTAATTGAAAACGTTATTAAAATTTGATTTTTTAAGCTTTTAAAAATTACTATTATGAAGATGAGTAGGTAATTTGTACTTTTTGTATGTGCCCAATCATTCAATAATCATCAAGATGATTGGGTTGATTTAGAATGCAATAGTTTTATATTCTCTTTTTTTTTTTTTTCATCCTTAAATATTTGTTATATAATTTTAATGGAAATAATTTTACTCGTAATTTAAATATTTAATCAATTGCAGAATTCACTTTAAATATGTAACATAAAAAAATATTATTTTATCCAATAATAAATTTATAAAGTATTATTCATTATTTACTTAGATATTTTACTATCACGCAAAATATAAAATATTACAATACTAGTATATAATATAATTAGTACTCTAATATTATATTCAATTTTAAGTAATTAGGTATAATGTATGGAACTTCTCCGTGAATACAATTATGTGTTTTTTCCTTTTACGACTTCAAAATTCTTGAGATCCCAAAATTTTAATAGAGAATTTTGTAATTTTATTTTCACTCTTAATAATGTTGAAATAATAATAATTAAAAACCATTTAGTATTTACCTTTCAACAAATATTTTAAAACTTTAAATTATTATGAATTAATAAAATAGTTTTTACATTAACGCCCAAAATAATGTATTGAAAATACGTGGTGCTACTATTTTATGAACTTGAATTAATTTTTATTATAAATACAATGTTATTGTGTGAATAGGAATAATATACTAAATCAATAAATATGAAAAGTGATGATTCAATGAAAATAAATGACTTAGTTAGGATTATAGTTTGGTCACTATTTTTTAGAAATTCAAAACGGAGAAATCTAAATGTTTCTGTTTCATTTTTACATAAGAAACCCTAGAATTTAATTTTGAGAAGAAGATGTTAATCACCGTATTTATCTACTACTCCTTCCATATAGGATTGACGTGTGATTGTTTAATCGATGGGTAAGCATACCATAACTGCCAAATATACATTATAATAATAATGATAATGATTTTTAATTTTATATATATATAAAACAGAGTGATTAAACCTACTTTCCCCACCTTAAACCCCTTTGTCTTCTCTCTGCTACTCATATTCTCCCAATCAACAATGGCATTCTCGTCTCCTATTTCTCCATCTTATTCAAGTCATCTCTCCTCAAAAGATAAGGAATTATATTTCAAGGCTAAAGGGACAAAGCTTTTCACTGTTAACAAGATCTACCCATTTTCTCTCCTCCAACGCTCTCCTTTTCTCAAGTAAGAAAACTTTATCAATGTTTGTTTCTCAATCTCCTTATAACCCATTTGGCTGCTCATTCTCTGTTTTGTTTTTCTTCTTCTTTTGTTTTGGTTTATTTGTGCATGTTGCCGTTGTGTTAATGTAAATGCCAATAATCTTGGTTTTTCCTTAATATTTTGATGTGTATTTTGTTTTTGGATTCCCCTGTGGGGTAAAGTTTTAAGTTTTTGGATGAGTGGGTAATGTCAGCTTTTACCGAAATCTCAAAAATTTGATGTGTTTATGCACAGTTGCATGGGATTGAAATGCATTTTTTGAGAATTTATTGTGAGATAGAATCTGCAGTTCACATCCTTGTGGTGTTAAGTGGGGCTATGTGCTGTTTTGAAGATTGCTTTAGATTAGTTACATCAGCAATAGAGCAGCCTCTTTCCTAGAGAAGGAAGAGTTGATTATTTGGTACTTTGTTATGGGTAATTCGTCTTGAACTTTAGTAAAAGGAAACTGAAAATGGTGGCATAATAAGGTTATAAGGTAATTCAGAATGCATGATTTTGGGACCCATGATAGAATGCCTTAAGCTATTGGAATTATGTCATCACTCATGCAAGTCATTCTGCTAGCTTTTGAGCACTCCAGAAAGCTGCTTTTTGTGGTTTATGGTCTTCGATTGAGTAGTGAGGAGGATTGGGAACTTTCTTTGATACAGTTTTAATGTGCTTGTTTTGTGGGTCCACATTTAGGAAGTGTAGTATCTATGTTTAATTACTCCATCCTAGAATTACTTATCTTGTACTTCAATTAAGCTTTGAACTTTTGTACCGTATCAATGACAACTGATTGTGAAATGATGTCCTTTTGTAAATTTGCAAATTCTTGCAGAGATATTTTCTTGCTACAATATTGGAGAGGGGGTTGGGAGGGATTTGTAAAAATATTGCACGTTTCCATTGTTGGTCAACATCTTAGATGAATATTTTGTATTCATCAATATTGAGGCATGTGATCAATTTTTAAAGAGAAAAAGAATTGTTAATAGCGTGTATGTGTTGGCACATATAAGCAAACAGGAAGAAAAGAAAGAGAGCAAGTACATCTTGGTGAAAAATCATTTCACTAATACAAATTACTATTTTCAAAAAAAAAAAAAACATTTCTCTAATACAAGCACTCCTAATTTGTTGTTTCAATTAGGGGTAAACTGTTATTAATATTAGTTTGTTAGATTATACCATCTTTTTTGGGTTGGCACTATACTTGATGTAGGACAATAGAGGGCCTCTTTAGCCGCTATTGGGGGGCAGAAGACAGGAAAGTTGAGCCTGAATATAGGCGCTTATGATTATTAATCTGGGTTGAAACATGGAGAAAATAAGAGGATTTGATGGGTAGTTAATTGGTATGGGGTGGAGAACTCTGAGGTCGAATAATTCAAGGATTCAAAATTTTCTAGGAAGCAGATCAGAGACCTCCATATAAGGTGTGAAGAGTGAAGTTAGCAGAAAACTATGATGGAATAAAGAAGTGCAAGACGTTTTGGACCTAGCCACTTGAATTCCTTCTACTAGTTGATCCCTGCAATTAACCACTGAATTCACAAATAGTTGTTGAAATGAATAAGTCCAAAATGATTTTTTCTTTTTTTGAGAAGGTAACATATCCAGTATATTCATAAGAATCAACAATACAAAATATATGCTGGAAGTCAAAATGTGAGATTTACGTCAAGAGAAAACAAAATGGCAAAAATACAATCCTTGTTCTTCTTCCAAGGACCTTAAACATCTAGGATTATTCCTGATCATCAATATTTTCCGCTTTGCACCAAAAACAAAAGAGAAGAATGCCATTCATCTTAATCTTTTATAGATGGCTGTTTGTATCTTCAAAACATCTAGAGTTCCTTTCCCTCCATCCAAACTGTCCATCAAATAGCTTCTGGGACAATTTTCCATCAATCCTTGTCTGTGGTAAAGTCTGTCCTTTTAGCCCAAAATGAATTCAACTGGCATAGTTTCAGCATTATGTCCATTGAAGTTTTTATCCATTCTTCTTGTAAGAAGAACAAGGATTAATTGCACATTTGAACTTGTAAATATGGCTTCCAGCACAACCTATTGTCCTGATGATCTATACAATGTTACCTTTCTATTTCTTTAAAGAAGTTTTTATCCATTCAGGTATAACATGTCTGATTGCAGAAATTTTGCCACATTTCTGGTTACCTGGACAATTAATGACCTTAAAGAATAACATAAACAGAAAGCAGCTAAATGATGTCCGTATGATATTTTCATTAGTAAAGAAGTAAGGATATTCTGCAAAGGTCAAGAGAATAGTTATAGTCCATTTGAGGAGCGTGTCCTAGCAAATGTAAGCCTGATGTTTGATCCTGTAAGAGGTGGAAACTTCTAAATGACCCTGATGTTTGATCCCCAAAGAGGTATGTCTCTGAATTATCTGATGACTTCTTCGGTGGAATTTAAGGTACAAACTTTGGGAAGAGAACAAAAAGAATGACAAAATTATCCAACCCATGGGGATAAGGTGGACTACCATCTATGAATGAACATGTACTTTATACACATACAGATGATGTATAGATCTGTTTTTGACAACAGCTAATTTTATAATGCATGCTGTGTCCATTCATCAACACAGACACCCATATTTAATACAGTTATAGTATTCAGATTCTTTTTTTTTAATGAACACGATAG
>JACEIK010000969.1:118146-148702 GCA_018107945.1 Datura stramonium | reverse complement strand
TGTTCAAACCAGAATGCTACAATTGGTGAATGCTGGACAAAGCATACTTCAAGGGTGTAATCTCCTCTTTAGGAGACATTTGAATGATTAGGAGGTGGAAAGAGTGGTATAACTTTTTAAGGATATTGGGCTGTTCACTGGAACAACCAATTGGCCTAACTCTATTAGATGGAAACACAACACTGATGGAGTTTTCTCTGTCAACAGAATATACAGGAGAGGTAACAGGGCTGCTAGTGAAGGGAGACCTGGTTTATAGAGGAATGTTTGTGATAGTATAGCACCTTCAAAGGTGAAATGCTTTTCCTGAATGGTTACACGAAGGGCCTGTCTAACTCAGGAGGTGCTTAAGAGAAAAGGTCTAACTGTTGTGCCCATATGCTTCCTATGTATGGAGGCAAGAGAAACATATAGCCATCTCTTTCTTTATTGTAGATTTACAGCAGAATGGAGGACAATGTTTTTGTCTCACAGAAGCTCAATGGACAATGCCTGAGCATACAGCCAATTTGCTGAGCTGCTGGATTAGAAGAGGGGGGAGTAAGAGCCAGAATAAATGGTGGAGGGTAATCCCTTCATGTATTTTGGTGGTCAGTATGGAGAGAAAGAAATGGGAGATACTTTGAAGATACATCAAATTCCCTTCAGAAAGTGAAGTGGAATTGTGTTATATTTTTATATTTTTGGTGTAAAGAACAATATATAGAGGATGTAGTTGATTTTGTAGATTTGTTAGGAGCACTATAAGTTCTTTTTTTCTCTCTTCCTTTAAACTCTTTCTTTACTGTGTTTTTTATTTTTTTGGAGGTTTCCAACATATCCTTAATGCTGGGGAAAACAACAGTACCAATTTAAAAAGTACTAATTAAAAATATGTATATATACTTTTCTGCAGTTAATCCTCCAAGGGAAATTTTATTATGATTGGGTTTTGCATGACAGTTCGTCAAGCTTGCTTACTGAGGTTGCAGAATAATTGAAGTCAAAATTCGAAATTTTTATTGCTTCAGGAAAAATATGTTGAGATTTGTAGTCAATCAAAGGGGAGAAATATAGTCTTCTAAATCTCCTTCAATCTTATCCTTTAACTAGGAAAAAGGAAATAGAAAAAAAGTTTGAGTGGTTTGTTTGGTTAGGAATGCTTTTAGAATAATTGATTTGGTGTTAAATGTGATAGAGTTTGTTGAAGAGTTGACAAAGAAAATTCATACTTAGTTTCTACTCAGAAGGATGGCACTTCAAATGCTGTACAATCGATAATGTGAAATGCTCTTTAGGAGTATGATGATGGTAATGATTCTCGTCAATGCTGACAGGGGTATTGACTTGTCAAGATGGAGAGAGCTGCTAAGTCTAAAAGGAGAAATGGCTGACATGAATAAGTTTGTTCGCCATGTACGTGGCAATCATTTCATCCCAAACACTGTAATGGTGGACTGCACTGCAGATGCTGATATCGCAGGCCATTACTATGGTTGGTTGCAGAGAGGAATACATGTTGTCACCCCAAATAAAAAGGCTAATTCAGGACCACTAGACCAGGTAACTAAGTACTTTCTTATTTGACATTTCTAAACTTGCCCTCTTTTTGGAAATAGTACTTCAACTTTTCACCATTTTCTGGTCAATTTTTACTTCCCTCTTCTTTCCGCTCAATCATAGAGGGAAAAGATGATGGTTTTGAAAGTGTTGTTTTTCTCTCTTTTACTGAAAGTTCTGAAATAGCTGAGAGGGAGCTTCTCATTCCTGTTATTGCAATTTTCTTTTCCTAAATTGCTTCCAGTACTTGAAGCTGAGAGCCCTACAGCGACAGTCATACACTCATTACTTCTATGAAGCTACTGTTGGAGCTGGTCTACCAATCATTAGCACCTTACGCGGACTTCTTGAAACTGGGGACAAGATATTGCGGATTGAGGGCATTTTTAGGTTGGTATCATTAATATATGGGATTGCGATTTGCACTGTTGCAAATTTATTTCTAAATGTTGAATTGTTACTGATAAGGTGTCTCATGCTTCACTAGCTCATGCACTATGGAATCTTTTTTTTTTTGTTTGTTTTCCTCGTATTCAGTTTCATCTTCTCTCGTTTTTGCAGTGGAACTTTGAGTTACATATTTAATAACTTTACGGGCTCAAGGGCGTTCAGCCAAGTTGTGGAGGAGGCAAAAGAGGCGGGTTATACTGAACCAGATCCAAGGGATGACCTATCTGGAACAGATGTTGCCAGAAAGGTATTTGGTGATGGTTTCAAGTATTTTATTTCTTGTCATTTAAGTGGTAGCCTAAAATAAACTGATTCCTCTGATTTCCATTTTCCACGAAGTCTTTGATATGCATTCTGCAGAAAATAACATCTTGGGAACACTACATGTACAAAGTATAATTAAGGGTGGGCATAGTTTGGGTCAACTCGAAATTCAAACTGAAATCCACATTTTTTGACCATTTGGTTTGGATTTTTGGATTATGGATTGGACTTTGGATTTGATTTTTAAAATTTATGGATTCGGATTGGATATCGGATTTAGTATTATGGATTTTTGAATTTCCGAAAATCCGAAATTTGTATGCTTATATTCAGCCCTACCCATGTCATATGTGCCCAATATTAATAAGTTCAATTTTCAAAGGTCCAATAGATTAGTACCCTACAACCATACCCATTTAAGTCCAATATGGAATTACACGGGATGGGCGGTAGGGTGGCCTCATATCTTGACTGTAGAAGATTATACGTTTTATGGAGCTAACTATTTGGTGAATTGAGATTGTTAATTGTTATGGCCTTTACCTTAAAGGTACAAAAGTCAATCAAAAGTTCGAAATATCCAAATCGATTGATGCAAAACTGAATTTAAAAAATTCAATCCAATCTGAACTTATTTGAATTGGATTTGGATTGTAATTTCATCAATCCGAAAATCAAATATCCAACCGAAATTTTCGTATCCAATTCGAATGCCCACCCCCAAGTATAATACTTTGGATTTATTCTTAAAAAGATGGCTAGAGTTTAGTACTCTGATTTTATCCTTAAAGGATG
This sequence comes from Datura stramonium, assembly GCA_018107945.1. Classification (NCBI taxonomy): domain Eukaryota; kingdom Viridiplantae; phylum Streptophyta; class Magnoliopsida; order Solanales; family Solanaceae; genus Datura; species Datura stramonium. The sequence goes on along the minus strand of JACEIK010000969.1, from coordinate 145,654 downwards.
GTCATAGTATAATGAATTTGCAAGTCAAGACTTTGTGCTACAAATACCTAAGTTGCTTGGACTCGGTTGCGGGTGTTTGATACGAGTGTGGATATAGAAGTCTGATCCCTCGTGATCTAAATTTTAACATTTATGGGTATGGATCCAGGTAGTGAGGTACATATACAAGTGCAGGATTCCGCTAAAAATTATTCAATTATCTAAAAATAGAGTGATAAAAATATGCCTAAATTATGAGACTTATCAATATGGTGTATTAATGTACTATAACTATTGAAAATTTGATTTTATACATTGGAAAAATCTGTTTTGTTTTTAGTAGACTAGGAAGGGGGAAAAGAATAATGGAAAGAAAGGAAATCAATTAGTTATTCGTCAAAGTTTCATTTATTCAACGACCAGAATTAAACAAGGCTATATAGATAGGAGACGTAGAACAATAATTCATTTATTTGCATCCAACTTTTAAGGGGCTCATTCAAGGCTTACTAGAACTATTACTCAACAAAAAATAAGAGCTTTAGTTTCGGCTCATCGGGATAGGGATAGAAAGAGATACTCGTCGTTTGTGGATCACTCGGATAAATAGAGTAATACGCGAAAGGGGAGTATCCTATAGTTATAGTGGATTAATACACGATTTGTACAAGAAACGATTGCTTCTTATTCGTAAAATAATAGTAACTACTTTTTTTTTGGTTAGTGAAGTGGGTTATGAATCATGAGGTCTTAAGTTCAAATCCCAATAGAGACAAAAAAACACTAGGTGATTTCTTCTCGTCTGTCCTACCTTTGGTAGACAGAGTTACCTGGTATTTGTTTTTGGTGGGAGGTTACAGGTATCCCCGAAATTAGTCGAGGTGCACAAAAGCTGGCTCGGATTAAAAAAAAAGATATCTTTTGTACAACTATCTTTTATTTACAATCCATATTGGATTGGAACTCTAATTCTTTTAGAAATAAAACTCTTGAAGACGTAGCAAACATGTGAAGCTTTCACTACATTAATTTCTTGTAGTGGAGAACAAAGGGTACAATATTTTTTAACAGATGAACTCCAATATTAAGTCTCATACAAGAACTCTATTACTCATGCGTTTTCCCCAATTTCCTCAATTGAACACTCACCTTTCTCAAGCCCTCTTTGAAGCTCTTTGTTTCTCTCCCTCAAAAACGAAAAAGAGAAGAAGCAAGAACTGCTTCTTCATTAAAGGCCTTCCCCAATGGCGGCATATCCACTTGAAATCTACAGATTTTTGTTTTCATTTCAGAATCAAAATGTATAATACCCTAATCGATGGCTAGATCTGGTATGGACCCACACTCACACCACCGTCGGTGTCGTGTCTGACACGTGTGTGGCACCGAAAGTGAAGAGTCCGAGCAACTTAGGCAAATACCATGTGATCAATTTGTTTCTGTCCATATACCGTTTCCAGCTGATGCTGTTACTTGTGCAGATTTTCCTTGTCATCCAAAACATAAAAATAAGTCCTGTTTCCGCATGTACTAGTTCTATATTTTCTTATACAATTGCTTCCTCGTTCCAGGTGATAATTCTTGCTAGGGAAAGTGGGTTACAGCTAGAACTTTCTGATATCCCTGTTCAGAGCCTTGTGCCTGAACCATTGAGGGTGAGCTCTTAGTTTAATTATGTGCAGCATTATGTAGATATCTGTTTTTCTCCATGAAGTAATTTTTGGTAGCCTTTTTTCAGGCTAGTGCATCTCCCGAGGAGTTTATGCAGCAGTTGCCACAATTTGATCAACAGTTGGCTACCCAGAGGCAAGAGGCTGAAGACATTGGGGAAGTGAGTACTCTGGACATAAATTTTGCAGAAATGAGCTTGAATGTTACAGATACTTTGTGCTGTGATGGTCATCTTGTCTGAAAGAAACCTAATCTTGTACTCCTTTCATCAGAAATTGACGTTCGCCTTTCAATTGCAAAATATTTTTATTTTCCTAGAATGGGACCCACTCATTACATAACTTTAGAAACTTTGCATGGGACTCACAACACTTTGCATCCAAACTTTTTCTCAATACTCTTGAAAATACTGAAGCTGATGATGATGTTCTAACTTGACAGATACACTTTTTCTCATGTCATTTTAATATCTGTATTATGTTGAATATGGAGGTTAAATTTAGGATAGAGAGAAACAACTTTTATAAGATACAAAACAGTAGGTAAGAGAAGCAAGAAATATTTGTGTATTTCACTCGTTAAATTCTTATTGCATAGAGAAATTACTGATTCATTTAGCATCTCATTCAAAGAAGTACCAGATTATTCAGTCCGTAGAGCTGTTCTTCATCATTGACTACTGAATCGATTAAATATTTGAGGCAGAAACTGAGTAAGAGCAAACTTTTCTGGAAGATGCCTGGAGATCTTAGAAATTGTTAATTTGTAATGTAATGTTTGATTAGGTCACAAGCATCATCTTTGTGTGATTCAATCTAGTCCAGCAGCAGCACATCTGCACATGCATGACAATATTTTCCTGTCTCAAGATTGTTGTAGTAGGTCACTAAGCATGTATTATATGTTCTGTTTTCTTGTATTTTGAGCTATTTTTACATGAAAAAATTGATGTATGAAGGTTTTGAGATATGTCGGAGTTGTTGATGTTGTCAACGGAAAAGGGACTGTTGAGCTGAAAAGATACAGCAAAGAGCATCCATTTGCACAACTCTCTGGATCAGATAACATAATTGCATTCACAACTGAAAGATATGCGAAGCAACCTCTAATAGTGCGTGGTCCTGGTGCTGGGGCTGAAGTGACAGCCGGTGGAGTATTCTGTGACATCTTACGACTTGCATCATATCTTGGTGCTCCATCATAATTCATTTACTGTAAGCCAGTTATTCTGCTTTTCTGATTACCATCAGATTTCTTCGGCCTCTGTATGCTTCACATGAATGGTGTTGCAGTTTCAGCAAAAGCATGGCTCACTCGGTGACTTGGTTCTTCTCTTCTTCTAGAGGAGTCATTGTAACTTGCTCATTTGTGCATTGATTTGATTAAGCTGTATTTTGGTCGAGATGCACCTATCTTATAGGGATACTCCCGTGTTGTTAGTGAAGTGGATTGGTGATGTATGTCGATGCAGTGAAGTGTTCAAGGCATTGTTTCTCTAGGCTGTTTAATGTTAATTACTCCAATATCCGTGCTTCCTTTGATCATAATTTGTTATATGGGCTAATTTTACAATTGATGGGCACTAAATGATGCTTTTAAGGTTAAGAAGTGATTTTATTTATTTTAATTAGCTCGTATGTGGCGTTCCGAATTGAATGGAGGACTGGGTTTTCTCCGCAGCAGATAAGAGTCCAAATGGTGTTGGGGTATTGGCTCCGCTCCCAACTTGTATTCACCAGACTGACACCCAGTTTATCTACGCTCCAGTCAATATCAAATGAAAAATAAGAAAAATCTAATGTACTAGATAAAAGGAGTTTTAGAGAGTATAATGGAAGAAATGTCGATAGGACAAGGCAGCAAGTTATATCAATGATCATCGTTCAAATGCAAATGGACAGAAGACTGAACAGCCATCAGCAGTCAATCATCAGAATATAATAAAACAGAACACGATGAACTTCTTTATTAAAGTAACTATATTTTACCTTTTGTTTGGATCAAAAGATAGTAGCTTTTCTTGTTAGTGTTTGTCAAATTTCGTATATGAGAATCTAACTAGCATTCTCATTAAAATTATATCTATGTATTTTTTTCGTATCCTAACATATTTGTCTTGTTTCGTATATGGGAATAACCCCACTATCAGCTAGTTATGAAATTCACAGTTGCAACTTCTCTTCTCAGTTTTGGGCTTTTCTCATAACGTAGAGAGAACTTTGATAATTTCTTTATATTGCACCACTTTAAATAGGGAGATTAAGCAAGGTTCCTTTCTATTCATATATTTACGATGCCCTATGTTCTACGGGAGAAATAAGATTTCCTATTATGACTCAGTAGTTAAGAAGGTTAGGAAAAAGGATTTTCTATGTGTGCCTAAATAAGTTGTAGGGTGAATTCAGATCACTCTTTGATGTTTCTAATACACTCTTTTGTAGATTATGGTAGAGTTCCAGAACAAAATCTTCTCTATGAAACTCTTTTATGGGAAATAAATATTGCGCATAATATTGAGAATGCTCATATTCTCAATAAGAGAGCTCGGATCAAATCGGTATTGGCTCAATGCAAAGAAGCATCTGCCACTTAGAGAAAAATGGTTAATTAGAGAATTAATAGAACATCAAATATGATGGCATACCAAAGGTGACTCCAGTTTGTGGTTTCACAATTGAATTGCATTAGGAGAATTATATAACATTATTCCTAAAATCAGCCAAGTAAGGGAGATTGAAGGTTAAAGAATTTGCAGACACAGAGGGCTGAAAAGTGGACAAACTCAGAAGGTATATTCCAGAAGAAATAGTGCGACACATACTTCAGATTATACCTTGCTCCTCATCCTTGGGAACATTAGATGAAACATGGTGGATACAAGAGAAGAGTGGATAATTTTCAGTGAAAAGTGTCTGGGAGTATATTAGACATAAGGATAAAAAAGAGATCATATATAACATGTAGATAAAGAGACTATCTTCCAAAATGTCTTTCTTTATTTGGAGAGCCTGGAAATTTAGAATTCCCACAAATGATGTTTTAATAAGGATGGGAGCTAATATATCTTCCTGATATTGGTGTTGTCAAAGTCCAAAATAGGAGACAATGGAACATCCGTTTCTAACCTCTCCCACAACAAAGAACTGTGGAGAATATTTGCTGTTTTTACAGATTTAAACATTGAATGGTTGACATTATCTTAGGTGATCATTGCATCGTGGATTGGACAGGAAGGACCCAAGCTTAAACCAATATTGAAGGCAATACCTGCTATTATCTTATGGGAACAGTGGAGGAGAAGGAACCTTATCAGAATAGGTGTAAAATGAGATACAAAAGGTTGTATTATCAGGTTACACTTGGGATTTGGAAACTTGCAGGAACCAACTTTTCAAAGATGAGACAACTACCAACAAACTGGCCAAACACGGCAACTTTCTCGAATGCTTACAGACCACAAATTTACTACAAGAAGATCACATGGAATCCACCAGATGCATAAGTTATCAAATACAATATAGATGGGGCCAGTAGGGGAAATTCGGGTAGTAGTTCATATGGCTATTGCTTGAGAGATCATAAAGGTGATCTCATCTTTCCTCAATTAAAGAGATATATGAAGCTAGTAATATTGAAGAAGAAGCCATTGCTATCAGAGAGGCAATAGCTTGTATGTATCCAAGGGACTGAATCAAGTGACAATTGAAACAGATTCCCTAGTTATTAAAAACATCATCTAAAAGAACTTGGGAGATACCCTGACATATTAGAAAAGTAGTGGAAGACATTCGTTTTCTAATGCAACATTGTCAGATTTAGCTGCGTTCTAAGCACTCAAAGAATTAGATTCTTTCAGTAACTATATAATAGGTAAATGAAAAAAGTAAATCAACACAAGTATTTAATGTGTCAAACTCCCTTCCATGCAAATCCAAAATCCACGATCCAACTGTTCGTTATAATTTAAGATTTACAATCGCCCTTGTAGCACCTAAAAAATTATTTCCAACAATCCCGTCTCCTCTACCCTCTATACTCTTCTTCTTCAATAAGCCTACCCAGTCAAGAAAATCTTTTACTACTCAATACAATATCTACTATAATCTAAAAGAATGTAAGAAATACACCATGAAACTAGCTATTACAAACTAAAGAACTATAACGATAAAAACTTGATAGGAATAGATTCTTTATTGCAACAACAACTTATTCTTTGAGACTCTTTGTATAGAATTGGGAACACTCCAAGGACTTTGTCTTTGGGTGTGGTTGAACTCCAAAGATTAGTTGACGTGCTGTTTATATAGGAGTAAGTCGCTGCCTTTTAGTTCTTAAATCCAAATTAGATTTGGTTCAACACTTGCCAAGAATCCAATCTTAATTTGACTTGGTCTTCCTCTTTTTGATGCACATAAGGCATCTTTGTATACTTCTTTAAAACTAATTCCATGTGTAAGTTTATGGTAACTTTTCTTATATACATTTTCAGTTTCTTGTAGAGTTAAAATTCTCCCATATTACAATCCTTTAAGAAAATTTAGTGCACACGTGAACAATTAATCTTCTATCTTTGATAATCTCCTTATCTACTCAAGGAACATGTTCTCATATGAGTTTCTTTTTGCAGTATTGCTTTGTGTATTTCTTATATTTGGAGATTTGTGAGAAAGTGGTTCTTGATATTTCTATCTTTATTCTTTAGCATGTGAATATCACTTGTATACAGTTTGGCAGTCATCAAACTTTATCATAGCTTCACAAGATGCCGAATGTATATTCAGAGATCATTGTATTTTAGCAATTTTTCTCTTTTTAATGATGACAAACCCATAACAGCTTCATAAGACTTCATCTACACCCTTGTAGTATCTTTAATCTTCAGAAGCTTTTAAAGTGCATCTTTCCCCTTAATATCAACTTCTATATTAACAATCTTCTTTTTTAGAACTAGCTACTATGTTGTTCAACACTTACAACTTTATGTTGATACAATAGGCTCACTACACAAGGTTTGTAAGCTTGTAATAGTTCACCCTCGATCTCAACAAGGTTTGTAAGATTTCTGAGTTGGTAGGCATTAACAATTTTAGCCTCTTCTATCTTGTACAAGTATTTTAGTTGCACAACTAAGAAAATTCTAGGAACTTACTTAAGCAGCAATATGACTAACCTCCCATTCGTTGCAGCCCATAGATTGCTTGGTTTGAATGACTAAGCAAGAGTTGTGGTCTCACTTAGTTAGTTGTAGAGGTTTCCCTTTAATTTATTGTAGTCCTATGGATGACTAAGTTTGAGAACCTGATCATAACCATATATATTTTAAAGAAAACGTTCTCCTGTATGTCTCCTATCAAAAATATTCTCTACCTTCTGCATAAGGATCAAGTTCTTCAAAAATATCACTTTTTTTCAAGTGCTTAGTTGTATGGTACAGTGACAACTTTCTTCTCTTTGAACCTTTTTCTTCATATGGTCTTTTCAGAACAATCTTTTTCAATCTTCAATATACTTATTGCTCTAAAAAGAACCAAGTTTCTTTATAAATAAAACCTATTGATTTATTAATCCTATAAATATATGAGTACATTGGGTTGATTTGAAACTCAAACTTGAACATATATGAAATAGGACAACTCTAAAACTTCTCACTTTTGGAATCATCAAAAAGTGATAGTTCCAGTTAGAAGTTTTTTGTGAACATGACAGTGTAAATTTCCAACCTAAGAACTCATCATGCCTAATATATAATATGTTTGGATGCATCCTTTTAATCCATGAGACCAAACCAAGTAGACAATTATATTTATTTCCACAACTACTATGGTAAGATTCAATTAGGTTTTGGCTTTCAAAAATGTGACCTAATTAATAGTTTTTTTTTTTGTTAAGAAAGAAGATTTTCTAAGTTTAGTTCTCATGTCTCTACTCAAGGGAACCGATGATTTCTTTTTAATCTCCCATTTCTTTTCTCATTTGTTTTCTCCTTGAGTTTATATTTGTTCTACCTAACAAACACTAATGAAAGAATCTTTATTTGATACTTCTCGGTTCAACCATTCACATCTTTTGTCAGGATTGTTATTGTGGGATCAGGTTCTATATAAATCCTTTAATTTTTTTTACAACTTTTCATCAATAGTTAATGATGTTGTACTTTCAAGTATCTTGCCATTGCTTATGAGTTTTTCGCTCAGACCCCACATCAATAAATTTTCTTGATTCCCAACAATACCCATACCTTACAAATTCGTGTCTCCTTCTTCTTCAAACTCATCCTTTTATTCCCTCTAGGACACTGCCTTCCTGATCATTTATTTTTACTAGGCTATTGAAAAGAAGGAATTTTTGGATTTTTAAAATTTAGAAAAACTCAAGCTCATAAACAATAGATAGGGAAGAGTCTTGAGAGGTTGGTATTTGTGGAGGTATAATATGATCAATATCTAGATGGTTGAACAACATGATTGATAATATATGACTTGTATGATGTCTAAGTATCTATAAAGATGTGGAATCATGGTTTAGCTATGTATATAAGCTTATGGAATTTAACTATGAAAAATGGAGATGCATACCTGACAAGTCATAAGAACCAGGTTCTTTGATTGTTCTTCTCTTGCAATTGAGCATTCTTAAGAGTAGGATAACACTGCTAGTTCTTTTTCTCACTATTATTTTAACACCTCAAAAGTTCCTTAGGTCAGACCCGAGGCTTAAAAAAACAACAACAGGAAAACAATACCAAAATCAAGCAATGAACCTCAATACGGTTCGTTGTAGGGTCCAACAAATCATTGGATATGCTCGTTGTTTGATGTTCCAGAGAGCTGTCAAAAATTTGCCCAGAACCCACGAGGGGATTGTACATACCGTGGTTTAATTGAATGAGTCATTTTTTGTGGTCATTGAAGAATATTTAAATAATTTAAGAGGAATAATTGGGAAAACAAAGGATAGACCAATGGTCCATTGCTTTGGACCACGTCCTGTTGTATGGGTCGTTGGTTCTGCCAGTTTGTTAAAAATTTCGAGCTAAGTTGGAAACGTTCAAGGTATGTGGATAGACCCGAGCTTGATTTGGAAATAAGGTGTTAAGATCAATTCCTAAGTGTAAGAAGTGCATTGGATGTAAATTAAGTTCATAAGGAACCTCTGACACAAAGTTGAGTTGAGAGCCTTCTTATCGATTGAGTTTTCGTATAAGTTCTTACAAGGGTCAACTTTAAACAACCATATCTTCCATTTTACAAAGCGTTTTAGGTTAGTCCACACATCAAATTGAATACCTTGGAATTTTCTTTCCAACGCATCTGACCTTGTATCAATTGGAGTTTGGAGTAAAAAGTTATAAGTAATTTAGTGAAACAACAATAGGCATTGGACGATCCTCAGTAGGGGTCGTCCTATAAAAAAACGACCTGTATTTTTGGTCATTGTAACTGCCAGTTTCAGGCTTTAATTCAGTAGTTTGAGGGCATTTTGGTAGACTACTATGCTTCTAACTCCTAAATTACATTGTTTTGGACTTCCTTAAGGTCAGATTAAAGGGATTAACCTAGCCTAAATTCTTATCTTCTCCAAAAGATCGATAGTTGGATTTTCTCTCAAGAAAGGAGCTAGGTTTTTTCTTCAAATCTTCTTGGGATCTTCAATACAATTTAAAGGATCATTAACCCAAGTATGTAGGGTTATGAATGGGAGAAATTCTTCCACCCTCATGCCCTTTCAAGTTCAAATTCATGATTTCTACTTCTCAAGTTCTAAATTGTGAAATTATAGGGTTTAACCCAATTCAACGCAATCTTCCATGTTATCTCTATGGGTTCAATTCTCTCATGTTCAAATATATGATTTAAGTCTAATGGGCAGATTTTACACTCAATTTGATTATAAATTTATAATTTCAAGTTATTAGAAATTATGCCCTATTATGCATGTTTTATGAAAATTCAAGAGTATGATCCGTGATTTCAAGTATGAGGAGTTATCTAGTATGTATGAATGTTTATGAACTCTCAACTTATGATTCCACGATTTTGACTTATGAAGTCTATCTCAAGTATGCATGATTTTATGATTTGGGCAAGCCCATGCAAGTTAAGTATGCTTATTATGATTTTAGCCAAGGCTAATAAGATCAGTTTATGCTACGATTTGGAGTCAAGACTCCCTATGCAACTTATGATATGATATGGAATCAAGACTCCCCATGTTTAGATTCAAGCTATATTTTGAGAATATGATTATATGAGCACTATGCATGTTTTGAGAATAGTGTCTAGTACCGAGTAGGCTTGGGTTCTGAGGTTCCTTGATCTTATAAACTACGCGCCAACATAGGTATATATATTTGGGACTTCTTAAGAGAGTTTTCCCCTGTACCAAGGGACTCAGATTGATATCGATATCATGATTTCTTAGCGTCCTTAGCCCTTAAAAGGTTTTGGACGTCTCTGTCCACTTGAGTGTGATAGTTGGGGCAGCACGTAAGCTCTATAATGATGGTTTCGGTTATGAAGAGTCTCTCATTGTTCCTCATGAGTTCAGTTACTTATGTTTATGACTCATGATATTTTTTATAGCATATTTGACCCAATGATTAGTTTATGAGCTTTTACTTATGATTTCAAATATGACAAGTCATATAATTTCTATTTTTAAATCTTGGGTCACTATGTTCAGTTATGGAAACCAACTTATGATTATGTATGTCTCAGATATGGCTTTTAGCATGCAACCTTTACTCTCGTGATCCTTTTGATTTCTATGCATGATTTTAACTAACGATTTACTAAGCATATTTTACTTACCTTGCATACTCAGTACATTCCAAGTACTGACCACATATTCCATGCTATATCATTTCATGATATAGTTTCAGGTGATCCAACTCAGTCTTGCCGATAGGTTGATTTCATATCAGTCTAGTTAGCCCCTATTAGTTGAGTCCTCATCTTCCGGGGACATTCATTTAGTTATGTTGATCATGTCAGTTTAGTTTCAAACTTGGAGATAGTTGGGGGCTTGTCCCAACATCTCATCAGATAGTAAAAGCTTTTTAGACATAAACGTAGTATGATTAGCTTTGTGATTCAGCGTTGTGATGTTATTGCGTGATATACACTTTATGATATTCAGTATTCCGCTTATTCATGCTCATGTTATTTTCTGCTTAATTATGCTTTTAATTCATGCTATGAATGTGCACGGGTTAGTTTGGAGCTATTTGTGGTTTTAGGTCCCGTGTCCCGATCCGGGATCCCAGCTCGGGTCGTGACAATTGTGACTTAGAAAAGCCACATCTGAGCTAATAAAAGATTTTTCTTGATCAACCTCTTCTTCTTTATGTGTCTGTAATTCCCCAGAAACTCAAAATCTAATTCTGGGACATAAATTAGAAAGTTTGAAAAAACTGCAGAAATGCTACAGGACGACTCACCTAATGAGTCATTATGAGACCCAACGACTCATTAGGTCAGTCATGAGAAGAAGGAGTAAGTTTTGATAATGAGAAGCAGTGCACCCAATGAGAGACTTCACGAGTCGTGGTCATAGAGCACGACCCGTTAAGTCGCTCGTGGTCAGGCCTGGGTTGAGGAATTTTAAGTTGGTCAATGTACTTGACGGGTGGGGACAACGAGTCGTGGTCACCTGTAACGACTCGTGGTCACCTAACGAGTGTTATGATGAGTCGACACTTGTGGCAACGACTCATTAAGTGACTCGTTACCTAGTCTAGAGTTGGATCTTCAGAAGTGAGACAGTGTGGTCCACGACTGGTGACCACGAGTCATGGTCAGTGACCACGACTCGTTAGGTCCCTCGTGGTGACCTACTGGGGAGCCAAGGCAGTGTACCTAACGGGAGTGACCACAAGTCGTGGTCAACCACCACGACCCGTCAAGTCACCCGTTAGGAGCACCTGACAATTTGTCCCTGTGATTTTCTAAGGGCAGTTTAGTAATTTTCTATTCTTCTAAGCACTAAACTACGTCGTTTTGAACTTAAACTTAGAATTATTAGAGGATTTGGACGGTTCCTCCCCCCATTCTCACATTTACACTCAGAAAATTTATCGAAACTCCTCAAGAAACTCTCAAGCAAGCTTAGGGTTCTCATCTATTGCAGCAGTTCAAGTCTTCTTATTCGGGAAATCTTCAGCTAGGTATGTGGGAATTCAATAAGGGAATTTCCCTTCCCCTGCGTCCCCCAAAATCTTCCTATAATTTCCCTATCAGCGTAGCCCTGAGATTTTGAATATGTAGAGATTTTCCTTTTGATTCTCGTTAATTTCAATTGGGTTATTATCCATGTTTATTACTCATATGATTTTCATCAATTCATAAGTAAAGAGTTGTTATTTACAATATGATTTACAGCCTAAATTTTCGAGTAAAGATTATTGAGTATTAAATTCCGTCTATTTTGCAAAGTATGTTTTGGGATGAATATCCTAGAAATTCTTATTATATATATGTGAGCAATTATTCCCTTGATGAGAATGATTTTACCCTTGTTGGATGAAACCCCTTTAAATTCTTGAAATTTCATCATATTATAAAATTCTTGTGTTGTTGGAATAAGTTGAGTTCTCTATTAGCTTCTAGTAGTTCAGTCTAGTTAGAACGTAGAATCTCTACAGAATCATTCACAAAATCATCAACTGATCAGTTTGACTCTAGTCTTTTTTTTCGAGGTGTTAGTGGTGCCTCTCAGTTATCAGAATCAGACTCAGATTATAGTTGTTTGGTCCATTAGGTGTTCGTGATATTCTAGTTATATAGCTCTGACCAGCCCCAGGACCCCAGTTTAGTTACATATTGTTCTTAGACGGTTACGACACTTCCAGATAAACAGCTCTAACCAGTCTAGAACCCAGTTTTAGAATCTGGTCCGATAAGACTCTCAGGGTACTTTTAGTTATATGTCCCTGACTAGTCTTGGACCCCAGTTTCGAGCTATCAGCCTAGTAGTTCAGTTTAGGTTTTCCAGTGGGTGTAGAACTTAGCACCGAGCGGGCCGGGGTTCCAGCGCACCCAGGTTCCCAAAACTATGTTGCCAATGTAGGTTACAGTATTACTTGGTCTGATTGGCTCCAGACTTTTGTGATCACTCAGTTCATGCCTTTATATCCTGGCAAGGTATATTGGGTCCTACGGGTGGGGTGTATACATCGGTCTCCACGTCTAGCTCATGTGGTTAAATGTCGGTTATAGACTCTCCAACTGGTTAGTTTAGTTCAGTCACAGTTATTCTCAGTTCAGTTCAGATCAGTTCAGTGTGGTCTCTCAGACTCAGTATTTCATACTTAGGGCATGTCTTTGACCATCAGACAGGGTCATCTTGACCATCTCAGTTTACTTCAGATTGTTCAGTTCAGTTTATCAATTGGTCATTGCATGTATTTTTAGTTCAGTCATCTATATATTTATCATTATGTTTCTCTCACTTACTCAGTACATTCAAAGTACTGACGCATACTTTTATGCTGTATCATTTTATGATACAGCTGCAGGTTCTCAAACCCAGCACCGATAGCCGATTTCATTCGGATCTCTCTATCAGCGGTAGCAGTGTGAGTCCTCATATTTCAAGGGCGTTATTTCATTCATTTCATTTTATTTACTATTTTAGTTAGACTTAGAGTTAGCTGGGGCCTTGTCCCAGAAACTCCTCAGTTAGATGACTTTCAGATCAGACTTGATTTCAGATTCTTAGATATTTTAAATTTCTATATTCAGTTTTTAATTCTTATAAATACTATTATGTATTAATTCAAATTTCTGCTGTGCATGATTACTCAGAATATTAGTGTATGATAGACCATTTGTTGACTTGGGTTCACTTATGACTTCAAGTACCGTGTTGCGTCCAGGGTGTAGGCTCGGGGCGTGACAGTGTCCTACTCTTTTCTTCAAACTGCTTCATAAACAATGCGTCGACTCCTTCCTTCATTCCTTTTGAAACAGACCAAATCATTTTCAAGATCTAATTCTAGTTTTTTCTTATGTTGTGGATTCTTATTTATACTTTTTTCTACCTTCGTGGGTATAAAAGAGTGTTCTTGATCAACCTCTTCTTCTTTATGTGTCCTACTCTTTGCTTAAAACTGCTTCATGTTACTTCATTAGTTTCTTTAGCAGATTCCTTAAGTTCTCTTTTACATATATATCCATCAGTTATAAGTAAATTATGGCTAATTTTCTTCATACAGCTCCTCGACGTTCTTTGCCAGTTCTCTCTTCCCTCTATTATCTAGGATTTTGAAGGTCATCTTTTCTTATATTTATATAGTCTCAAGTTTTTTTGAACTAGATGTAAGTCTCTATGATTTTATCAATTGATCCACAACTTTAATTCTCCTTTTGTGAAGAAGGAGCTTAGGCTTGACTTTCTTGGAGGAGGCATATATTTACTCCTCATCTTCTTGTTTATGCCAAAACATTTGAGAAATAAGATCCTTAGTTCTGTTAGTTAATGAGAATTTACTTCTTCTTTGGCATTCTTCATCTGCTATTGATCTTCTCTTTTGTTATATCAGGATCTACAACCTCTCTTATTTTTAGAGGGTTTTTTGATTCACGATATAGGCTTCATGCTATCACCCCTTATTCTCAATCTTCTTTGGGGGTGACTGCAAATCTTGGGTTTTAAGTTCTCTGGATCCTTCTGGGAAACACTTTTGTAAGACAAGTCTATCTCTATTAGTGACGTCACCAAGTGCACATGGAAATGTACGTGGTCGTCAAGTAATATAGGACGGTGAAGTCCAGATATAATACCCACATAGACTTGTCAGATTAATTATTTAGTTTGAATCCTTATTTCACTATTTAAAAAAATAGAATTATAGTTTTGCAAGGGTTTTGAGTACTTTCTACTAAAACTTGAAATATAAATCAAATCTAATAAAAGAAATTCATTTGCAAGAGAGTTGTGATTAAAATGATGATTAAGATCCAGGGTCTTGGCACTATCGCTTTCCGGTTGAGTTTTAGAGTTCAAATACGCTAAACCAAATCTTCCAAATACTGTTAGTTTCAAGTTACAAATTCATTTCTCAACTTATTCTCCCAAATAGTCAAGAACTATCTCACTAACCCTAACACCTATATCCCTATGGTTGCAGGAGAACTGTGAGATGGCTGTTGAAGATACTTGACTCAACTAAGTAAGGTTGCATGGTATATCCTTATCCACAACAACAAAATTAATTCCCCAAAATATTGACGAAGAATCAAAACCTACTCTATGCTTCTTTTAACCCTCATTCGTTCTATCTTCCGAGTTCAACCAATGAGCCAATAGAAAATATTCGAAAGGTGATCAAACTAACGAATAAATATTAAATCAAGTAAGCATAAGCAACCTTAAGAAGAAGATTTTAAATGTCTAGCATAAACGAACTTTAAACTACAATCATTAAGCTTGTGGATTAAACCCTAGATTAAAGGTGTTTAGCCACTCATGTTCAAGAGTAAACCCATAAGAATCATTGATGTGCCGTAACTTTGCGACACTTTCGATGCTTAAAACCAAGAATATATTCAAATTCTGGGTATGTTTATGTAGATATGATGTGTTTGTGTCAAGTGTTGCAAGAAAACAGGTCCAGAACGTGAAATGGGCAAAGTAAAGTAAAAATGAAACAAACTGTAGGCTGTTAGTAAGGTAACGAGTCATCATCCCAATGGACGACTCGTTCCTGGAGTCGTGGAGAAGATCAGGTGTTCTATGAAGAAGAACCAATGTAGTTAATGATTTGAAGGCACGGCCCGTTACATCTGGTAACGAGTCGTTATGCCAGCCGTGAAGACTGGGAAGAAGATTTCTGAAAAAATGCTCAAGAAGGCAACAAAGAACATAACGAGTCGTCAGGAGATGTGATGACTCGTCATGAGATACCGTGAGCAATCGTCAGGTACACTGGAGGATTTGGTGATCCATGACCACGAGGGACCTAACAACTCGTGTCCTGACCTAACGAGTCGTTAGGTGACCCGTCACCAGGATTGGACAAGTTGCCGAGGACGACTCAAATTCACTGGCACGACTCGTTAGGAGACCCAACGTGTCGTTACTTGGCCCGTTACCACTGGCGACTTGGATTTCGTTTTTAGTTAGGAAAAGTTTTGTTTGAAACTATAAATACGTTATTTAGGTTTATTTTTGAAGTACAATTTATTCTACCACTTTTCACGTAAATTTTAATGTTGTGAACTACTATTCTTGGTTCAAGAAACAAAGTTGATAATTTTGTTCTTGATTTTGAGAATTAAACAACATTGAAGTTTTGTTCATCGATTTTGGTGATTTATTCAATTCAAGTGGTTTTCTTATACGAATCTTTGTAAGTTACAATTATGATTTCTCCTTTATCTTGTGATTGTGATCATACAAGATAGAGTAGCTAAACCCATAACTAGAGTTGTGGGAACCATGATGAATTAACACACATAGTTAAAAATACTTAGTGATTCTTGAATGGGGTTTATGTATGTATTGTTTTTCCCTTCGTTTTAATTGTTTCTTAACGGTTGCAAACATTGAAATTTTCCTTATTCTTTCTTACCGGATTAAGGGGGTTATGAATGGGAAAAATGATTAACAATGGATACTTGAGGCTATCAACCCTCATCTAATAGCTTGACCTTGTCCGGGAATACCTAATCCCATATTAAGGGTATGGGTTAATTAAGCATACACCCGTATACGGACCAAGTTGCATGGTGATAATCATCTAGATAGGGGACCAACCATTTAGGTGAATTTAACTTACCAATGTTGCATGCTAAACAACAAAATAGATTACTAGTGTAAAAGTCTTGTAGTTATGAAGTCATGAGGAACACAATCCTAGTCAACCTGTTGATTGAATACAACTGAAATTGAATTATGCATCTACTAGTCTTTACTCTTGTTTATTATTTTGTGTTTCAAACCTTCCCCCCATAGGAAATAAGTAAGCCGATAGTATTAGCTAAACGCATTAACTCAAGTTCTCGTCGTATTCCTCGTGGGATTCGACCCCAACCCTGGTTGGGTTTTATATTTGACATCGACCACTTTATATCTTATTTATGAGGTGTAATTTGGGCGACATTAAATTTTGGCGCTGTTGCCGGGGAATACAGCTTAGGCTTTTGTTAATTGTGTTTTCTTTACTGTTGGCCCTTATTTCCTTTTTATTTTCTTTTATTATTTTTGTTCTTAACATGTCTTAGGTTCGTGCATTCCCAGTACTAGGAGCCAAAGAAAATCCCTGGTTCAAATTGATCACGAACTTGAACAAGCACTGCGAAATCTGAGAAGAATGGCCAATATACAGGAGCAAGAGACAGTGGAACAGGCTACAACTAGGATGTTGGCTGAGGAACAAGCTCAGGAAAGAGTTACAGAGTTAGCAAGGGTTGCTGAAGAGCAACGCCTAACTGCCGAAGCTGAGCGAGCTAGAAGAAACAGAGGTCCAGACCAGTAGAGGCACCGGTACTTCGATGATGATGACGATGCTGATATTGATGAAGCCCGTGCCACTGGAGATATTGTGCCTCCCCCTTTTCCTGCTGGGGCAAAGTTTGACATTACTAGTGCTATGATCTAGCTGCTCAACATGAAGAGGATATTTGCGGGTCATGCAACTGATGATGCACATACTCACTTGACTAATTTCGTGGGTATATGCAAATCATACAAATAATAAGGAGTGAGTCAGGATGCGATACGACTGAGGTTATTTCCCTTTTCATTAGGGAGTGAGCCAACGCTCTGGTTGGCGGAACTGCCCAACGATTCTATCACTACATGGAGGGAGTTAAAAAGAGCTTTTCTTGAAAGGTTCTTCCTACCTTCTAGAGCTTTGCAGCTGAAAGATGAGATATACAACTTTAGGAAATTAAACTTTGAGGAACTTCAAGAGACATGGTTGAGGTTCAAAAGAAGCTCAAAAAGGTGCCCAACCACAGGATCCCAGACGATACATTGTTGGAGATCTTCTATAGGTCTCTAAATGCTAATGCCAAGGCGGTGGATGATACTGTGTCTGGCGGAAAATTCACTAGTCACACTTATACTGAAGCTGCTGAGGTAATTGATAGAATCACTAAAACCAACCGCGCATGGCATATAGGAGAGTCGGAGGCTTTGGCTGGTACTTATGCGGTAGGTATGTCTGTGGAATAGAGAAGGAAGGATGAAGAGAGAGATCAGGATATTGTTGAGATAAAGACCACAACGGGGATGCTTTCTAAGAATTTGATGGGAGTCGGGGCTGAAAAGGTGAATGCTGTGGGTTATCAGGGCAAGTCCCCGAGAAATGATGGTGGCGAATTAGAATCTGAGGAGGAAGCAAATTATCTGAATGATCAAGGGGTGGGTTTCCGGACTAACACCCAAGGGTCTAGCCAAGAAATTTGGCGTCAAGGTCAGGGGAACCAATGTCAGAAATGCTACAGAGATAACAATTACAACCGAGGCTAATATATAGATAATAGATATTGGAAAAAGTGTGAGGAGTACAAGAATGACAGAAGCAGTCTATATGTTCCTCCAAGGAACCGTGAGCCAGAGTCTAGTGGTTCAAGGGTGGAATACATGTTGTCTAAGGTACTTAAGTAGATGGAGGTGATAGATGGCCATTTCAAGGAGCTCTGCGCTGATATTTATGGTATGAACCAAAAGGTGGAATCACATGCCATAGCCATTAAGTAGATTGAGCAGCAACTTAGTCAGATGTCTGTTAACTATGAACCAGAGGCAGAAGGGCACGCTTCCTGGCAATACAGTTCAAAATCCAACAAAAGACAGTCATTGCATGGAGGTCACTACTAGGAGCGGGAAGGCGACAATTGATCCTCTGAGGCCAGTTGTGATTGATGAGACAGTAGAGCCCTTAGTGATTGATGATGATAGGATGGCAGATTCCGAGGATCAAACTTTGGTTGATGATTCAGTAGAGAAGACTGTGCCTAGTAATGTAAAGGAGAATGGATCTAGCAAAGAGAAGGAGAAGGAGGTACCACAAAAGATCACACCTATTCCTAGACCTCCTCCCCCTTTTTCATATAGGTTGAAGAAAAAGGTCGAAGATGGGAAGTATCACAAATTCATTTCCATGTTGAAGCAATTGTCTGTGAACATCCCATTAGTCGAGGCACTTGAGCAGATGTCCGGCTATGCTAAATTCATGAAGGACCTTGTCAGTAGAAAGAGGACCGTAAGCTTCGAACCTACAGATAATTTGCACCACTGTAGTACAGTAACATCTCGTTCTCTTATTTAGAAAGACCTTGGAGCTTTCACCATATCGTGCACTATTGGAGCCTTTAATTTTTCTAAGGCATTATGTGATCTGGGTTCTAGTATTAACTTGATGCCGTTAGCAGTGTTCAGATAGTTGGCTTGGGAGCCCCCAAACCGACTACAATGTGGTTTTTGATGGTAGATCGCACAGTGAAAAATCTAGTGGGGATTCTTTATGATGTTCTGGTGAAGGTAGAGTCTTTTATATTTCTGGTCGATTTTGTCATTCTGGACTGTAAGGTTGATTTCGAGGTCCCTATTATCTTGGGGCGACCATTCCTTTCCACCGGACGTGCTCTTGTAGATATGGAAACCGAACAACTGAAATTCCGGTTGTACAATAAGGAGGTGACATTCAATGTATGCTTATCCATGAAGCAGCCAAATGACATGAGGGTGGTCTCAGTAATTGATATTGTGGAACCTGAGTTTCCAATTATGTCCATTGAGGAGTTAGTGACTCTTGAGGAATTAGCAGCAGTGTTGATGAATGTTGGTGTTGAGGAGATCCATGGGGGTGAGGAGATGTTGGTATGGGGTCATACACATATGCTCCAAAGAAGATTGATCTTGACCTGAAAAATCGGGTGACTCCACCGGCCAAGCCATCTATTGAGGGGCCTCCGGTATTGGAGCTCAAAGCACTCTGTCTCACTTGCGGTATGTATATTTGGGAACCAGTAACACTTTATCGGTTATTGTTACAGCTGACTTAGAGGAATGGAAAGTGCAGGCTTTGATCTCCATTTTGAAGAGATATAAAAAAGCCATCGTGTGGACCATTGTAGACATTATTGGAATCCCAGCCGGTATTTGAACTTATAAGATCCAGCTAGAGCTAGATTGTATTCTGAGAATTGAGCATCATCATAGGTTGAATCTACCTATGCAAGAGGTGGTCAAGAAGGAAATCATCAAGTGGTTGGATGCGGGTGTGGTTTACCTTATTGCTGAAAGCAAATGGGTGAGCCCAGTTCAGTGTGTATTGAAGAAGGGAGGAATCACAACGGTCCCAAATGCTAACAATGAGCTCATTCCACTCAGGCCAGTCACCAGTTGGAGAGTATGCATAGACCACAGGAAGTTGAACCATTGGACTCAGAAAGATCATTTTCCTATGCCATTCATGGATTAGATGCTAGATCGATTTGTAGGCAGAGGATGGTCTATTTTCTTGATGGTTATTCGGGGTACAATCAAATATCTATAGCCCTCGAAGACCATTAGAAAACCACTTTCACCTGTACATATGGTACTTTTGCTTTCCAGAGGATACCATTCAGGTTATGTAATGCGCCCTCCACTTTTCAGCGTTGCATGATGTCCATATTTTCTGACATGGTGGAGGACACCATTGAAGTCTTTATGGATGACTTTTCGGAGGTGGGTGATTCATTCGAGGATTATTTGTCTCATTTGAGCAAGGTGCTACAGAATATGAAGAGACCAACTTGGTGCTTAACTGGGAAAAGTGCCATTTCATGGTCAAAGAAGGTATAGTGCTAGGGCACAAGATTTCTAGCAAGGGTATTGAGGTGGACAGGGCTAGGATCAAAGTAATTGCTAGTCTACCACCTCCAATTTCTGTGAAAGGTGTTCGAAGCTTTTTGGGTCATATAGGGTTTTATAGGAGATTCATCAAGGACTTCTTAAAGATTGCACATCCTTTGTGTAAACTACTTAAGGAAAGAGGTGAAATTTATTTTTGATGAGGCATGTCTGAAGGCATTTGAATGCCTAAAAGAGAGATTGGCCACTTCCCCGATTATAGTGGCACATGACTGGTCTTTACCATTTGAGGTTATGTGTGATGCTAGGGAGTGGCCTTGGGAGCTGTTTTGGGCGAAAGGCGTGAAAAGATCTTCCATCCTATTTATTATGCTAGCAAGGCTCTTAATGCAGCTCAGAAAAATTATACCGTGACAGAACAAGAGTTGTTGGCTGTAGTATTTGCATTCGAGAAGTTTCCGGCGTACTTGCTTGGAACCAAAGTGATAGTCCATACACACCATGCAACTCTGAGATATCTGATGGCAAAGAAGGATGCCAAGCCACGGTTGATTCGATGAGTTCTGCTGCTGCAAGAGTTCGAGTTTGAGGTAAAGCACCAGAAAGGAACCGAAAACCAGGTGGCGGATCATTTGTCAAGATTGGAAGCTGATGCAGCACTTCGTGATGAGCTTGACATAGATGATGTATTCCCCGACGAGAAAGTTTTAGGGTAGAGCGAAGAAATTAAGCTGGTGGATCTCTGGGCTCTTGGTGAAATCTGAGTAACCCGAGGACTTGCATCGTGGCGTAACGTTAAATAAGGCGCTGCATGGGAGGCAACCCGTGGAGGTGTTTTGGTGAAGCCTAAGTAATCAAAATACCCATATCGTACTGCGATGTTAAATCAGGCGCTTCTTTGGAGGCAACCCAAGTTGTAATTGTAAGATATATATATTGATTATGTGTGTTGATGTGTACAGGGGAATAAGATGGAAAATTTGAAGCTGAAACAAAAAATCTGAACTTCAGTTGCTGGTGCCAAAAATCACAAAACGAGTCGTTGCTGGACATAATGACTTGTCAATTCACTCGTGGTCACTGATGCAGAAAATAGTGTAGACAACGGTTGACCAAATGAGTCGTTGCCTGTGACAATGAATTGTGGGGTCTTCCGTTATGTATACTGGATTAAAGAGGGATTTGAGCTATAAAAAGATGCAATAAGTGACTTAACGGATCGTGGGGCAACCCAATGGATCGTCAAGTGACCCGTCATGTAGCTACTGCAGTACCAACAGAGTTCAGGGCCTACGACTCATGTCACGACTCATTGGGTACCACCATGAGTCGTTCAATAAGTCGTTAGTCCTAGGTAAGATCTTGATTTGTTTAAATGGAATGAAAGAACCAAATAAGTCATGGCTTCGTCTAATGACCCATTACGTGGGTCGTGGTTTACTTTAATTAAAATTTCCACCTAACTCGACCCACGTACCAATAGGGTAATTTGATTTTCAAAACATACTAAACACTCGATTGTGCCTCTAATTTTCTCACATATACTCAAACCCAAATTTCAACTCAAGTTTCCCACTTCTTCTGCTCCTAAATCATCTCCCACTTCCAAATAATTCACAAACGCACATTCATTATCAAAGCACACCCAACATTTAAATCTGCTCCAAGTTGCCACATTCAATCACGACCTCAAGTTGAAATCACCCACTGCTAAAAAATCCCATCTCTGCTCTTACACTTGTGAGTATTAAATTTTTTAAAGCTCTAACCAACTCATATTTTGTGTAAAATTGTGAGTTTGAACACTTCCATGATTTTTATATGAAACCCTAGTGCCATGACTTTGTATGAGAATTTGAACACGGGCCCTTCAGTATATACAATGATCTATACTTGTGAGATTGCAATTTAGTTAAGATGGAACATGGGTGTTGTTATTTTTCATTGACCAGTGATGATGCCTCATATAACGACTCGTGGGAAATCCCAACGAGTCATTACATGACCCATCACCACCATTGTCAGTAGATTCTTGAGAACGAGCCACATAATGAGTCATGGTATCACCTCACGACTCGTTGTGTAGCTCATTCTGAGTGGGGAAATGGGAAATGCAAAAAGTCTACCTCACGATTGGTCTAATGAGTTGTTGCCACAAGTAACGACTCGTTATGACCAGTCATTGAGTTCACTGGTCCAACAAAAGAAAAGTTGACATACAGACGACGACTGACCTCACGAGTCGTGGCCAGTGGCAATGACTCGTTGAGTCCCTCAGCCAGTCTGCAGGAACACAGTTAAAATCTTATTTTTGTTTCATCTCATCTTACATACTAAACGTTATTGCAAAGGAACAATGGCACCGAAGGGTACACCAAAAAAGGGTCCGGTCAAGAAACAGGTGTCGGAGAAAAGTTAGCCTTCATATCGCAGACTTAAGGATGAGCCCTCATCCTCCGAAGAGTCGAGTGGCTCAGCGGAGGAATACGAAGTTTCTGAAGAGAAGATTGAGAGGAGATCCACCAGGGCTAGGACACAATGCCCTACAAATCCGACAGCTCTGGTTGATTCTCCTACCCCACTTTCATGAGACCCACCTAGCAAAGCAGAAGAGAATGTTGGGGACGCAGTCCTGATTCCCTGAGGGAATCACAGATGTGGCAAATGCAGAGGGTGCAGATGAGTCCTGTTCCCAACAGGGGAACATGAATGATGAGCTAACAGAGACCTCACACACATCCACCAAACAACCACGGACGGTGAGGCGATAGTGTGTCCAGGGCATTTGAGCCATTTACAATAGGGACACTGCTCTGAATGAAAAAGTCCATTTGAAGAGGAGCATTTATGAGGAGCCTAGACTAGTCACCACAGGGCTCAAGGACCTCCCCGAGCTGCAGGCATTGTTTGAGAGATATAGGTTCGGGTGGTTAACTGAGCCTTCGGGGAGATACATCCCTTGCTTGGTCAGAGTGTTTTATGCAGCCTATGTAACCACGTTATAGTGTCTGGCTTTGGGAGGCCAAGACTGGAAGAAGAGGCCCGCATTGACGCACGTGTTGGTTCAGGAGACATCTCTGAGAGGACCATCTCTAGGCTGCTCTATGGTCTAGACTATCAGGCCCCAATGAGCACAACCGAGTTTGATCACAGACTGTTCAAACTCAAGAAGTCAAAATCAAGAAGCTGAACAGTGAAGAACGTATCAGGAAGTACACTTGGCTGTTACACATCATTGCCACACGGGGTCTGTTAGTTGAGTTGTTGCATGGCACCGAGTCACAGATAAAAAAGGCCACACTGAACTTCCTAGCTAAATTCTGGTAGACATTGGTTCGACACAAGCTAGTACCGACCAACAATGACAATGTGCTTTCACCTAACAGAGCCGCACTGGTAGCGAGCATCTTGGAGGGGTACACCATAAACTTCCCGCGATATATTGCTGAAGAGATTCGGGAGCGGGTGATAGTAGATAGTACAACCATCCCTTTTTCATGCCTCATTGATCGACTCTGTCAGGAGTCAAAGGTGCCAGAACTGTCGTCGGTTGATCAGCGAGTGGTGGTCCATAAAATCACCGATATCGGGTTGATAAGAGACGAGAAAAACCCGGTATCGACAGCGAGGAGTCATTCTACCGCATCCATTGGAGCGAATTTATTGGTAGAGGCATTGAGCAGTGGTATGAAGACTGAGGCTGCACTATTTACCGAGTTTGCGGCAGAGCCCACAGAGGCCAAAGAGATTGGTAGCTAGCTTGAGGATACAAATGCAGCCGAAATTCCCGCACCTGCTGAGGTTCCAAAGTCTTCATACAGTAGTAGCACTCAACCACCTGTTACACCCTCACGTGCTTCTCCAGCTGGCCTAGTGACGATTTCTCAAGAATTTCTTACTGAAATGGCTAGGCGGCTGGCTAAAGCCGAAAAACAACAAGCACACACGACTCTTCAAGTTAAGGTACTAATGAAGCAGGTAAAGCCGTGGGTTACAAAGGAGTTGGAGGCGCTCTCTAGTTTAGTGCATGGTTGGTTGGATGCCTTTGAGAGGCATATGGATGAGCGCCTTGCAGAGTTATAGGCACCCAAGCTGGTGCGATGGATGCAGAGGTAGAAGAACTCCGAGCTGAGGTATGAGAGTTGTCCGCATGATAGGTTCCTGCGATCCCTCCACCCGTGCTTCCAGTGATTGATGACGAGAGTGAGGAAGAGCTACCACCAATAATTGACTTTATCACCAAGGAGCCGATGGCATAGGGTAAGGGCAAGAGGCCTCGTGAGGAGGCAAGTGTTGATGAGGATGATTCTCTACTCCATGAGAAGAAGTGAGAGCGGAGAGATATGGAGGCAGCGCTGCAGTTATCAAGAGACGAGGCTCGATAGAGGGCCGAAGTTGAGGCAGCGAGAGCTTGTGGATAAGGTGCAAGCTTAGTAGGTTCTGAGAATGCACCAGTTTAGCCCGGTGGTACTGCAGACGACACTGGAGGTGTATCTGCACCCTCCATTTACCAGGCCTCAGATGCCTAGGTCGCACAAGTATGTCCCTATTTCCTTGTTTTATGTTTGTATATGCGTCAAGGATGACACATGCTTTTCTTTATGGGGATGGGGAGGGGTACCTGTGTATTTTTGCTGAACATAACGCAAGGGTTTTTCTTGCTAGATATCTTTTCCCTCGAGTGTTCCTTATATAGTAGAACCGACACGTTTAGGTTTTTACGTTTTTGTGTTTGTATGTGTCAGTCGAAAGAAAATTAGGTGAACTTAAGGCAGTCATTAGCATTGATTTTTGAATTGTTTGAACTAATAATGTGATACCCCTCCTAATTTTTTTAATGTGTGTGTGTTAAAGTAGACAAGCATGACCTTTGTGAATCTTTGCATGACATTAATACTGTGAACATATTTACCATTGTGTGACTGTACCTGAACTAGCAGTTAGTACAAGTGATGATGTTGGCCTGTGCTGTTACACCCCATAAGTCACTAATGTTTAGTCGGCCTATTCGTATGTTGGTTGAGAGTTTAAGAGTGCCATACGTACGAGGAAAGGGCCTAGGAAAAGGCCGAACAAGTGCAAAGTCGGGATTTCATGGGAGGAGGCCGAACTAATTTGCCCAGAGGGGAAAAGTGGCACGGAGCAGCCCCCTCCGCGTTACCCAAAGTGGCATGGAGCAGAATCATCGCGATGGGCAGAGTGCCCGTTGCCTTGTTTGCTGCCTCAAGTATATAAAGGCCTCACAATTAGATATTATGTCATTATTCATATAACTTCGACTAGCAGAGGTAAGAAAGAAGGAGAACCTTTGGAAATCATTGAATTACGCCGCTAAACACCGTCTAAATCCAAATTAACTCCGGGAATAAAAGTATAAAGCTGTAGGGAGCATCGCTACAGAGTTATTTTCATATAGTACGCCCGCCGAATCATTGTCCCGCCGAGCCTAAGTTGATGGAATTGTTCCAAACTAGTGTCAATACGACCACGTGCCTAAAGTAAGTATTTCTCCCTTCTAGGTTCCTGAGAAATTACAAGTTTTTGATGGGGCTGAACCTGGAATATGATGAGACCTGCATCACAACCACACTGCGAGAGGATATGGATATCGTCCGTGTGCAGGATTTTGCTCAGAATATTGAGGGTATCAGACAACGGAAGTAGGAGATTAGGAGGACAAGTTAGGAGCAGCACCGCAGATTAGAAGGAGTCCCGGGAAGGACCTAGGCCACGGTTATCAGATAGGCCGCCTAGACCCCCGCCTCCACCACAACGGTAGAGGAGCAGGTCTAGTCACCGAGGGAATCCAAATCCCGGCGAAGGTTCGTGAGCAGTAGGTTCACAACTGTAGAGGGGAGGGAAGCAGAGTGGGTTTACAATACCACTTTGCCCTATTTGCAATCGACGCCACTCTAGAGCATGCAAGTATGGTTCAACCGCGTGCTACATTTGTGGACAGGAGGGTCACCAGATGAGGAATTGTCCAGCTAGGGGTTAGGGCGATCGAGATGGACTGGATAGGTCCTCGGCAAGATCACGAGCTCCAGCATCCCCGACAAGCGTAGGCCCTAAGTTTCAGCAAGCGGAGGCCGAGGCAGATCAGGGGCCTCCAGTTTAGGTATCGGCCCAGAACGTACTTATGCACTACCGGGGCGACATGAGTCAGAGTCGTCACCAGATGTTGTGACAGGTATGCTGGACATTTGCTCTCATCTTGCTTATGTGTTGGTAGATCTAGGATCCACCTTGTCCTATGTTACACCGTTAGTGGCTCGGAAGTTTTGTATTATGCCGAAATTTCTTCGACGACCTTTATAAGTGTCTACACCCGTTGGTGACTCTATCACAACCAAAAGGGTCTATCGGGGGTGTAAAATAGAGGTTTCCAGTGTTCAGACTACGACAGACTTGATAGAACTAGAAATGGTTGATTTTGATGCCATTATGGGTATGGATTGGCTAGCTCCATGCTATGCGAATGTCGAATGTTGGACCAAGATTGTCCGATTCCACTTTCCAAGGGAGGCAGTATCGGAGTGGAAAGGTAGTACAGCCACGCCAAAAGGTAGGTTTATTTCCTATCTTCGGGCGAGAAAATTGATAGCAAAAGGGTGCATTTATCAAATTGTTAGAGTTCAGGGTGTTTGGGCAGATCCTCCAACCCTTCAGTCTATCCAGTGGTTAATGAGTTTCCTGACGTATTTCTAGATGAGCTTCCTGGTATTCCCCCCCAGAGAGGGAAATTGATTTTGCAATCGATCTATTACCAGGCACTCAGCCTATATCTATTCCTCCATATCGGATGGCTCCTGTTGAACTCAGAGAACTAAAGGAACAATTGAAGGATTTTGTAGACATGGGCTTATCTGGCGGAGTACCTCACCATGGGGTGCGCCAGTTCTGTTCGTGAGGAAGAAGGACGGCTCCCTCCGTATGCGCATAGATTATCGGCAGCTGAATAAAGTCACTATCAAGAATAAGTACCCACTTCCCAGAATAGACGATTTGTTTGATCAGCTACAGGGAGCGAGGTATTTTTCAAAGATTGACT
>JACEIK010000969.1:30602-82415 GCA_018107945.1 Datura stramonium | reverse complement strand
TGGGGAATGGACTGATGGTTTATTTATATGGACTTGGGCAATCCTCCCCTCATGAGCTAGCTTTTGGGGTTGAGTTAGGCCCAGGTGTCATATCTTTACAATAAAAAGTTAATACAACTAAAATAAATCAATTGGAGTTGAAAATATAAACTTAAATTCAAATTTTCAAAAAAAAATATATATAATACTCCTATGTCAAATTCAAATAGAATATAAAATAAGTTTCAATATAACTTAAATATAGATAGTTCAAAAGAAACACACACACACACTTATAATCTCATTAAACCATGAAATTCAACTAATAACATCATTCAATATAAGCCAAATTTGTTAATGAGTTATTCTTTCTAAGATTAGAAGATACAATTTGAAAAAAACTAATCACATTAATAACACAACTATCATAAATAAAAAGAATTTAAAATAGGAGAAAAGATATCACATGAAAATATAAGAAATAAAAATAAAAAAGAAATAAATTATAGGATAAAAATTAATATAAATAATTAAATCAAAATAATATCAATAAAAATGAAATAAAAATAAAAATAAATTATAGAGTAAACATATAATTATATCATGTAATTACCAACAACTCTCTCCTCGCCCCTAGAAATTGAAGAGTATAATTACTCTCCTTCAATTACATTCATTTACATGTTAGTCAAGTAATTACTTAGTCAAACAAATATCTCAAGCTATGTAATTATATTCAATTACACCCAAATTTAATTACATGATGGCTTTCCAAATAAGTTTATTCATGATTTATGTACACTCAAAAACAGAGTTTGAAAAATAAAGAAATTACAATATTTTGAGTCTTCTCTTTCAAACGTCAATTCAAGGAATTGATAGATTACATTATTTATGACACACACTTAAAAGTCTCATAACCTATAATTTTACATTTAATTAATTCCCAACAAATGAATAATTTGAGTTTGTATAGGAAAAATAATACCATAAACACATCGCCCCCCAAAATGAGGACACATAGAATTAGAACAGTATTAAAAGGTGAGTTGAATGAAGTCTCCAAGGTAAGTGGACTTCGAAGAATCTCCAGCATGAGCATTTGGAGTCAGTGCATGTTTAACACCGGCCACTTTCTTCATAACATCACACCATCTGAAGCTTCTCTTGATGCAGACAGGAAGTCGTGGCAAAAAGTCATGTTAGAAGAAATAAAAAAATAAATATATGTTACATTGTTCATATAGGGTCCCGCGAATGGCGGGGTTCACGACCGATATGCATAAAAGTTCACATGAATGGAGCATTTCTATTGGACGGTGTACAATCAGGCCAAATTGGCTGATTTTATTGACTGATGTACTCTACCTACTGGTAATAAATAACTGAACTATTCAGTTGTAAATGATTGAAACTTTGACAGTACAAGGCATTATACCACATTTTCTAAATTATATACTTTTACTCACCATTTTCTCATTCAAAGCAGACTTAAAAGAAATTTTCATACACGAACCTTCGAATATGGGATTGATGCTTAAAGCTGATGCCAATACTATAGTTGAAACAACGAAATCCCTGTTTAACTAACTTCTTCACGTGGTTATTTGTATAATTATTCTTAATATATTCACCAAGCAACATATTTATTAATGCCCCAGGAACTACTTTCACTTGCCCTTTTGGCACCTTTGCATTCCGAAGGATGCCATTTGATATATGTAATGCTGCCCTAGGAACATTCAAGAGGTGCATGCTAGCTACTTTCACAGACATGATGGAGAAATTTGTAGAAGTGTTCATGGATGATTTTTCAGTTTATGAAAGTGATTTTGAGGACTATTTGAATCATCTGAATGCAGTGTTAGCCAGTGTGAAGAGATCAATCTTATTCTGAATTGAAAAAAGTTTCATTTCATAATACGTGAAGGGATAGTCCTGGGTCATAAAATTTCAAAAACTGGTATTAAGGTCGATCAGGCTAGGATTGAAGCCATTGAGAAGCTATCACCCCTGTCTCTATAAAAGGGGTGCACAATTTCTTGGGACATGCTAGCTTCTACAGGAGGTTCATTCAGGACTTTTTCAAGATAGCTAGCCCGATGTGCAAACTTTTGGAAAAGGATGTGAAGTTTGATTTGAATAAACAATGTGTGCAGGCTTTCAATACTCTGAAGGAAAAGCTGATAACAACTCCAATTATCATTGCCCAGACTGGTCATTACCATTCATTGTGATGTGTGATGCTAGTAATTTTTCTATAGGAGTTGCTTTGGGGCAGAACAGAGGAAAGAGATTTCAGCCCATTTATTATGCAAGCAAATCATTAGATGCAACTAAGAAAAATTACACTGATTGAAAAGGAGTCGTTGGCTGTAGTGTATGTTTTTGATAAGTTCTAGGATTACCTAGTGGGGACAAATGTGGTAGTGTATACTGACGGTACTGCAATCAGATACATGTTTGCAAAGAAAGATATAAAACTCAATCTTATTCGGTGGATTCTGCTACTACAAGAATTTGATATTGAGATCAAAGATCGAAAAGGCACAGAACATCAAGTACCAAATCATCTATTTAGGTTGGAGGACAGGAAGCATATTGATTGCAAAACAGAAATTGCTGAGACATTTCCTGATGAACTACTATTTGAGGTGGACATTTCTGAGCTGCCCTAGTATGCTGACATAATGAACTTTCTAGTTAGGAGTGTATATCCACCGGACGCAACTCTAGACAGAAAGAGAAAACTCCTTCATAGTAGCAGATTCTATATATGGGATGAGCCTTTTATGTACAAAGTAGAGCCAGATTAGCTGATCAGAAGATGTGTTCCCTAAGGGGAAGTGCACTAAATTCTGGAGAGTTGTGATTCTTCACCTTACAAAGGACATCACAGGGTGAATACAACCAATGCAAAGTCCTTCAAGATGGATTTTATTGGCTGACCTTGTTCAAGGACACTTATTTGTTTGCAAAATCTTGTGACAGTAAGAGAACAGGGAATATATCAAAAAGACAGAAGATGCCTCAAAGAAGCATTATGGAGGAGGAAGTGTTTGACTGCTAGGGAATTGACTTTATGGGGCCACTCATCCCATAAAATGGTAATAGTTACATATCGATAGCTGAGGACTATGTGTCAAAATGGGTGGAGGCTGCAGCGCTGCCCACAAATGATGCAAAGACAGGAACCAGACATCTTAGTTGATACCTATTTGCTTCCAAACATCGTTTTCTATTTTAATTTTATTTTTCCACTACTCTTAGAAATTGTTTAATTAAAGTTTTGTGTACATGATTTTCAGTTCTTGGAATTGTAATAGTTAGCTTCCGCGTAATTTTGATTCAAATTGTATTTATCTAAGACTTCCGCTACTTCTCTTATAATTATATTTTTTGATTAACATGCGCAAACAAATGAATAGGTTAATTGGAAAAATGATGGTTCGCTCATTGGGGGTTTAGTGTATGTACCAATTATGATCACTTGAATCGTGACAAGAAAGAAATAAAATAATAAAGTAATGACTATTCCCGATCGGAGTTAACACATAAAGAGTAAGATAATTCTTTTATAATAAAGAGCTTTTTCGTTCTTTTTCTTTACTTGAAAACAAGTTTTGAATTAAATTCCCAGCCCATATTGCTTTTCTCGTGATTAAATGGCCTTAAACTTTTGTTTGGGCGCAAAAATTTTAAAAAAAGTGCCCCAAAGCTTAATAACTGAAGCAACCCAAATTTTTTAACTAGAAAAGGATTAGAAATAAAACAATAAGAAATTAACAATTTATAGTAACTTGAACATGACATCAAGTCAAGATTATTATAGTTGATTAATCAAAAAAGTGTCACAAAAAAATATATCGGAATAATTAACTATTCGCTTCATATTCCTACTGACTCAGTGAAACATGAACTCCAAAAATGAATTTACTTTAAACACATTCTTGACTACTCCTAAACAATTAATATTGTATTCACATGAACCATTTACAATACAAAATCAGAAAGTAGTAGTATAAACACACAATTAAAACTTTAAAGCTTACATAAATAATAATATTCCCAAGAATATGTCAAGCTAAGATGCATAACGATAAAGACAAAATTGATCAAGAATGGATTAGAAATGGACCTTATAAACCAATATATTCAACTGTTCATGTCTAAATTAAAAGTTCTCCAGCAGACTTCAAGAGATAACGTGAACGGTGAACCTCGACAAAACCTCGTCTCAGACGCGATGGGGCAGAAAGAATGATCTTTGCCCATTTTCAGCGAGATGACGCTGACAGACGAAGGAGGCGTAGGGAAGAAGATTAAGGCTTATGGAGCTTTCATGGCTGTTTTTGGCGGACTGAAATGGTGCAATGAGGGAGGAAGGTTCGGTATCTAGTTGTAGATTGTTTTTTGGGTGGAAGCATAGTGGTCTAGGACGGTTGGATGGTTTACGATTCTCATTCATCAGATGGGATAAAGGAAGTTTTGCTTTAATACATGAGATTGGAAATACATATGAAGAAGTTGAGCGTCAGTGCAATTTATCCTTTCTGTCCATGCACAAACAGCACGAGAGTTTGAGTGTATGGATTCTTTTCCAAAGAGGAGCCGATTAGAATTTAGAAGAAAAGACATATTTTGGGCCAGATTACTATGATAATTAGAGTAATTTTTGAGTTTCTATTTAATAAAAAAAAATCATAAAAAATCATAATTAAGAAAATATTAATGATACAAAATAATATTGATAAATAAATAATAATAAATGATCCTAATAATAGTTTCCGTCCACATATGTGGATGAATGCTATGAAAAAGTTGTCAAGAAATAAAAATATTATTTAAATAAAAATTGATATAATGATAATATAGTACAAAAATAAAAAGAAGCTAATTAATAATTGTGAAAGATCATAACTAGTTTGTAATTATGCGAGTAATAATTAATTTGAGAAATTATGATAAAATTATTGTGAGTTATTTATATAAAAGTAGAAATGATAAGTGCACTCATATAATTATGAATAATATTGAGATACTATTCAACATTGAAATATAACATAAATAATAATGGAAACATGTTACTAATTACAATATATATATATAATATATTTTTTTTATTTTTTTTATTTTTTTTATTTTTTTTATTTTTTTTACAAAAATTAAAAAATCAGACTGAATGTCAAAAATATTTAGAGTAAAATAGTAGCTTGTAGGGTACAAGGAGATTAAAAATTAGGCATCAACAATTGCACCTTCTTTACGTAGGAATGAATGATGAATTGTCGACCAAAGAATGTTGACTTAGTAGTCAATTTTGTCTGATCGAGGGAATGATCTCGCTGGGATCGAACAAAATGAGATGGGATAGTGAATATGTTGTGGTCGAGATTTCAATTTCAAGTCGCCTACATGTCTCAAATTTTACGAGAATCAAGCTGTATATAGTTCTAGATTAGGAACGAGTGAAATTCCTAAGAAAAATGATGATACAAGAATTGAATAAGGAATAAAAGTAGTATGAGCTCATAAGAACAGAGATGTCGTAGGAGTACTGTAAAATGATGGAACATGTAAATTATGGCGGCATCTTGAAAACGGATGTTAAATTTGTTTTGATTTGGAGCTTGATCTGCTTCCCTTATTTGTAGACTTTAATATCACTAGAAAAAATGGTTGGTCACTAATATAGAGTAGTATGTGATGAAAAGTAGTAGAGCTTAGGAGACATAAAGATGAGAGGAGATAAGAAAGCATATGCGTTTTGAAAAAATTGGGAAGGTAATACTTAACCCATACCAGAAGATAATAGAACAATGCTTAGCCCTTAAAATTAGGAGAGTAGTGCTCAAACCATTCCGAAGACAATAAGACAGTGTTTATCCCTTAAAGTTGGAGGTTAGTGCTTAACTACTCCAGAAGACTATAAGACAATGTTTAGCCCTTAAAAACTAGAAGACAATAGGACAATGCTTAGGCCCTAACGAAATTGCGAGGGTAGTTCTTAACCCATCTAAAAGACAATAAGACCGTCTTAGCCCTTAAAATTGGGAGGGTAGTTTAACTCCTCCAGAAGGCAATAGGATAATGCTTAGACCTTAAAATTTAGAGAGTAATGCTTAACTCCTCCAGAAGACAATAGGACAATACTCAACCCTTAAAATTGGGATGTTAGTTTAACCCGTCTAGAAGAAAATAGAATAGTGCTTAATCCTTAAAATGGAAGGGTAGTACTTAACCCATCTAGAAGACAATAGAACAATACTTAGCTCTTAAAAATTGAGAGAATAGTGTTTTAACTCATCCAGAAGACAATAGAATAATGCTTAGCCCATGAAATTGGAGTAGTGTTTAACCCGTCTAGAAGACAATAGAATAATGCTTACCCCTTAAAATTGGGAGGGTAGTGCTTAACCCGTCCAGAAGAGGATAGGATAATGCTTAGCCTCTAAATATTGGAGAGTAATGCTTAAGCCGTCCAGAAAAGAATAGGATAATGCTTAGCCCTTTAAAATTTGAGGGTAATACTTAACCATTCAGAAAAATAGTGCTTAGCTTTAAGTAAGAAAGTATTTAGCTTAAGATAACTTACTAATAGGGTAGTACTTAACCCATTTATAATCCATAAGACATTGTTGAGCTTCAGGTAATTAAGATTTATCTTTGATGATTTATATCTTTGTAAATCCTGATGATATATAGTATGCAAGTTTGTACCTGTCATTCCTGCACTCAAAGAAAGATTATATGTTAAAAGGGAGAGAGGTTGATTTGTGCCTCTGTTCATCCATTGCTTCTTGTCTCTATTCCGATCTCATGGGATTTGAACTTTCACTTAGTCAGGGTGTCAAGTTTGAGCTTACTATAGGGAACGTCTTTCCATAAATCATCTTTTTTCTTGAAATGTTATTTTGACAAAATTTTTGAGGACCTCTAAAAAATTTCTGCCCTAATTTTTGACTCAGGAAATTCTCATACTCCTTTGCGAACTCCTTTGCAAAATAAAATAGAATTTTTGAGGTCATCTCAAATCTTCTGCCCCAGTTTCATTCTCCGTTAACGTCTAGTATTCCTGCTTCAATCAAAGAAAATCATCAATTAAAAAAAGTAATTTCCTTTCATTAAACATCAAATTCTCGACTCTGAATGGGAGTAGGAACATGAAGAATATGAGTGTTTGTAAAACATACCAAGATTGAATGTGTATTTTGACGGTATATGTTAAAGAAGCATATACATAAGGATCAAATGAGAATATATGGCTAATCAAGTATTCAAATCGAGCTGGAAGCATGATTTGTGAAAAGGGACAAAATTATGTGAAATGTTGGGCATTGTTTATGGGGTTGGATTGAAGATTATGAGCAAAATCGATGTTCGAACGATAGACAAACTTTTGGAGAAATAAATCAAAATAAATATGAAACAAAATTTAACATTACATAACTCAAAATATTTAGGAAATAACATATAAAGAGTGAAGAATTGCTAAAAAGGACTTTAGGCCGAAAGGATGGGTCATAACTAGGCTTAGGGAGTAATTTAATATCAAAACATAGAAGATAGTCTCTAAAGCATGAGACCTAATAATAGTGATGTAATTTATAATTTTGGATAGTTATTATGATTCTAGAAGGTGTGATAATTTTACAAACACCAAAATACTAAGGTTGTAGTAAAGTTAAAATAGATGAGCGAGTAAAGAATAATAAGATATTTAAAGGAACTTTATTTTCAAATAGTGAAAAGATAGAAGATTTGATGAACTGACTATTCAAAAAATCTGCCCCAGTTTACAGTTTTTCAACACTTAGCTTGAAATGTCATTTTGACAAAATTTTTTAGGACCTCTAAAAACTTTCCGCCTCAATTTTTGACTCAGAAAATTATCGTACTCCTTTGCAAAATAAAATAGAATTTTTGAGGTCATCTCAAATATTCTGCCACAGTTTCATTCTTCGTTAACGTCTAGTATTCCTGCTTCAATCAAAGGAAATCATCAGTCAAAAAAATGATTTTCTTTCACTAAACATCAAAATCTCGACTCTGAATGGGAGTAGGAACATAAAGAATATGAGGGCTTGTAAAACATACCAAGATTGAATATGTATTTTTACGATATATGTTAAAGAGGCATATAGATAAGGATCAAATGAGAGTATATGGTTAATCAAGTATTCAAATCGAGCTGGAAGCATGGTTTGTGAAAAAGGCCAAAATTATATGAAATGTTGGGCATTATTTGTGGGGTTGGATTGAAGATTATGAGCAGAATCGATGTTCAAACGATAGACAAACTTTTGGTGAAATAAATCAAAATAAATATGAAACAAAATATAACATTACATAACTCAAAGTATTGAGGAAAAAACATATAAAGAGTGAAGAATTGATAAAAAGGACTTTAGGCCGAAAGGATGGGTCATAACTTAGGCTTAGGGAGTAATTTAATATCAAAACATAGAAGGTAGGCTCTAAAGCATGAGACCTAATGATAGTGATGTAATTATGATTTTGAATTGTTATTATGATTCCAGAGGGCGTGATAATTTTACAAACACCAAAATACTAGGGTTGTAGTAAAGCTAAAAGGGATGAACGAGTAAAGAATAATAAGATATTTAAAGGAACTTTATTTTCAATTAGTGAAAAGATTGAAGATTTGAAGAACTGACTATTCAAAAAATCTGCCCCAGTTTTCAGTTTTGCAACACTATCTTGAAATAGCCAAAGAATTTAATAGATAGCGAAGATTACTCGAGTGATTAGAATATTATCCCAATTATCCTCTCAAAGACGCTTGAGAATAAAAGGAAATGGAGGATCAAAGATTTGATGGAAGATTATTTGAGTGATAAAAATTGTTCTAGTTTTTAAATATAAGGACATTTAAGAAAAGAAAAAGAAAATACAATTGTATCCTTGTATAAGATAGCTTACATATCTTATTGGAACAAGCATGAGATGGACGGAGTTCGAAACCTGAGACTTTATGAAAGGAAAAAAAATTAGAGCCCTTTTGATGTATTATCGGTGAGGAAAAAAGTTATTATAGAAGAAAAGTAAAGAACATTTTTCTAATTAAAGTAATACAAAATTTTGTGGGATTTGATGGATTCTTTTTCAAAGAGGAGCAGATTTGAATTCAGAAAAAAAGACATATAATTTGAGCCAGATTACTATGATAATTAGAGTAATTTTTATTTTCTGTTAATTAATAAATACCATAAAATTGCAAAATATTATTGATTTTAATTTTTTTAATTTTTTTAATTTTTTTAATTTTTTTAATTTTTTTACTTAGATTAATTAAATATACATGAATGATGAATACTATATAGATGTTGTCAAGAAATAAAATTTATTTATTTGAAAATAAAAGGAATGATATAATAATAGTGAAGTATATAAAGATACAAATTAATAATTTCAGAGATCATATCTAGTTTGTAATTATGTGAGTAATAATTGATTTGAGAAATTATGATAATAATCACGAGATTTAAAATAGTAAACATAAAAAAATTAAAATTATTTTGCGATATTTAAATAAAAGTAGAATTGATTAATACACCTGTTATAATTATGAGCAAAATTAAGATACTACATAACATATAAATGCAACACAATTAATAAAGAAATATGTAACTAGTTACAATATAAAAAAAAAGAATAAAATGGTTATGTAAATAACAATTATCATAAAAATAGTTTATAATTTATGTAAAAATGTCAAAAATATTTAGAGTAAAATAGTTGCTTGTAGGGTACAGGAGGTCAAAATAGAGTGTCAACGGCCCTGATAACTGCCAGCTGTCCTGACCCTCTTATTCTGACTTCTTTCCTTGTCAGCACACATCTTGTGCTTAAGCTGCTCTATTTATTGGGAATAGTTCACAATTATAGCGATTTCTATCTCTTTATTTTGTGCTTCTATGGTACAATCCCAAACTAGATGATACTAAGGCCTTGTATGAACTGATGTATCCTTGCTCGTGGAGTACTACTAACTAATGAGTTGGTAATTTACCAACTCATTAGGTTCTTAAACATGAGTTTTTGCATGATTTTTACATCAATTAGGAAGGTTATGACTTTTCTCTTTGATTATGCAGGTATTGAATTGAGACAAGAAAAGTAAAGGAATTGAACAATGAAATAGTCTGCTGGAAGCAGGAACCTATGTGCCACAGATTGACACCTGCGTTTCGCAGGTGCAAATGCATAAGGAGTCCAAGCAAATCTGTTCAGACCTGCGAAAGGTCTGGGACTAGTGGATGGGCACCCGCGAAACGCAGGTGCCACACAATTGGCCAGATCACTGACAGAGCAAAATAGTCCATCTCAGCCATAAATTTAATGTGGAAGTTTTCAAGGGTATTTGAGGAAAGATGTACAAAAAGGTGAATATGCAAAATTATCCCAATTGTACTCAAACATGTCATAACTTGTACATCTTAGCAAAAAAATTGTAGAGAGAAGTAGAGAGAGAAATAGGAGAGTGCATTGTTCTTCTTCTTCTTCTTCTTTGCTATTTTGAATTAAGTACACCATTGTTGCAGATTTGAAAGCTTGAATATCTATTCAATATGATGAACGTTAATGAATCACCCATGAGTATCTTCTCTTTAACTTCATCTATGAGTAGCTAATGTAATTGCTAGGGGTGTGTGCACGATTGGAGTTTAGAATGGACTGGGTATTGTTGATTTAGTCTTAAATTCAATTATAAGGCATGAATCTAGTGTTTCCTCCAAATTTGAATGCTATAATTAATAGTTGCAAATATTAATTTACCTTTTCTTTTTTATCTTGCTTTTGCTTGAAAGAGAGGAGTAAGATCTGGATGAGGAAGCATTAGTGAGGAATTGAGTTATGAATATGTAGGGTTGAGTTAAAGATAGTCAAAACTAATTTCTATCATCCATTAAAGGGCTGAGGCTAGAGATAGCATAGCTCTTCCTCAAGTTTTTGGTGGTTGATTGATAGTTGCGATCGTGGAGTTTGAGAAAACCCAAGGCAAATTCACCAAAGTAGTTGAGAAACATTGGATGTAGCCTTTGCCATTGCTATTCATGCTATAGTTGATACTTGAGACCAATCAATTAACCACAATCCAATCGATGCCCCGTCAAAAGCACATCCCTAGTTCATTCTCATTTTTTGAAACAATCAATCTGACTTTGTTTTTGCTTTGAAATTAGAATTCTATAATTTACTTCTTTTTTCCCAATTTTCCCTTGTTATAGTATAAATAGTGATGCATGACAAATCGATTTATTTTATGAATCCTGATTGATCTAGCTTAATTCTCTGTGGGATTCGACTCTGAAATTCGTTTGGAATTTATTTTTGACAACGACCATTGTCACCTTCCTTAATCAGGAGAGTTGTATTGAGCATTATCAAAAATGGCAGCGTTGTCGGGGAGTTGAGTGTGATTGCCATTAGTTGTTTAGTAATTCAATTTTTTTGATGCATCTGGTGTTGTTTTCACTTTGTTTTTGGTTTGTTGGTTGTCTAGGTTTGTGAAAAATGAGCCATGCTAGTAATGCATGCAGAGTGGATGGTGTAATGGAGGGGGAAGCTAATCTCGTAATCAATGATGTGGCTGGTGCAATTCTCCTACCATCCACAGTAGGGAATGTGGTCTTTTATGTCACAAGCACCATGCTACACTGTCGTGACCCGAGCTGGGACTCCGGATCGAGACACGGGACCTAGGATCACGAATGACTCCAAGTCGTCCTATGGAATGAACATAAAAACTAAAGAGCATATATTAACGCAGAAACTGATAACTTAAATATGAATATATGGAAGTCTGAATAACACAAAGTGTATATCAAATGGTAATATTCTCAAAGCTGAACATACTAGTCTATGTCTGGAAAGCCTCTACTAACTGATGAGATGCTGGAAAAAGCCCCCACCTATCTCCAAGTTTAAAACAAATTGATAATACAAAACTGAAATGATAGACTCCCTCGAATAATGAGGACTCACCCAAGGCAGGGCTAAACTGAGCTGATAAGGAAAGCGAGCTATAAGTGAGACTGAACTGGATCACCTAAACCTATATCATGAAATGATACAATATAGAGTATGTGGTCAGTACTTTGAATGTACTGATATGTAATGTAAGTAAAACATGCTGAGTAAATGTTGACTAAAATCATGTATATAAATTAAATCATGAGAGTAAGGACTGCATTCTGAAATTGAATCTGGGACATACATAGTCACAAGCTAATTATCATAACTGAACATAGTGACTCAAGGTTAGAAATAGAAATAATATGACTTGTCTTAGCCAAAATCGTAAGAAAAAGCTCATAAATTAATCTTTGGGTCAAATCTGCTGTAAAACATAATATTATAAGTCATGAACATGAATAACTAAAACTGTGAGGAACAATGGGAGACTCGTCATAACTAACATCATTACGATAGAGCTTACGTGATGCCTCAACTATCACACTCAAGGGGGAAGAGCAGTCTAAAATCATGCTAGGGTTAAGGACGATACCATGATATCGATATCAAGCTGCGGCCCCTTAGGAGAAGGGGAAAATTCTCTCGAGAGGTCCCAAACATGTAATATATACCTACATTGGCGCGTAGTTCTGAGACCGAGGAACCTTGGAACCCCAAGCCTACTCGGTGCTAGATACTACTCCCAAAAACATGCATAGTGCTCCCATTGTTTTAGAACAAAGCTGAAATCATACTTACATTCATAGTATGAAATCTAAACATGGGAAGTCCTGACTCCAAAACATATCATAAGCTGTAGTGGGAGTCTTGACTCCAAATCATATGATAATCTGATCTTATTAGCCTTGTCTGAATCATGAAAACATACTTAAATTGTGTGGGCTTTCCCAAATCATAAAATCATGCATACTTGAAATAGGCTTCATAAGTCAAAATTATGGGTTCATACATGGAAAATTTATAAACATTCATTCATGCTAGATATCTCATCATACTTGAAATCATGGATCATAAGCTTGACTTTTCATAAAACTTGCAGAATAAGGACTAATTTCTAATAACTTGAAATCATGAATTTATAATCAAATTCTATATAAAATCTGCCCATTAAACTTAAAATATTCTTTGGAACATGAGGGGATTATACCCAGAAACATATCATAGAGAATTTCATAGAATTGGGTTAAAACCCTATAAATCCATATACTTGAATTAGAACTTGAATTCATGAATTTGAGGAGAAATTTGGGCATGAGAGTGAAAAAAAATTTCATTTATAGCTCTACATACCTGGGTAGACTAGTTCTCTAACTATCCTTGAAAGCTCAAGAGAATTGGGGAAGAAATTGAGGGATTATAGCTTGATCTTAAAGGGAATCTCTAAAATTTGCATGCATGAGAGTATAAAGAATTAGAATAGGTTAAACCCTCTTAGAACACTCCTTTTAGGGATTAAAATGACGTAGTATAGGAGTTAAAATCATAGATAATTACAAAATTACCCTTGAGAATCGGGCAGAAACTGAATGACTGGGTGATCTGACGGTACGAGTGATGGGCCATCACACGCCCGATTGTCCATCAATACCACCGTCACCCTTAAACAGTAAGGCCGAGTTAAAATTTATCTCTGATGTAGGAGTGATGAGTCGTCACTCCTCCGATGGTTCGTTAGATCCACCGTTAAGCCCTTACCACAGAATTATCCAATGAAGGTCCAAATGACAGTCTGTCGATGGCCTGACGGTCGTCACCATCACCGTCAGGGCTGTGATGGACCGTCAGCCATGCCGCCAGACCTGGACATCACAAGTGATGGTTCGTATCCTGTCTAACAACCGTCACTTGCACCGCTAAGGATGTGACGGGCCGTCAGCCATGCTATCACTCCCTGCACCAGACCTGTTATTTTTCCTTTAAAAAGCTATTTCAAGGTCTGAGGTGTTACAATATCTCCCCCTTGGAGACATTCATCCTTGAATTTTGACATAAGCGTACTGGAAGGCTAGGGAAAAGAACTATAATTCCAAGACTGAATAATTATATTTGAAAACTGACGGAGTGATTGTCTCTGGATTGAAATATATGACTGAACTGAACTCGCAAAATACACATGCATGCTAAAACATAAAAGGAACTTAGAGACACAATCTTGACCGAAACAAAATAGAGTTCTAAGGACAAAATTTATACCTCAAGCTGGAATGGGATCGGAAGGGAAAAATGCGGGTATCTAGCCATCATATCTGCTTAGGATTTCCACGTAGATCCCTCAACAAGCTAATTCCTCCACAGAACCTTTACTGAAGCTACTTTCTTGTTTCTCAACTTCTGAACCAGACAATCAAGGATCTCAATCGGAACCTCCTTATAGGTAAGGCTTTCCTTCACATCTATGCTCTCCACTAGAATAACTAAGGCCGGGTCACCAATGCACTTCTTCAGTAGAGATACATGAAAAACTGGATGTACCAAAGCTAACTCCGTTGGTAGTTCCAACTCATATGCCACTTTGCCAACTTACCTCAAAATCCTATAAAGACACACATACTGGGAACTAAGCTTCCCTTTCTTTCCAAACCTCATTACCTCTTCATGGGAGACACCTTTAGAAACATCCAATCATTAACCTCAAGCTCAAGCTCTCTCCGTCCCATCTAACATCCGTATAAGATTTCTGACGTCTCTAAGCAATTTTCAGCCGTTCTCTAATAAGCTAGACTTTCTCCATGGCCGCATGAACTAAATATAACCCTATCTACGTAGCCTCACCTATCTCGAACCATCCAATAGGTGATGTACATCTCCTCCCATAAAGAACCTCAAATGGAGCCATCTGTATGCTGGAGTGGTAACTGTTATTGTAAGAAAACTCGATGAGAGGCAAGTGATCATCTCAATTACCCATGAAATCAATCACACACGCTATCAACATCTCCTCAAAAGTCTGAATGGTCTGCTCGGCCTGACCATCTATCTGAGTGTGAAAAGCTGTGCTAAGCTTCACCTCAGTACCTAGATCCTTCTAAAAAGTTCTCCAAAATTGAGAGGTGAACTGAGTACCTCTGTTTGAGATGATGGACAAGGGTACTCCATCCAACCGAAATAACTCTCGAATGTATAATCTAGCATAATCCTCAGCTGAATCGATGGTTTTGACCAATAAGAAGTGAGCTGATTTGATCAACCTGTCTACAACCACCCATATAGAGTCGTATTGTTGGTGTGTAGGAGGCAATCATGTAATGAAGTCCATGTTGATCGCTTCCCAATTCCAAGTAGGAATACTAATATCCTGAAGCACACCCCCAGGTCTCTAATGCTCAACCTTCACCTGCTAGCAATTCGGACACTTGGCTACGAATTCCACTGTGTCCCTCTTCATGACATTCCACCAATAGACTTCCTGTAGATCATGATACATCTTGGAGGTACCTGGGTGGATAGAATATCAAGATCCATGAGCCTCGCCCAACATCCTCTCTCTCAAGTCATCAACAACTGGCACGCACAGTTGACCCTGGTATCGGAGTACACCATCTCCCTCTTAGGAGAAGACCTCCACCTTCTGATTCTGGACAACTTCCTTTAGCTTTACCAAGATAGGATCCTCGTCTTTCCTAGCCTTGACCTCAGTCACCAATGAAGATTCTGACCCATTTCAATTAATGACACCACCATCTATCGAGTCAACAAGGCGAACCCCTAAATGAGAAAGCCGATGCATATCTTTCACTAACTCTTTCCTTCCATCCTCAATGTGAGACACACTCTCCATGTACAGCCTACTAAGAGTATCTGCCACTACATTGGCCTTATGTAGATGATAAAGGACACTCATGTCATTGTCCTTCAGAAGCTCAAGCAATCTTCCTTGTTTCAAATTTAGGTCCTTTTGAGTGAACACATATTAAAGGCTCTTGTGATCTGTCAACACATCCACGTGCACCCTATACAAGTTGTGCCTCCAAATCTTCAATGCAAACACTACCCCTACCAACTCTAGATCATGCATCGGATAATTCTTATCATGAGTCTTTAGTTGTCTAGAGGCATATGCAATGAACATATCATGCTGCATCAACACACAACCAAGACCAACCCTAAAGGCATCACAATACACAACGAAACCATCCGTGCCCTCTGGCAGGGTCAATATTGGGGTTGAAGTGAGTCGAGTCTTTAACTCCTGAAAACTCTTTTTACAAGCATCCAACCACTGAAATTTGACCTTCTTTTGGGTCAACATAGTCAATGTGCTACAATGGATGAAAATCCTTCAACAAACCTCCTGTAGTAGCCAACTAAACCCAAAAAGCTCCTAATGTCCGAAGGATTAACTGGTCTAGGACAATTCTTCGCTGCTTCTATCTTTTGAGAGTCTACCTGCACACCCTCGCTAGACACCACATGGCCCAAAAATGCTACTGAGTTTAGCCAAAACTCAACTTGCTGAACTTAGCAAACAACTGGCGATCCTTGAGAGTCTACGACACAATCCTCAAATGAGCGGCATGTTCCTCCTTGCTCTGAGAGTATATGAGTATGTCATCTATGAAGACAATCACGAACATATCCAAATACTACTTGAACACCCTAATCATCAAGTCCATAAAAGCTGTAGGAGCATTCGTTAGTCCAAAGACATCACTACGATCTCATAGTGACCATACTCCTGAAGGCTGTCTTTGGGATGTCACATTCTCCAACTCTAAGCTAATGATAGCCGGATTTGAGGTCTCTCTTTGAGAAGCACTTAGCACCCTGAAGTTGGTCAAACAAGTCATCAATCTTGGGGAGGGGATACTTGTTCTTGATTGTGACCTTATTTAACTGCCGATAATCAATGCACATTCTAAGGGAACCATCTTTCTTTCGAACAAAGAGATCTGGTACACCCCACGAGGATTTACTAGGCCTGATGAAACCCTTATCTAGGAGATCTTTCAACTCCTTTAG
This sequence comes from Datura stramonium, assembly GCA_018107945.1. NCBI lineage: Eukaryota > Viridiplantae > Streptophyta > Magnoliopsida > Solanales > Solanaceae > Datura > Datura stramonium. The sequence continues at coordinate 65,477 of JACEIK010000969.1, read as the reverse complement.
CTCGGCTGGATCCATCCTGTAAAGAGGAATAGATATAAGCTGTGTATTAGGGAGAAGGTCGATACCAAAGTCAATCTCCCGCTCAGGAGGGACTTCTGGTAGATCATCTAGAAACACCTCTGGATACTCACTGACTATAGAAACTATCTGAAGAATCGAAGTCTTGGGCATAGCATCCTTAACCCCAACTAGATGGTATACACAACTTTAAAAAATCATCTTTCTGGACTTGAGATAGGAAACAAAAAGACCTACAGGAACAATTGAACTACCTTTCCATTCTAAGACTAGCTCACCCGAAAATCAGAACTCTACCGTACAGGTTTTTAGTTCACTGAGGCATAGTACCGAAGATAACATTAAAATCAGTCATATCTAACTCCACTAGGTCAGCTGAGGTGACTTGTTGAAGGAATGTGATAGACAATTTCTGTATCCCCGTCGAGCTATAATTGAGTTACCGACTAGAGTAGAGACTGAGAAGAGTTCTGATAGGATTTCAGGACTGACTCTGAAACTAATAGCAACATAAGGAGTCACAAAATATAAAGTAACCCCTGGATCTAACAATGCATACATCAATACGGAATACTCGTAACATACTAGTGACCACATCAAAAGAGACCTACTGCTCCTGACGAGATGATAGTGCATATAATCTATTCAATGCTGACCACCACCTACACTAGTGGATGCACCCTACTGAGCTGAGTATGCTGGTGGAGCTGCTGAACTGGTGGCTATGTCACGGCCTCTACCATGGCCCTGTTTGACTGAAGGGCAGTCTTTGAGCTGGTGTTCGGGATTAGTTGATGTTCGGGCTTCCTACACCAGAAACACGCACCTGAACCTGCTAAGCACTCTCCAGTATGCCTCCTACCACCCTTCCGCAAGTTGGAATGTTGGGCTTTCTTGGCCTCTAGAGCCTGATGCTCTACCCCTCTAGTCATGCCTAGGTATGGATGGAACATTGGCTGATGATGGCGCTTGGGCTGACGACCTCTGGTAGGACTGATGGCGATGTACTCCACCGAACCTCTACTCGAACTGTTCATAACTCCCTGTCTTGGCTCTCTTAGCCTCTATCTCCTTCTCCTTCACCTACTTCACCTCTATCTGCTGAGCGAATATGATCAACCGCGAGAAATCTAGGTCATTGTTTAGCATAATGGCCCTGCATTCCTTGACGAACGAATCTGATACTTCATTCACAAACTTGCTCATATGAGCCCTCTAATCTGTAACTATCTTGAGCACATACTTGGACAACCTGGTAAACTCCAGGGCATACTCTTGGATAGTCCTATGGTGCTACTTCAGGTTGACGAACTCTGCCGCCTTCGCCTCCCTCAACTCTCTAGAGAAGAACCTGTCCAACAAGGCAGTCACAAACTCATCTCAACTCACAGGGACGGCTCCCACGACTCTACTCACCTTCCACTAGCGGTACTATATGTAAGGAACCCCCTTCAGCTGATAGGAGGCTAAGTCTACACTCTCCCCTCCGGTCATCCCCATAATCTGGGTGATCTTCTGCACCTTTTCAATAAACTCATGCAAGTCCTCATCCATCTTCGTACCAAGGAACTAAGGTGGGTTCATCTTTAGAAAGTGTTGAAAACTCTAGCAACTGCTGCATTCCTATTTTGAGAAAAATGGGTCACTGCCTGCTGATTGACCTGAGTGGTCATAGCCTGTGCCAATATCTTAAATGTCGTTCTAAACTCGGCATGTGTAACCTGCTCCGGCAAAAGGTCTGCTGGTGCTGGCGGGGCTTGCTGATGCCCATCTCCATTGCCATTCCATCTATCATTCACTCGTCATGGAGGCACGTTTTTGCAAACGCAAATAGCACGAGTTAGAAGAATAGGGAGATACTTCATCGCATGACATATATCATGAAAGAAGGAAACTTTCCTAAAACATCTTGTAGCATCTTTCCTATAAGTGTGGAACACTTCACACCCATGGAAAAGACTCTACTCAATGCAGCTTTCATACACCCTAGGAAACTTTAAACCATTGCTTTGATATCAAGTTTGTCATAACTTGAGCTGGGACCTTAGATCGGGACACGGGACCTAGAACCACGAATGGCTCCAAGTCGACCCATGACATGAACGTAGAAACTAAAGAGCATATAATAAAGCAGAAACTGATAACTTAAACATGAATAAGTGTAAGTTTGAATAACACAAAGCGTACGTCAAATGGTAACATCACAATGCTAAATCTCTAAGCTGAACATACTAGCCTATGTTTGGAAAGCCTCTACTAACGGATGAGATGTTAGGACAAGCCCCCAGCTATCTCCAAGTCTAAAACAAATTAATAATACAAAAATGAAATGATAAGATGCCCTCGAATAATGAGGACTCACCCAAGGCATGGTTGAACTGAGCTGATAAGGAAAGCGAGCTATCAGTGAGACTGAACTGGATCACCTAAACCTATATCATGAAACGATACAACATAGAGTATGTGGTCAGTACTTTGAATGTACTGATATGTAATGTAAGTAAAACATGTTGAGTAAATGTTGACTAAAATTATGTATATAAATTAAATAACGAGAGTAAGGACTGCATTCTAAAATTGAATCTGGGACATACATAGTCACAAGCTAATTATCATAACTGAACATAGTGACCCAAGGTTAGAAATAGAAATCATATGACTTGTCTTAGCCAAAATCATAAGAAAAAGCTCATAAATTAATCTTTGGGTCAAATCTGCTGTAAAACATAATATTATAAGTCATGAATATGAATAACTGAAATCGTGAGGAACAATGGGAGACTCATCATAACCGACACCATTACGATAGAGCTTACGTGATGCCTCAACTATCACACTAAAGTGCGCAGAGCCGTCCAAAATCATGCTAGGGTTACAGACGATACCATGATGTCGATATCAAGCTGAGGCCCCTTGGGGGAAGGGGAAAATTCTCTTGAGAGGTCCAATAAATGTAACATATACCTACATTGGTGCGTAGTTCTGAGACTGAGGAACCTTGGAACCCCAAGCCTACTCGGTGCTAGACACTACTCCCTAAAACATGCATAGTGCTCCCATCATTTTTCAACGAAGATGAAATCATAATTACATTCATAGTCTGAAATATGAACATGGGGATTCTTGACTCCAAAACATATTATAAGTTGTAGTGAGAGTCTTGACTCCAAAACATATGATAAGCTGAACTTATTAACCTTGGATAAATCATGAAAACATACTTAACTTGTGTGGTCTTGCCCAAATCATAAAATCATGCATACTTGAAATAGGCTTAATAATTCAAAATCATGGGTTCATACATGGGAAATTTATTAACATTCATTCATGCTAGCTCCTCATACTTGGAATCATGGATCATAAGCTTGACTTTTCATAAAACTTGCATAATAGGGAATAATTTTTAATAACTTGAAATCATGAATTTATAATTAAATTATGTATAAAATCTTCCCATTAAACTTAAAACATGCTTTGGAACATGAGGGTATTAGACTCATAAACATATCATAGAGAATTTCATAAAATTGGGTTAAAACCCTATAAATCCATATACTTAAATTTGAACTTGAATTAATGAATTTGAGGAGAAATTTGGGCATGAGAGTGAAAGGAAACTCTCATTCATAGCCCCACATACCTTGGTAGACTGATTCTCTACCTATCCTTGAAAGCCCAAGAGAATTGGGGAAGAAATTGAGGGATTCTAGCTTGATCTTCAAAGGGAATCACACTAAACTTTGCATGCATGAAGGCTAAAGAATTTGAGTAGGTTAAACCATCTTAATACACTCATTTTAGGGCTTAAAATGATATAGTATAGGAGTAAAAAGCATAGGAGATTACAAAATTGCCCTTGAGAATCAAGTAGAAACTCAACGACTAGGCGATCTGACTGTAAGGGTGATGGTCCGTCACACGCCCGATGGTCCATCAATACCAACGTCACCCTTAAATAGTAAGGCCGAGTCAAAACCTTCCTCTGACGGTAGAAATGATGGGTCGTCACTCCTTTGACGGTCCGTCAGGTCCACCGACAAGCCCTAAACCCAAAAATACTCAATGACGGTCCAAATGATGGTCCGTCGATGGTATAACGACCATCACTATCACGGTCAGGGCCATGATAGGCTATTAGCCACACCATCATACCTGGACATCACCAGTGACTGTCAGTTGCCTGTCTGTCGATCGTGACTTGCACCATCAGGGACGTGAAGGGCCATCTGCCACACCGTCACTTCTTGCACCAGACCTACAATTTCAGTTATTTTCCTTCAAAAAGCTATTTCAAGTCCAAGGTGTTACATACACCTTTTGTAAATGAAAGGTTTGTTTGGGGAACAAGCTTCAGAGGATGCTAATCGGCACTTCCGGGACTTCATAGAAATATGTCAATAATTGAACACCACTAACATAAGCCAAGAGTCTATAAGGTTGCTGTTGTTCCCATTCTCATTGATGGGTGAAGCCACAGTGTGGTTGGAGGAGTTGCCTCTCGGGTCCATAACCTCTTGGAATAAGCTAATTGAAGCCTTCTTAGATAGGTTCTTCCCTCCATATTAGATGCTACAGTTGAGAGACAAGCTCACAAACTTTCGTCAACTCCCAGGGGAGCCCATCCATGAAGTTTTACTTCGATTCAAAAAGAAGGGTTGCCATTTGCCCTAACCATGGTCTGCCCGATGGAGTGTTGCTCCAAAGCTTCTATAGGTCTCTTGACTCTATCAACAAGTTTTTGGCCAACAATCTTGTATGGGGTTCAATCAAGGACCAAACATATGGCTTGGCTAAGGCCCTTCCCGATATAATGATAAAAATGAATAGAGACTGGGATACTAGGGACACTGAGGTGTCCACAAGTGGTACATCTTCTAGCCATCGCACAGCTGTGTCACAACCCGAGTGTGAATCCCGAACCATGACACGGGATCTAGAACCATGAATGGCTCCAAGCTAATGCGTGTCACATACATAACATGAATAAGAGTATAACTAAATCCGAAATGAATCATAAACATGGATAAGCGGAAGTCTAAAAAATATAAAGCATGAACAAGAACAACAAGTCACAACGCTGAACCATCTAATACATAACTTTCTGAAAAGCCTCTAAACATATTATGAGCTGATGGGACAATACCCCTAACNCATGAACAAGAACAACAAGTCACAACGCTGAACCATCTAATACATAACTTTCTGAAAAGCCTCTAAACATATTATGAGCTGATGGGACAATACCCCTAACTAGCTCGCTAAGTCTGAAACTAAAAGACAATTAAAAAGAGCCATGAACCAAAACTGTCGTCCTCGGATCATGAGAACTGACCAAAACTGTGATGGTACTGGATTGGAGCGGGAGCAAGCTAACATCGGGACTAAGTCAGCTCATCCAAAACCTATATCATGTGATGATATAGTATAGAGTATGTGGTTAGTATTTAAAATGTACTGAGTATATAAAGAAAGCAAAAACATGCTAGTAAAATGATAGTCTAAAATCATGAATATAAAATAAGAAAGAACATAAGAGTAAGGACAACATGCTAAACATTATATTCCTAAGGTAATAGTAATCATGAGATATTCATCATAAGCTGAACATAATGACCCAAGGTTAAGAAATAGAAATCATGTACTGTACCATGCTTGAAATCATAAGTGAAAACTCAGAAACTGATCAATAGGTCAAATATGCTATAAAACATAATATCATAAGTCTTGAACATGAGTAACTGTTATACCCTGAAAGCTCAAAGATCGGACCTGGGAGTTGAAACGTGACAATTGTAAAATTGATGTGGCAGGGACAGTACGAGTCGTGGGACGAATCTTGAGGAGACCCCATGAGTCGTTAGGTGACTCGTGGGGAGGCCTGGGAAAAAGGAAGGATTGAGGTCCTCACGAGTGAGGGAATGACTTGTGGTCAGCCACCACGAGTCGTCATGTTGATCGTGGCGTGGAGTTGGACTTTTTATAGGAGGATGACCAGTGTACCTAATGGATGGATGTGCATCGACTATCGATAGTTGAACAAGGTCACCGTCAAGAACATGTATCTTTTACCCAGGATCGATGATTTGTTTGACCAACTTCAGGGTGCCAAGTGTTTGTCCAAGATTGATCTCAGATCTTGGTATCACCAGCTCAGGGATCGGGAGAGTGACATCCCGAAAACCATTTTTAGGACTTGGTATGGTCACTAAAAATTTGTTGTTATGTCTTTTGGACTAACCAATGCCCTTGCAGCTTTTATGGATATAATGAACAGGGTGTTCAAGGCATATTTGGACATGTTCGTGATTTTGTTCATTGATGACATCCTCATATACTCTCGGAGTGAGGAGGAGCATGCCGCTCACTTGAGAATAGTGCTTCAGACCCTCAAGGATCGCCAGTTGTATGCAAAGTTCAACAAATGTGAGTTTTGGTTGGACTCGGTGGCATTTCTAGGCCATGTGGTAACATGAGAGGGCATAAAAGTAGACTCTCAGAAGATTGAGGCGGTAAAAAACTTGCCCAGACCGGTGAACCTATCGGATATCAGGAGCTTTTTGGGCTTAGTGGGTTACTGTCAGAGATTTATGGAGGGTTTTTCGTCTATTGCCACACCATTGACCAGGTTGACTCAAAAGAAGGTGAAGTTTAAATGGTCAGAGGCTTGTGAGGAAAGCTTCCAAGAGTAGAAGACCCGACTCACTTTAGCACTAGTGTTGACCCTACCTGAGGGTACTGATGGTTTGGTGGTGTATCGTGATGCTTCGCGAGTTGGACTTAAGTGTGTGTTAATTGATGCAACATGAGAGAGTGATATCTTATGCCTTGAGACAGTTAAAAATCCATGAAAAGAACTACCCGACCCATGATCTTAAATTGGCCGCGGTGGTGTTCGCATTGAAGATATGGAGGCATTACTTATATGGGGTCCACGTGGATGTATTCATGGATCACAAGAGCTTTCAATATGTGTTCACTCAGAAAGACCTCAATCTTCGGCAAATGAGGTGGTTGGAGCTACTTAATGACTATGATATAAGTGTTCTTTACCGCTTGAGTAAGGCTAATGTGGTGGTGGACGCATTTAGTAGACTCTCTATGGAGAGTGTGTCCCACGTGGATGAGGGAAAGAAAGAGTTGGTGAAAGATGTCCATCGACTTGCAAGGTTGTGAGTTAGATAGGTTGACTCGACCGATGGCGGCATTGTTGTGCAAAAGGGATCAGAATCATCCTTGGTGGTTGATGTCAAATCTAGGCAAGGTGAGGATCCGATTTTAGTAAAGCTAAAGGAAGCCGTTAGAAGTCAAAAGGTGGAGGCCTTCTCCCAAGGGGGAGATGGTGTACTACAGTACCAGGGTCGGGTCGTCTATGTGTTCCAAATGTCGATAATTTGAGGGACCAGATATTGTATGAGGCATATGGATCCATGTATTCTATCCATCCAGGTACCACCAAGGAATGCATCATGACTTTCTGAGAAATATATTGGTGAACTGACATGAAAGGATATTGTTAAATTTGTAGCCAAGTGACCGAGCGCCGGCAAGTGAGATTGAGCATCAAAGAGAATTTGGGAGGCGTATTGTAGGATATTAACATTCCATCTTGTAAGTGGAAAGAGATTAACATGGACTTAGATTAAGCCTACCTACGTACTCGCAGACAGTATGATTCCATTTGAGTGGTAATCGACAAGTTGACATTTGCACACTTCCTATATCGGTCGAAAACCACGGGTCGGTGGATGATTATGCCAAAATTGTATACTCGGGAGTTGGTCCAGCTTCATGAGTGCCCTTGTCTATTATCTCGAACCGAGTACTGGTTTACCTCTTAATTTTGGCGGTCTTTCCAAAAAGGGCTTAGGACTCGGGTTAAACTCAACACAGAATTTCATCATAGCAAATGGATAGTCGGGGAAACGAAGACAATTCCAAACTCTCGAGGACATGTTGGCAGGGCTTGTGTGATGGACTTTAAAAGAAGTTGGGATGATCACTTTCCTTTAATCGGGATTTGCTTACAATAACAACTATCCTCAAATATCCAAATGGCAACGTTCGAGGCTCTTTCTAGGATCCAATCAGAGATGAGTCAATTTTATTGAGAATATGCAAAGGAATCAATTTGAAGCAACTCCAACGAAGTGGCGAAACCACCAATTCTTCTTAGGGTGAGATACCAGAGAATTTTATGCAACCTCAGCAACATCGTGCTCAGCTGTATGCATGAATTATTAGGCATAGTATGGCCGCTGGTGAGAAACCTTTGCGAAGAGTGGAGACGAAATCGGTGCTTATAAAATCGGGGCGAGGATAGCAGAACTTAATGAATCAGCCAGTAGCCACCCGCAATCTTGAAAACAAAGTGGGTCAGATAACGGCTACTCGAATATGAGGCCTCGAGAAGTTACAGTAATCTGAATCTAACCCCCGACGAATCAATGCCATCGAAGTATTAGAAGTGGAAAGCGATTGGGCGTGCGTGCGAAAGAAGTGAAAGAGAGGTGTACAGCGATTATGCAGAACTAGGACCATCCACCCGTGTGGAAAATCGGAAGTCTTTGGACAACAAAATGCGCAGCCTTCATGCCTTGACACAAGACCCTGCCTTATCCCTTCCCTCAGAGATTCAAAAAAGAAGCGAGAGGAGAATGTTTCAAAAAGTTCTGCGAGAGTTTCAAAGAACTTCATAAGTGCCTCTTATTGATGTCTTGCGAGGGAATCCCCAAGTATGCTAAATACTTGAAGGGCGTGATGGCGAACAAGCCGTTAGTGGGCGTCAGGCCCCGGAGGCGCGCTTGCCGGGGAGTGCGGTCATAGGGTATTGAGCAAAATTCCAAAGAAGCTCAAAAACCCAAGGGGTTCTTACTCAGCCTAGGTGGTAAAGTTTGAAGTGCTCAGAGCTTTGTGTGATTTAGGGGCGGCCGGTTAATCTAATGCCCCTATCCTTATTCAACACCTTGGGGTTGGGAAAATCGAGCCGAAAAAGGTTGATCTTTCTTGGTGGTGACAAGTCGCAGTGACACTGATGGAATCGTAGGGGACACTTCGTCAAAAGTAGGTAAATTTATTATACATATGCGATTTTATTATTTTAGATTTTCGGAGTTGATGACCAGTACCCTAATCTTGGGACGGCCATTCTTGGCCCACTTGGGAGAGTAGTGATTGATTTGAAAAGAAGGGACACGAAAATGAGGTCAAGGATGAAGAAGAAACCTTAAAATTGTATACCAAGAAATAAACCGCCCTACACACTAAAGCCTTTGTCAAGTTAGTGTGTTGGCAGAGGATGAGTGTGGGGTGGAGGGTTCCACATGTGCATGGCCAAAGGCAATGTCAAGTGTTGAGCCTGAGTCTGATAAAGGACTTCAGTTGGAGAAGAAGTTGGAGAAAGGGAGGAGCAGTGGAAATTTGTTTCCTCCTAACTGACAAAAAAGAAAGGAGATGGTTCTCGAAAGAGAACCAGCTATGAATGTCACGAAAAGGCTGATCCGTCGTGCCCGCGACGTAAAAATAGCGTTAGCAGGAGAGCAGCCAAGAATTTTCAGTGCAATTTGTATTTTTATTTTTGTCTTGATTTTATTATTTTTCATTTTTGTTGTTGTTTTTTGGTGGAAAGTTAGGCACGAGTGGAGAATGCGAGTACCCTCGGAGGAGGAAGCTAGTAAGCATGGAAGAGAAAGTGTGGGGTCGACCACCCACTTGACAGGATTGAGGGAAAAACATGCTATTAGCTAGGCACAAAGGTCTCGGGGAGTATTTCTCACCTGTTGAAATATTAATTTGATGCTATGAGGATCTAGCATGATTTAAGTGAAGGTTGAGAAATTGAAAGAAAATTGTGCTTAACAAATTGTTGGTGAATGTAATGCTTGTGTGACAAAATTTGAAAAATTTGAGAAAATTTTTGTGAGTCAAGCATGAATTCATCACCGTTGGTTTTTTTTCGGTTCTTTTAAACAGGGTTTTGAACCGAAGAATAAAATTTTTATTTTTTTATTTTTAGTTGTACGTATATAATGTTTTAGTCATCGTTAGGGACTGTTTCCAACAATGGATGGATGATGACCGTATTGATGGAAATTAAAGTCCGATAGATGTCGGTTTGAAAACAGTAGCTAGTGATGCTTGATGTTAAGTTGTGTGCTATATATGATTATAAGGTATAGTATGTTGATGTTGAAGCATGCAAAGGTAAAACTTTGTTTGAGACACGTAGGCTCTTGAATTTGACTGTTATAATTGAAGCTTAATTTTGAATTCTTGTGATTAGGCGAGTAGAGTACGTTTGAATGTGTCTTGGGTGAGTATGTGCCATGAGTGTAAGGTTTTTGAGTATTCTATGCTATTGTGGATTGTCTAGAACTTGCCTGGTGTGTGTATGAAATGAAATGAAGGATGTGAATTGTAGGAAATGATTTAGGCATTTCTTTGAATTAACCCTAGTACATTCCTCGTTTTACCTACCTTGAAAAATTAATCCTAGTTAGCCCGTTGAGCCTTGAGCCTATTCTTTGATAAATTTGCAACATAACTTAATCTTTTTATTTCATTAGCCTTGAATTTGATCCAAAGCTCCTAAGCGCTTAAAGAGGAAAAGCTCCAGAAAGAGTAAAGGAGTGAGAAGAATGGAAAAAGAAGGAAAAGTGGAAGCTGTAAAAGTTGAGAAAGGACAAAATTTTGAAAATAGTTATGTAGATAAAAAACAGTTAAAATTATTATAAAACTCCATACTAATAACTAAATTTTTTCAACAAAAGAAAAGAACAAGAGAAAAAACTACCAAGGAGAAAAAGGTAAAAAGTAAGGGAAGGGAGTTCGCAATGAGGCGTGATGTATTAAAGCGCTTGGAAAAGAATGTGAGTCACTATAACTGGACAGAATAGTACCTACCTATACAAAGTTAATTACAACCTACAAAGTCCTACTTGATCTTACATTCATACATCCTCCAAATTAGTGAGTAAAACACTAAGGGCAAGCTTATGGGTCATGACATAATGCATGTGAATTCTTTGTGAGTGAGTGTAATTCTATTTATGTACCCACACATGTTGTGATGTAAAAATTGTTTGCGTGTGATTGGGTAACTCTCTTTAGTGAGGCACATGTTTAATGAAGGATAAAATTCATGTGGGATTTCTTAATCGGTCGATTTGCACGAGTTTGCTAAGATTGAGAGTCGATTCTTGAGGTTAGAAGTCTTAACATAGTTGTATTTCATAGATTGTTCTATTTTTAACTTGTATCTTGAATAATCATTATAGCAGTAAGCGTTACCTTGCTAAGTGGTGTAGTAGGAGTCTCCATCGCATGATATGTAAAGGTTGTTCGAGGGCGAACAAGGCTTTAAAGTCTGGGGTTGTGATCACGGGCAAAAATTAGTCGTGTTTGTCTAAGTTATCTTATAGATTTTCATGTGATTTTATATAAATGTGAAGATATGTGCCAACCAACATGATTAGCCTTTGTTTTGTAGGTTTGATGACTTTTGAGGAGCTAATCCATGAGTTGGTGAAGTAAGAGGCTTGGAAACGGAATTAACACGGCAGTCGGCAAGAGAGGCACAAAACAGCCCACTGCGCGTTGGCCGCGTGCCGCAGCGAGAAAGGCGCACCTGGCAACCCACTGCGCGTTAACGCGTGCCGCAGCGGCGAGCTGCGCCTTGGCGAGAAAGGTAATGACCTTGTTTGCCCAACGGCGTATTTCTGCGCCAACGCGACGGGGAGTGCTGCGAGGCAGAACCCCAGTGTTGTTCCGGTGAGCTTTCGCGTTGCCTCCGTGTCAAGGGCGTGCTCCCTTATTACCTTTCCGTGACACTGAGCCGTTCCACGGCAGGCTAAATTAAGCAGGTTCTCCATTTACTATAAATAGGACCCTTAGCTCCTAATTCCAATTAGTCACGATTTTATTAAGCGCCTAGGAGAGAAGGGAGAAGTGGGAGAACTCAGCTAGCGTTTGTCAAATTCCCTTCACATCTACCAATCTCGTGTAAGTATGTAGTTTAGGAGTAGATTAATAGTAGTGTAGAGGAGTTTTACGAACATGAATGGCTAGAACCCTTCCTCTAGAGTTGAAGCCATGAATTATGATTGTGATTTTATGAAATTGTTTTGGAATTAAGTTATTGATTGTTGTTTTTGTCTTGCAATTATATTGGATTGTTGGTTGTTTTATGATTGATCACCATGAAAGCATATTTGTTAGCATGTAATAGCTTGAAGGCATTACCTAGGTGGGACATGAGAATGTGAGGAGCATGTTTGTATCTCGGGAGAGATTTTTGTGTTAGGATAGAAATATACCCTAACACCATGCTTGGTGACATACGGGGGTTATGAAAGACCAACTTGGGATGTCACGTCACACCACTCGAAGTAGTTGTGAGGCTAAGTTAAAGTTAAATGGTTAGACGCACGAAATCCCCTAATCGTTTCCCGCAAACCACAACATAATTGATTGCCCGCGACTAGAAAATTAAACTCCTCGCTCACAATGATGCGGTGAGCTAGATTGCCGTGTTTAAGGCTTGAGCCGTGAACATAATTTCCTAATTATATAAATAACAATTGATAGTTCCATGCTTATTCCATTGCAATCGTATTATCGCATGATTATACAGTTTAACTACATGTTGCTCCTAGGTACCTTAAGAATATTTCGTTGACCCAAACTTAGACTTAATTAATCTAAATCGAAAATGTCTATCACCAACACTAGTGTATTTAAGATCGCACTAGAAATGGATAGTTAGAGGAATGGGTCCGGTCTGTAAGGTCCCTGTGGGTTCGACAATCCGGTTCTTAAAAAGAGCCACTATATTACTTTCACGACCCGTACACTTGCGGACGCGCTCGATGTGAAAAAGAGTCGTCATTAAGTCTTCATCTTTTATTGATTGAGTTAGATGTATGTTCATGCCATGGGTCGACTTGGAGTCTCTCAAGGCTCATTGTCCCGTGTCTCGATCCGAGCCTATGTTCGGGTCGTGACACAATAGGAGCGGAAAAATTGTTACTAATGTCGGCGGCAAGCCCAAGATGGTTGTTGATTCCAAAATAAATGAAGAAGAAATGAATGAGGAGTTTCCAAAAGCACCTATCGGTGTTGATAATGATGTAATGTTGGAGGAGGAAGGAGTTGATGTTCCTCCTCAAACTGAGAACATTGATAAAGAGGGTGAAGAGGCCCCCAATGCTAAAGGCCAAGTGCCTAGAGTCCCACCTCCTTACCCTTAGTGGTTGGAAAAGAAGAAAGAGGATAATCAATTTAAAAAGTTCATTGACATGTTCGACAAGTTATCTATCAAAACTCCTCTAGTTGATGCCTTGCTCCAAATGCCCTAATATGCAAAATTCATGAAGGAGCTCCTTAAAAAGAAAAGAATAGCTTAAGTGGGCACAGTGGAGGTGTCACATAGTGCTATGATGGCAAGTAATCTTTCCCAAAAAGGGATGATCCCAAGCATTTACTATTCCATGGACAATTAGGATTTACATGTTTAACAAATAGAAATGACTTGAAAATAAATTACAAAGGCAGGAACAAAATGAAAGAAAATACTACAAGTAATAATAAAGTAGAAGAAAAATATACTACCAAAGAGTTGTTTATTTATAAGAAGGAAATACAGAGAACATAGAGGGAAAGAGAGATTTGGGCAATTTGAAAGTGAGTATAGTGTTTTCTGAATTCCCTTACTAATACAAGGTGAAGGTCTTAAATAGACCTCAATATTATGAGTCAACTAATTACTACATGTTATCTGTTTACATGTGTCCACACGTGGGAGATTTAATTTTACACATATCTATTTAAAAGATGTCTTCCTCTTCTTGAAACTTGGTTTCCTTGAAATTTGACATTTTTCCTGATGTGGCTTTGGAATTTGATGAAGATTCATCTTCATTTGCATGGGAGTTTGTAGAGATTCCATTTTGTCCTTATGTGGCTTGTCTTTTTGCTTCATTATTTTTTGGGTGGATTCCTGAGGGGTCCATTTCTTTTAATTGTAGTAGCTTTTCATTTTTCTAAAAGGGTAGTCTGACAGTCTTCTTTAGTTGAGAAGATAAGTTTCAGCTATCCCTTGTGGATCTAGCATGTCTCCATTGCTCAGTTCACTTGTATGAGAAGATGCAGTGTCTTATAATTCCATTATCTATTTTTGTTGGGTATATTTTTCAAAATTTGACAAGGCCTGCTGGAGCTTTCTTTTTAATTCTTCCTTGGACAGTTGGGAATCATATCGTAATGAAGAACTTGAAGTTTCCTTATCTTCCTGGGGTGTTGGTGCCCAGCCTTTGATTTTGATGGTCTTACTTAGATATTTAATCCTTTCAAATTCATGAATATCAAAGGAGCAGCTGATAATGTATGAAATTATTTTTGCAATAAAAAACTTACATAATTTAATATTTTCTGGTAGAGTAGAAATATTTTGTTCTACCTGTAATTTTTCAAACTGTGTCTAAAAATGTTTTGGCAATACTTGTTTATTTCCTCTAAATATGTTTCACCATTCGTAAAACCATCTGGGGATGATCGTGCTTTTCATATCTTGTGAATACTTGACAAACCAAGAGTGAGTGTTGGGATTTATATACATAAAGTTATACCAGGATGCCTTATAATCATACCAGTTGTATGTCTGGGGTCTATGGGCTCTTGGTAGGAGAATGGGTGTATGTAGATGATCTACAAACCATTCAAACATACTTAAAATTCTTTTAATTGTGAACTTTGAGTATTGAATACTGTCAAGATTATTCAGACATTTTAATTTATGCTTAATTTTTACTGAATCAGTGTCTGTTAAAATGAACTCATAATACCTTTGGGTTTTAAGGGGATCATCTGTCTCCACATAATTCCAATTAGTGTAGCAGGGTTTTAGTAAATCTGGTACTCCAAAACCTTCATATTTTTTATCGAGGGCTAGGATAGACAGTACTTGTAAAACCGTTAGCTCAAACTACTATTTATTTGGAATATTTTTCTCCATTTTCTTTTCAGGAGTCGCTGGCAGAACTGTCTGAGAGTATGTCTCTGGTGGCTTCATTTCATAGTTATCCTTTGTTTGAATAAAGATAGTTTTTTCGTCTGATGAAGAGTCTCCTTAAAAAATTAATTTTAATGGTTGTAATCTGGTCTGACTGGTTATGGGTTCCTTTAATGGGGACGGAATAGTAGCTTTTGGAAAAGATGGGAATTATGCCAGAATTGAATATCTATTTTCTAATTTTGGTTTTTCCTCTTCTTTGAAAGATCTTTTCATTATTTATTCTGGTTTGAAGGTCTGAAATGGAGGCCTCAAGGGCCTTATACATGGTGTTCCAGGTCTCATTTAGTTCCCTATAGAAATTCCCTAGTCAAAAAATCTGGGAGAGAATTATTTTCTCCTTGTATAAATTCAATTTGAAATTCAAAGTTGGATAACAAAGCCTGCCATCTGGCAAATATTTGTTTAGAAACCATAATTTTTACATCTTTTTGTAAAACATCTTTGGCTGCTTAGCAGTCTACTCGTAGTAAAAATTATTTATTTATTAAATCATCTTGAAATTTTTTGATACATAGCACTATAGCCAGAATTTCCTTTCTAATGGTGCTGTAAATTTTTTGAGTATTATTCCAGATTCTTAAAATGAATCTTACTAATTGTTTGGGGTTTTCTAGGGAGATTCTTTATTTAAGGATGCCTCCATATCCTATGTCTGAGGCATCAATTTCTACTATCATGAATGCCTTTGGATGTGGTATTCCTAGACATGAAAGTTTTTGAACTATTGATTTTATTTTTTGGTTTGACTCTGTTTGCTCTAATCCCCATGGAACTGGATCCTTCCTAAGATGCTGATAAAGAGTCTTACAAACCTGTCTAATATTTGGAATAAAATCTTCAACATAATTGAGACTTCCTAAGAATCTCTGAAGCTGAGTTTTATCAATTAATTCATCTGAAAATTTGGATGAGAACTCTATGGCTCTACAAATGGGTTTATAGGTTCCTTGATATAAGTCATGACCAAGGAATCTAATAGCAGTCGGAATAACTTAAATCTTTTTAACGCTCACTACTATTCCATTTTGTTTTACAACCTTTAAAAAGGTTTCGATATGTTTGAAGTGTTGGTCAATATATTCTGAGTATATTAAAACATCATCTATGTAAACTATAGAAATATGACTGTGTGGAATAAATATGTCGTTCATTATATTCTGAAATTCAGACGGTGAATTTTTTAATCTGAATGGCATTACATTCCATTCATATTGTCCAAAAGGTACATTAAAAGTTGTTTTATATTTATCTTTTTCTGCTATATGTATTTGCCAAAATCCCGATTTCATATCGAACTTACTATAAATGTTAGCTTTATAAGTCCTTTTAAGAAGATATCTTTTATTGAGTATTGTGTACCTGATCCATTTTAAAACTTTGTTAAGGGGCTTATAATTAATGACTAGCTTTGGGGGGCCTCTTTCTTTTTCCATACAATTATTGATGTAGAATGCCGAACAACTCATGGTGACTTGGAAGGTCTATAATCTTTTTATCAAGCAAATCATTGATTTTCTTTTTTACAATATTCCATTAATTCTTGATTCATTTGAATAGGTCTTGCCCTAGTAGGGATATTCTTTTCGTTGAATCCCTCAATATATGGTAACTCAATAATATGATGGGTTATCCCAAAAGGCATTAGGAAATTTCTGAAAAAACTTCGCTCTATGAATTCTTGTAGGCTTTTAATTTTGGCTTCTATCTTTGATGTTTAAAGCGGATTCAATCCATTTAAGTTTTATCTCGTTCTTGAAATAGTTTATTTGTTGGGAAAGCAGATTTATTCTAAAGATAGTTTTTTTTTATAAATTCACTCTTTTGACATATTATTTAGGTAGTGAAAAATGATCTCTTCCTAGAGCAGTTGGTGTGATGCCGCCTAAATCGTAGACATAGGGTTTTATTTGGGTTATAAAAGGGGTGCCTAATATTATTTCTTCATTTATATCTTTAGTTATTATAAAATCATTAATAAAGAAGATTCCATTATTGCATGTGTGTCTTATGGAGTTTATAATTTATTTTGAGTCTTTCTCTTGTCGCAGAATAACCACGTTGTAATTTTTTCAAGATACTTAGTAGGGATTATTCCTTCAATAAATGCAGTTTTGGTCTGCAACTGTATATACAATGTAATTTTGTGAATAGTATAATTTTTTATTTATAAATCAATGTGACAGGTATATGCCAACTCTGGGTTTTAACTATTGCAATAGTTTTTACTCTTGATTTACCTTTCTAAAGGGCTTTCTAGACCCAATTTCTTCTTCATCTTTTCTAATTCCTTGATGTTTCTCCTTGTCCGGATTGATATAATTCAGACCCTTGAATCGGTTCTTGTTCATTTAACAGTTTATTAGCAAGGGCATCTATTTCTAGCTTGTTAAATCTTGCTTAACTTTTAACTTCATTTTTAATATGTAATAATTCGGTTTGAAGATCTTGTACCGTTATACCAGACTTTTTTTCTTTAAATTTATTTAGTACGTTTTTCATATTATAAGGCTCAATTATTTCTTTGTCATGTTATTGGTTAAGAACTATATTTATTAATTATAGTAAGTATTTTCTTTTTAGATCTTTATCCTCAATATGATCAATCATATCAAAGAAGATTTCCTTGTTATTATTGGTAACGACATTTAATATTGAGTGGTTATCACAGGTGCGTATTGCTTCCGTGCATCCACAATGGTCAGTTGGAGTCACTACTGTAAGAACTATATGCCATTGTCGTCTTCATCATCAAACTTTCTTCAGGAAGAATTATTCTCATGTTCATCATGAATAGAACATAATCTCGCTCTTTATTTCGGCTCTAGTTCTAACATATTGATCTTATCTTTCTTTCATTAGGGACCTTACAACTTTAGCCCTGTGGCCAAATTTTCCTACGCTCCAACACTTATCAAGATTTTCTTGAAAACCACCTTTGTTGGCTTTCTCGCTTTATGCCTTTTTAAATTTTTCTAATGATGGGGTTTTTCATATTTATTCTTATAGTCTTTGTATCTTCTTTTAATTTTCTTGGATGCTTTTTATGCAGACAACTTGATATATCCATAATCTTGATAAAAGTTTCTTATTTCTTTTTTGGATATTTTATTATCCTTTTTAAGTTGATTTTTGAGCTTCATATCTGTACATAATTCAAGTCTTGTGACATTTATAAAACTTATAAGGTCACCATAGGTTAACTGACTATAAGGAATTTTTTCATCAAATCTATCTTTTAATATTTTATCCTAACCTTTTCGGCAAATAATGTTGGTAAAACACTTATGAATTTTTCTTTCCAATAATCATGACTATAGTCTTTTAACCATAACTGTTGAGAAATACATCCTTATACAATCTAAAATCATCTAACTTTGGGAAAGATAGGTTAAATAATATTTCCAAACTCCTATCTTGAAAAGTTGAGGTCTCCTATAAAATGTTTCTGGGCTATACTATAAATTACAGTAGCGGTGGCGTCTTTCACACATATTTTTTCAAAAGTATGTCCTATAGATTCAAATTTTAATAACTTGTGATGGTTGTAGCATTTTTTATGCTATGTCTATTATCTTCATTGAGATAATTATCCCACCAATATTTTAATGTTCCCGTGAATCCAAGAGAATTAGAGTAACAATTTGTTTATCCGTGCAGTTTTTTATTTTATAGGCCATAATGGCCATCCCCATTTCATGAAACTTGTTGTATATATGTTTTGCAAGTCCATCAATATTCCATTCAAGAATTTTCATTTCCACAGAGTGTGAAGTACGATATAGAAATTCATTTTCTTTCATACTGCATATCTGGGAATGAGGGTTTATTATAATAATTTTTTTATGGAACATGAGCTTAACTTATTAATGTGGTTAATGACTTTCGATATTGTTCTTATGACCTTATCGCCTTTTCTACCAACTTTATTTAATTCATTCTTTTAATTTTAATTCAGATTTTAATTTTTCATTAATCTTTCTATAAGATCATCTTTCATTTCCAAACTTTTCTTGAAATTTCGGGAATTTATTTTTGGAAAACTCCGTAATTTAAATATTGGATAATTTCTAATTTCTCATTATTATAGGAAGGGCTAGGTTATCATTGAAAATTGATTTATTATCAATTTTAAGAATCTCGATTAGAGACTACGTATAGTAATTGATTAGTATAATTATTTTGTTGAATTAATCTAGTTATATCTTTATTCTTAGGATCACCTTGGGGTCTACTATTATCAATTTTAAAAGGTGTAACTGTAACAATTCTACCATATATTGCTAAACTAATTTCTCTAATGGGAATTATGTATTAAAACCACCTTAGTTTTGGTATGCCATTTATTAATGATCATGCTTAACGAATCATTTTGATCATCCAATTTTACTGTATACTCAAACCATTTAAAGAACCCTGTATTGAATCTCATCCTTTTCATCTTGGCACACCAATTTTTCCTAAAGGATAATCTTTCCTTTAATGAATATTTTTCATACCATTGCCTTTTATGCTATCTTCTCAATCTAACTAGAGTTTATCTAAATTCAAAGTCTGTCTGAACCTCATCAGATCTGATCATGAGTAAAGAGTCTCTTACTCCTAACATCTCACTCGCAATGGGACTTGTTCTTTGGTAATTCTAGGTTCATATTCAACCTTAGGAATTGTTTAAGAGAAATCTACTCCCTTTAGTTTTTCCTCTATGTCTTCAAGTGTTACCTCCTTTCTTCTTGGTTTTTGAAAATGAAGGTCTTGAAAAAGACATTCTTTTACTTGAAGAAGCATGACTAAAGGATTGGGATCTTAGAAATTTTAAATCTATAGATCCATCCTAAATCGTATTACTCGTCAATGAAGGAATTTTCTTCCTCACTGGCCCGTTATGGAGTCAAAATGTCAACTTCTATCCTTTACTAATACATCATCCCATTTTATCATTTTTGGGACGAAAATATTGTTGTGATTGTGATTGACTTCCATAAGCATGGTAACTCTTTTGTTACTTATTATTTTTACTTTTGGAGCTAGAGTACTTTCATTAGCCCATAATATACTCTATATATTATGGCTTTTCATTAGCCTATAATGTACTCTATATATTATGGTTATTTCTCTTGTATTTTCTTTGCTATTAATATTTTTTGTTTTAACATTTAATGTTAAGGTATCCATAACATTTGATCATGATATCTATAGAAAAATTGGGATAACAGCTTAAAATATACCGGGTCATTAGCTAGGTTACTTTGTATTACCGCTAATAATGAATTAATGTTTAGTAGCCCGTTGTCTCTTAATTGAAGACATATTGGTAATGTCTAGTTTCAATCGATAACGGTTTAATCGTGACTTGGACAAGTCCCATATGAAAAAACTTATAGTTTTTCCTATATCTCGTTAATGTCTTCCGCCGCTAATAATTTAATAATATCAATAGACTTATTAATAGCGATCGTAGATTCGGAGGTTTTAATATTATAATTTTTAATAAAATTAAAGTGTCAAGTCTTATATACCTTTTCAAAACGTTCCTTTGGGATATTTCAATTCTTGTAAATCACTATCTTAGCTATTTTTAGTAGTTGTGGCAGAAATGTTAATACTATTTATTATGTTCTGATTTTTAGAGGTATCCATTAAAATTGTGCAGATAGTTTTGACTGAATAATTAATATATCATCTAATTGTCTTCTTTGCATAGACAAATTATGACTAACATAACATAATTCATATATAACCTGATTAGATTGTCAAGAATTAATTTTCTAGTTATTTTTCTGGAATAATTATCTAGAGTTTCTGAAGGTATTAGTTTTTTTATAATAGTCTAAGTCCTTTAATATTTCTGTTCTTTTCTTTTTATAGTTACTCTGGTATTTCAAACATACCCATTTTCTCCTATTGTAGTATTTTATTTTTTCTGTAAATGGATGTGTAAGCATAAATATTTTAATATAATACAAAGTATTAAGGGGAATGGTAGTACTATCCTGGGGACAATATTTACTTTAGATGTTACTCCTTAATAGTTATTTCTTTGTAAAGTATTTATTTGTTATCTTATCTAATTTCTTTTATCTTATTCCTTTAGATCTGGTGACGAGAATACCATCTGGGTCCGGATCAAGTATCTAAACTTTAGAGCTAATCCAACAGAAAAAAAACAAGCTTGCCAACGTCTAGACTGTGATCAAACGATTACCCAACTTAGGGAATAAAACTAAGAAACTAGAGTAAGAGTATCAGCTAAACTAAACGCAGAAATAACTGCTCAAAAGTAACATAATTTCGACCGGCTCTAGGATAGTATAAAAATTTATCTACTCAAACTCATACTCCTCCCGGCCAATATGGCTTTGATACCATTTAATGGATCATAGAAAATTAAAAGAAGAGTGAAGAAGGAGATTATCAAGTGGCTAGATGCTGGTGTAATTTTCCCCATTGCGGATAGCATGTGGGTAAGTCCGGTACAATGTGTGCCAAAGAAAGGTGGAATCACAGTGGTGCCCAATGAAAAAAATGAACTAATATGGACAAGACCAGTCACAGGATGGCGTGTATGTATGGATTACCGAAAGCTCAACCACTGGACCCAGAAGGACCATGTTTCGATGCCATTCATGGATCAAATGCTTCACATGTTTGTAGGTAGAGGCTGGTACTATTTCTTGATGGTTATTCGGGTATAATCAGATCTCTATAGCCTAGAAGACCAAGAGAAGACCACCTTCACTTGCCCATATGGAACATTTGCTTTTAGGAGAATGCCCTTTGGGTTGTGCAATGCACCACCCTCATTCCAGCGCTGTATGATGTGGATATTCTTAGATATGATGGAGGATACCATTGAGGCATTTATGGATGACTTCTCAGTTGTGGGTGAATCATTCGATCTTACCTCAAGCATTTGGGCAAAGTGTTGAATAGATGTGAAGAAATTAATTTGGTCCTAAATTGGGAGAAATGCCACTTCATGGTCAAAGAAGGAATAGTGCTGGGTCACAAAATCTCTGGAAAGGGGATAGAGGTGGAAAAGGCGAAAATTGAAGTAATAGCAGGGTTGCCACCGCCTATTTCCGTAAAAGGGGTTAGAAGCTTTTTGGGGCATGCAGGATTCTATAGGAGGTTCATCAAGGACTTTTAAAAGATTGCACAACCATTGTGCAAATTGCTCGAGAAGGAGGTGAAGTTCGTATTTGATGAGGCATGTCTGAAGGAGAAAGTCACCACTTGCTCCTATTATTATAGATCCAGATTGGTCTCTTCCATTTGAGGTAATGTGTGATGCTAGTGAGGTGGCCTTCGATGCAGTCTTGGACAAATGGAGAGCGAAGATTTTTCACCCTATCTACTATGCTGGTAAAACACTCAATAGAGTCCAAAAGAACTACACTGTCACTGAACAAGAGCTTCTAGCAGCGGTCTTTGCATTTGAAAATTTTTTAGCATACTTTCTTGGAACTAAGGTAACTTTTCATACAGACCATGTTGCTTTGAGGTACCTAATGTCTAAAAAGGATGCTAAACCTAGGTTGATCAGATAGGTGTTGTTTCTCGAAGAATTTGAGTTTGAGGTAAAAGACCGGAAAGGAACAAAAAATTAGGTAGCCGATCACTTGTCTAGACTAGAATCTGAGGCTAGAGAAAAAGAGGAGATTGATATTGATGATGCTTTCCCAGATGAACAGGTATTAGTTGTATCTCAAAACCTGATCCCTTGGTTCATTGACTATGCAAATTATTTGGTCAGCGATATGATCCTAGAAGATATGACACCCCAGCAAAGGAAGAAGTTCTTGCTTGATGCTCGAAGGTACTATTGGGATGAATCATACTTATTCCACATTTGTGCAGATGGGTTAATCCGGAGGTGTGTGCCAAAGATAGAGATGTTGAGCATTCTGGAGGCTTTCCACTCGTCCCCATTTGGGGGTCATCATAGTGGTATCCAAACTGCGCACCAAATTCTGCAATACGGGTATTACCGGCCCTCCACTCACCAAGATGCTTATGATTATGCCAAGGCATGTGTTCTGTGCCAAATACAATGTGGAGTTACTTGTAAGCATGAGTTACCATTGACCTCTATCCTGGAAGTTGAGTTATTCAATGTATGGGGTATTGAGTTAATGGGCCCATTTGTTAGCTCGTATAGGATGAAATAAATCTTGGCGTCGATAGGTTACGTATCCAAACGGGTAGAGGCTATTGCACTATCTAACAATGAAGGAAAAAGTGTCACAACATTTCTAGAAGCACATATTTGCTAGGTATAGTACTCCAAGAGCAATCATCAGGGATGGTGGATCGCACTTTTGTAACCGCCTCTTTAGAACTCTGCTGGAAAATATGGCATGAAGCATAAGGTGGAAACACCTTACCATCCTCAATCATGCAGGCAGGTAGAAGTGTCTAATAGGGAAATAAAGACTATTCTATCCAAACGGTGAATACCATCCGGACAGATTGGTCTACGAAGCTCGATGATACACTGTGGGCATATCAGACAGCTTATAAGACCCCCATTGGATCATCTCCATATCAGCTAGTCTATAGAAAGTCATGTCATATGTGGGTGAGCATAAGGCATTATTGGCTCTGAAAAAGCTGAACTTAGACTACAACGAAGAAGCCAAGTTGAGACTCGACCAACTCAATGAGTTAGATGAATTCTAGTTTTGAGCTTATGAGAATGTGACCATTTATAAAGAAAGAATGAAGATCCATCATGATAGGAAGATTGCGAAGAGGGAGTTCAACGTTTGTGATCTGATCCTACTATTTAATTCAAGGCTCTGTTTGCATCCCGAAAAATTGAAATCTAGGTGGATGGGACGATATAGAGTGGTGAATGTATCCCCATATGGTACAATGGATCTTGAAAATAAAGATGGTAAGAGGTTCAAAGTGAATGGGAAAAAGATAAAGATGTATCTGGGAGACACCGAGGAAATAAAAGGAATTGAGGTGGTGTACCTTGATGACACCTAAAGAATGTTATACCCCAAAAGTCAAAAGATCAGACCTGGGAGTTGAAATGGAGAAAACTGAAAATCTGGCACCAGGTCATAGAACAAGTCATTTTGTGACCCGTGGGGTAGACCACGAGTCTTGAGGAGACTCGTGGTGAGGTTCAGGGTATGAGTTGAAGTTTGGGTTTTGAAAGTCCCCACGGACCTGACCACGAGTCGTGGTCAGTCACCACGACTCATTGAGTCAATCGTGGGCAAGGGTTAGAGGAAAGTGAAGGAAACCGGGATGTGTACCCTACGGAAGGTCCCCACAAGTCGTGGTCAGTCACCACGATTAGTGGGATGGGTCCTGGTTGGTTATAATTTGAAATCTTAGGTAGTGAAGGTGACGAGTGGTGACCACGAGTCGTGGTCACCAGTAATGACTCAAGAGGTCCCCCGTGACGAGCCCTAGATGAACTCTTAGATAGTTCACTCGATGACTAATTCCACAACTCATTCCCTTGGACAATGACTCGTCCAGTCACTCATTGGGACTGGCAGTCAATATTATCTATGAATTTAGTAAGGACTTTTTCGTAATTCCTATGATCCTTAGGTATAAACTACGTCATTTTAAGTTATGAATGATGAGTTTTAAGAGGGGTAAGTTCATTTAGGCCATTCTTACTCATGCATGCAAAGTTAGGAAATTAGAGAGGTGATCAAGCTCATTCTCCTTCAAGTTTTCTTTAATTCTTCATTGGGAAATGAAGGAGTGATAAAATCAGTTCTTTTCCAAGTATTTAGGGTTATGACTGGGTGAATCCATACACACCCATGCCCAATCTCTCTCTAAATCATGAAAATTCATATGTTGATTCTATGGGGGTTTACCCCAATGCATGAAAATCCTAAATTCCTACATGGGTATGGTTTAAAGATGATTCTAGCATTTAATTATGATTCATGGGCAAGTTTTAAGTTGTTTTCAATTAAAATTATCTTTCAAGCTTTATAAATTAAAATTTCCAATTATGAGAAGTTCATGAAAGTTGAGATTTATGATGAATGTTCTAATATGATGAGATATTTATGATGAAAAGCATGTTTTTAAGTTACCCATGTATATGATCATGTTTTCAAGTGAATTATGTATTTTCAAGCATGTTAAAGTATCGGGAAATGCCCATATGTTCAAGTATGATTATGATTTTACGAATTTAGCTTACCACATGGATTTGGAGCAAAGACTCCTATTTATGTTCAGCTTATGGTATGGTTTGAGACAAGTCTCCTCATGTAAGATTTAGATTTATGTATTCATGATCATTCAGCTTCGTTGAAAAATAATGGAGAGAATATACATCTTTTTTGGGAGTAGTGTCTTGCACCGAATAGGCTTTTGGTCAGACAACCTTATGCCTCAAAACTACGCGCCAATGTAGGTATGATCAGATTATATTAGGACCTCCTACGTGAGATATCCCATGCCCCGATTGGGTCACGAGCTTGATATCAATATCATGATATCTTCCTTATCCCTTGCAAGGCTTTGGAGGGCTCTACCCACTTGAGTGTGATAGTTAGGACCACGTAATCTCTATCATGGTATGTCGGTTATATGACAAGTCTCCCATTGTTCCTCATGATTTCAGTTATGCATGTTTATTACTCATGATATATATATATATATGTTATAAAGAAGGTTTGACCCAATATTCAATTTTACTTATGCTAATCAGATTTCAGCTTTGGGTCAATCGATTAAGTTATGATGTTATGTTTTGTTGAGATCATGATTTCAGAAAAGAGCATGCAAGCCCTACTCTCAGATTCTTATCTTAATCATGTTTTATATTATACATCTTTTAAATGATTTTACTTATTTAAACAGTTTTACTTATCTTGCATACTCGGTACATCCACGTACTGACCGCATACTCTATGTTGTATCGTTTCATGATAGAGGCTCTGATCATCAGACTCAGCCCTGCCACTGGCCAGCTTTCAGAGTTCGCATCAGTCCCTATTGGTGAGTCTTCATCTGTCGGGGGCCCCTCTTTATTTTAGTTATGATTGAGTATTATCAATTTTCAACTTTAGAGAGTTAGTTGGGGTCTTGTTCTATCAACTCATCAGATTTAGAGGCTCTTAAGACAAAAGAATGTAATCAGTTGCGGATTCATGTGTATTCCTTATGTGATGCTTATTTCAGACTTCAGCTAAGTTTATTATGTTGATTTATTGCTTTATGATTTAGTTAGATGTATGTTCATGCCATGGGTCAACTTGGAGTCCCTCGGGGTTCCTTGTCTCGTGTCTCGATCCGAGCCGATGTTCGAGTCGTGAAAAACTTAGTATCAAAGTAATAGGTTTGAAGTATCCTAGGGTGTCTGAAAGCTGCATTGAGTAGATTCTTTTTCATGGGTGTGAAGAGCACCACACTTATGGCGAAGAGACTTCAAGATGTTTAGGAAATGTTTCCTTCTTTCATGATCTATGTCATGCGATGAAATGTCTCCCTATCCTTCTAACTCATGCTATTCGCGATTGCAGAATCATGGCTCCCCACAGAGTTAACGGTAGGAGGAATGGGAATGGAAACGGCCACGAGGATGGCAACGGAGACGGGCATCAACAAGCCCCGCCAGTCCAGGAGCACCATGCACCGGAGCTGGTTGCCCATGCTGAATTTAGGGCAGCTATTCAGATGCTAGAGCAATCCTTGACCGCTCAGGTCAATCAGCAGGCAGTGGCGTATGTCCCACAAAACGGAAATACAGAGGTAACTCGAGTCAGAGATATCCTAAGAATGAACCCTCCAGAATTCCTTGGGTCGAAGGTGGATGAGGATCCACATGATTTTATCGATGATACTGTGAAATCACCCAGGTCATGGGGGTGAATGGAGTTGAGTGTGCTAAGTTGGCCTCATATCAGTTGAGGGGGTTCGCACACATATGGTGTAACACCCCGGATGTTCCTAAGGCCATACCCCAGAGTTAGATGGAGTTCAGTAAAAAAACTAACAGGATTGCCTCAGAATAAGTCATGGAACGACTCGTTAGGTTTCCTAATGGATCGTGCTCAAGCCCATGAGGAGAAGTCAGGAAGTGCAGTAGGTCCAGTGACCATGGACGACCTAACAAGTCATCGTGTCAGGTAACAACTCGTTAGGGAAGTCGTGGGAAGGAAAGGAAGGAAATCATGGGCTTCAGTGGCAGCGGACGACTCAATGAATCGTGAGACAGGCAACGCCTCATTAAGTCGGTTGTCAGATGAAGGCTAGAGTCCAGGATGGGGTCCCAGGCAATGGGGATGACAGAAGGAGGTCATGAGTCGTCATGTCAGACAACGACTCGTGAATTGAGTCGTTGGCTGATTTGAGGGAATTTTGAGACATCGTCTAGTGCACTCCACGATAAGGTCCTACGAGTCGTTGCCAATAAAATCCTATGTTTCTAACTCCTAAACTACGTTGTTTTGAGCATCTTATGGGACATTTTGGAGGGGATAACTAGCCTAAACCCTCATTCTATCAAAAATCATACTCAAACTCTTCTTCCTCCTCTCTATCAAGACTTAAGGATTCCACAAGGGTCTTCTCAAGGCTTCAAGGTGCAAGTTCAAGTGGGATTTCTTCTTGAATCAGGTATGTGGGTTTTTCAACAAGGATATCCTTCCATCCTTGTGCCCCAAAATGTTTTATCAAAAACCCGATTCAATTATTCTAGAAAAGCATGACCCAGGGTTGCGATTTATAGGTGATTTCTTCTATGTCTTCTATGAATTTTAAGATCCATTAGGATTAAAAGTTAAATTATGCTTATGGGATTATTTTAATATCTTGAATTATGTGCTAAATGGTGAAAATGCATGATTATAGAATTTTCCTCATGAGATAGCTTAAAACTTTGATTGGGATTTTGTTATTGTTCACTTGATTAAATCAAGAACTTGTACCCATGTTTAAAATATGTGAACATTATAAGAATTCTCTTAAAACCTAGAATATATGATTTGATAGATATGTTGAGATGAGATTAAAACTTATGGGCTTGATCAATGGGAAGTATGTATATGTTTCATTATATTTCCGATGTAAATGTTTTGGGTAAGAGGTGAACCTATGATAATGGTATAGTTAGCCCATCTTCTTTATGAATTGGAGTAAATTTCGACATGGGTTCCATGAAATAAATATATGTTTCTACCATGATCTCATTGTACATGTTTAAGGCATGAGTTGATTATATGGGGTTTTCTTCCCTAAATTAGAATATATGAATCATTGTATACATGATAAAGTGAGAATTGGACCTATGGATCCTATATGACTCTATGTTATACGTCTTAGTTATGAGCTCGGGACTTGAATGTTGTGGAGGTGTAAGGTATGATATGAATCTATAGATGTTCGTAAATGTAAGATGTGTGAATTTTAAATGATGATTTGGTACCATGATGATATGAATTGTGGCGATAAAGCATAAGAATGATCCTTCAGATGTTTGGTCTTGTTGTTAGTAGAAAGTAGCCCTAATCCTTTCAATACGAATGATGTATGATGAAGTCAGTGAATGCTCATGTTTTTTATTAGCTTTAGTAGCATAGACCAGATGTATAATGTCAAATCAGTACTCCTCATATTCTAGCCAGCCAGGGACTCTCCCTATCCGGCAATGTTTCCCTTGGACAGTCAGGGACTCTCCATAGCAGAGAATGACTCCCTTAGTATAGTCGGACTCTCCACAGCAGAGAATGACTCCCTTAGTTCAGTTGGAATTCTCCATAGCAGAGAATGACTCCCTTACTTCAATTGGGACTCTCCATAGTAGAGAATGACTCCCTTAGTTACACTATCAGTCTGGCTCAGTTCCGTATAGTTCAGACTTCAGTTTAAAACGGATATAGCATAATACAGACTCAGTTATCAGCAGATGTCCAGTATAGTGTATGATACTAGCTTCAGCTTTGGCTCTTATTAAAGGTTCAGTACTTGACCCTTATGCATGAGCTTGATGATGTTTTAGAATATGAGTTCCAAACGAAAGTTTCATGTATATATATGTATGTGACCTAGAAGAGGATTATTGCATTCTAAATTAGTTATATGTCAATGTACTCAGTTTATTTCCTTTTGTATACTTGTATGTTTAGTTATTTATGTTTCCCCGCATGCTCAGTACATTTCAAGTATTGACCACATACTTTATGTGCTATATCATTTCATGATATAGATTCAGGTACCTAGACTCAGCCTCGCTGGTAGACACGCACTTTCCTCCATCTCAGCAGATAGTGGTGAGTACTCATCTCTCGAGGACAAGATCGATGTTTCTTATTTCTGTTAAATTTCAGTTTTCAAACTTTGGGAGTTAGCTCGGGACCTGTACCAGCAACTCATCAGTTTAGTAGAGGCTTTCAAATATGTGTAATCAGATTCAGTCTATGTATTATGTTTTTCTAGATATTGTCCTTAAGTTTTAAATTGGACTCCTTAAAGTTAGCTTCCGCTCAGTTATGTTTCTGTTAGCTGTTTATATTGTAAGTGTTATGCTATGATTATGTCATGGGTCGACTTGAAGCATTTCGGGGTTTCTTGTTCCGTGTTATAGCTAGGGTGTAAACTCGGGTCCTAACATATGGTTTAGACAGTGGAGAGATAGAAGGGAAGCTAGAACAGGCCCTATCAGTTGGGAGGAGTTTCACGTTGCTTTTCTAGATCGATTCTTCTCTCGTGAGATGAGGGAGTTGAAGGCATCCGAGTTCGTGAATCTTAAGAAGGGGAAGATGACAGTGCAAGAATATGCCCTAGAGTTCACTTGTTTGTCTAAGTACGCCCCAGAGTTAAGGGTTGATCAGAGGGCGTGAGTGAGATTGTTTGTTCATGGAGTGGCGGGCTATTTAGACAAAGATTGCAGGACCGCTATGCTCCACCAGGATATGTATTTTCCTTGGATAGTATTATACGTCCAGAAGATGGAGGTGGCGCATATGAGTGAGAGAGAGAGTCTAGGAGGGCCAGGACAAATAGTTACAGATTCTCTCAGCCGAGGCCAAGTGGTGGGCACCGACAGCAGACCCACCAAAGAACTTCAGCCTATATCTGTTCCTCCCTACAGAATGGCTCCAGCCAAGCTAAAAGAGTTGAAGGAATAGTTGAAGGATCTTTTGGATAAGGATTTCATTAGATCGAGCAAGTCCTCATGTGGTGCACTAGTTCTCTTTGTCCAAAAGAAAAATGGTTCTCTTCGTATGTGCATTGATTATTTGCAATTGAACAAGGTCACCATCAAGAACAAGTATCCTTTACCCAGGATTGATGATTTTTTTGACCAACTTTAAGGTGGCATGTGCTTTTCAAAGATAGACCTCAGGTCCGGATACCATCAACTAAGAGTTCCAGAGAGCGAAATCCCGAAGATAGCCTTCAGGACACGGTATGGTCACTATGAGTTTGTAGTTATTTATTTTGGACTAACGAATTCTTCTCCAGCTTTTATGGACATGATGAACAGGGTGTTCAATCCATACTTGGATATGTTTGTGATCGTGTTCACTGATGACATCCTGATATACTTTCGGAGCGAGGAGGAGCATACCACTCATTTTAGAGTGGTGCTACAGACTCTCAAGGATCGCCAACTATATGCTAAATTCATCAAGTGCGAGTTTCGGTTGAACTCAGTGGCATTTTTGGTCGATGTGGTATCAAGTGAGGGTATACAAGTGGACTCTCATAAAATTGAAGAGGTGAAGAATTGGCCTAGATCGGTGAATCCTTCAAATATTCGAAGTTTTTTAGGCTTAGCTGGCTACTATAGAAGGTTTGTTGAGGGCTTTTCATTCATTGCAGCGCCATTGACGAAATTGACCCAAAATAAAGTGAAATTCTAATGGTTGGAGGCTTGTGAATGAAACTTTCAGGAGTTAAAGACTCGACTCACCTCAGCACCGGTGTTAACTCTATCGGAAGGTACCGATGGGTTCGTGGTGAATTGTGATTCTTCAAGGATTGGACTTGGGTGTGTGTTGATGCAACATGGAAAAGTCATAACATATGCCTCCAAACAGCTGAAAGTTCATGAGAAGAATTACCCAACCCATGATCTCGAATTGGCAGCAGTGATATTCGCCTTGAAGATATGGAGGCATTATTTTTACGGGGTTCATGTATATGTGTTTATGGACCATATGAGTCTATAATATATGTTTACCCAGAAGGATCTCGATCTTTGTCAAAGGAGGTGGTTGGAGCTACTCAAGGACTATGATATGAGTGTCCTTTACCATCCGGGAAAGGCTAATGTAGTAGAAGATGCACTTAGTAGACTCTCTATGGAGAGTGTGTCCCATGTGGATGACGAAAGAAAGGAGCTGGTGAAGCTTGTGCAACGACTTGCAAGGTTGGGAGTTTGGTTGGTTGACTCGACCGATGGCGGTGTTGTTGTTCAGAATGAATTATAATCATCCTTAGTGACTGATGTAAAAGCTAGACAAGACGAGGATCTCATTTTGGTAAATTTAAAAGGAAGCCACTCAGAATCAGAAGGTAGAGGTCTTCTCCAAAAGGGGATATGGTGTGCTTCGGTACCAGGGTCGCTTGTGCATTTCGGACGTTGATAATTCAAGAAAATTGGATGTTGCATGAGGCTCACGGTTGTAGGTATTCAGTCCATCCAGGTGCCACCACCGTGACTTACAAGAAGTCTATTGGTGGAATGGCATGAAGAAAGACATCGCAGAATTTTTAGCTAAGTGCCCGAACTATCAGCAGGTGAGAGTTGAGCATAAGAAACTGGGAGGTGTGATTCAGGATATCAGTATTCCTACTTGGATGTGGGAAGAAATCAATATGGACTTCATCATAGGGCTGCCTCACACTCGTCGCCAGTATGACTCCATTTGGGTTGTTGCAGAAAGGTTGACCAAAGCCGCTCATTTTCTACCGGTCAAAACCACGGATTCAGGGGAGGATTATGCCAAACTATACATCCGAGAGCTAGTTCGATTACATCGAGTGCCCTTGTCCATCATATCACACTGAGGTAGACAAGTTACCTATCAGTTTTGTAGGTCATTTCCAAAAGGACTTGGTACTCAGGTTAAGCTCAGTGCAGCATTTCACCAGCAAACAGATGGTCAAGCAGAGCGAACAATTCAGACTCTCGAGGACATGTTGATAGCATGTGTTATTAACTTCAAGGGTAGTTGGGATGATTATTTTCCACTTATCGAGTTTGCATACAATAATAGCTACCATTCCATCATTCGGATGGACCCGTTTGAGGCTCTCTATGGGCAGAGATATAGATCGCCTATTGGCTGGTTCAAAGTTGGTGAAGCTGTGGTGATAGGACCGGATTCGGTCCATGAAGCTATGGAGAAGGTTCAACTCATAAGCGACAGGTTGAAAATAGCTCAAAGTCACTAAGAGTCCTATGCCTATGTGAGAAGGAGAGAACTATATTCGAAGTGGATGATTGGGTATTTGTAAAGGTGTCTCCCATGAAGGGTGTGATGAGGTTAGGAAAGAAAGGAAAACTCAGCTCTCGTTATGTTGGCCTCTGTCAGATTGTGAAACGGGTTGGCAAGGTGTCATATGAATTGGAGTTTCCTTTAGAATTAACTTCCATGCATCCTATTTTTCATGTATCGCTCGTAAAGAACTGTTTGGATGATGCAACTTTAGTAGTCCCGTGGACAGTGTCGGTGTGAAAGACAACCTTAATTATGAAGAGGCTCCAATGGAAATAGTGGATCGTTAGGTTCGAATACTAAGGACAAGAAAGTAGCTTTAGTTAAAGTTTTATGGAGGAATCAACATATTGAGGGAGCTACGTGGGAAGCCGAAGCACACATAATGGCTACATACCCACATTTATTCTCTACCGGCTCAGTTCCAGCTTGACGTATCAGTTTTTGCCTATTACTCTATTTATTTTTCATATTCAGTTCATGTGCCCAAGTTTATTTTATGTCAAAGTATGTATGTATGGTTCATGAATTCATTTTGTCCATGAAGTTCAGTTCAGAGGTAGTCATTCCTTCAGTTTTCAACTTAAATGATCGATATTTGAATATGATGATTGTATTTCTATTATTTTCTATATGATTTTCAACATTTGAGTATGAATGTTCCCAAATGGGAGATATTGTTATACCCCAAAAGCCCAAAGATAAGACCCAGGAGTAGAAACGGAGAAAACTACAAATCTAGCACCAGGTCACAGAATGAGTCATTTTGTGACCCGTGGGGTAGACCACGAGTTGTGAGGAGACTCGTGGTGAGGTTCAGGGTGTGAGTTGAAGTTTGGGTTTTGGAAGTCCCCACGAACTTGACCACAGGTTTTGGTCAGTCACCACAACTCATTGAGTCAGTCGTGGGCAAGGGTTAAAGAAAAGTAAAGGAAACCGGGCAGTGTACCTTACAGAAGGTCCCCACGAGTCGTGGTCAGTCACCACGATTCGTGGAATGGGTCGTAGTCAGCTGGTTGGTTATAATTTGAAATCTTAGGTAGTGAAGGTGACGAGTGCTGACCACCAGTCGTGGTCACCAATAATGACTCGTGAGGTCCCCCATGATGAGCCCCAGAATAACTCTTAGATAGTGCACTCGACAACTGATGCTACGACTCGTTCCCTTAGATGATGACTCGTCCAGTCCCTCGTTGGGACTGGTAGTCAGTTATTTTCTGCGAAGTTAGTAAGGGCTTTTTCGTAATTCCTATGATCCAAAGTCCTAAAATACGTCGTTTTAAGATATGAATGATGCGTTTTATGAGGGGTAAGTTTATTTAGGCCATTCTTACTCATGCATGCAAATTTAGAAAATTAGAGAGGTGATCAAGCTCATTCTCCTTCAAGTTTTCTTCAATTCTTCATTGGGCAATCAAGGAGTGATAAAATCAGTTCTTCCCCAGGTATGTAGGGTTATGACTGGGTGAATCCGTACACACCCATGCCCGATCTCTCTCTAAATCATGAAAATTCATATGTTGATTCTATGGGGGGTTAGCCCAATGCATTAAAATCCTAAATTCCTACATGGGTATGGTTTAAAGATGATTCTAGCATTGAATTATGATTCATGGGCAAGTTTTTAGTTGTTTTCAATTAAAATCATCTTTCAAGCTTTATAAATTAAAATGCCCAATTATGAGAAGTTCATGAATGTTAAGATTTATGATGAATGTTCTAGTATGATGAGATATTATGATGAAAAGCATGTTTTTAAGTTACCCAAGAATATGATCATTCTTTAAAGTGAACTATGTATTTTCAAGCATGTTAAAGTATCGGGCAATGCCCATATGTTCAAGTATGATTATGGTTTTACGAATTTAGCATACCACATGGATTTGGAGTGAAGTCTCCCATTTATGTTTAGCTTATGGTATGGTTTGAGCCAAGGCTCCTTATGTATGATTCAGATTTATGTATTCATGATCATTCAGCTTCATCAACAGATAATGGTCAGCTTCATTGAAAAACGATGGATAGAATATGCAAGTTTTTGGGAGTAGTGTCTAGCACTGAGTAGGCTATGGGTCGGTCAACCCTATGCCTCAGAACTTCATGCCAACGTAGGTATGATCAGAATATTTAGGGACCTCCTATGTCGGCTATCCACTGCCCCTATTGGGACATGAGCTTGATATCGATATCATGGTATCTTCCTTAGCCTTGGCAAGGCTTTGGATGGTTCTACCCACTAGAGTGTGATAGTTGGGACCACTTAAACTCTATCGTGGTAAGTCGGTTATATGACGAGTCTCCCATTGTTCCTCATGATTTCATATATGCATGTTTGTTACTCATGATACACAT
>JACEIK010000969.1:0-12811 GCA_018107945.1 Datura stramonium | reverse complement strand
AGGGTAAATGGAATATCTAGAACTGTGCGCTTCAGCTAATATCTACTGTCTCAACTCACCGACATTCGGTACACATAATCTACCCTTGTAACGGAGCACACCATCTCTTGAGAACTGATTCCTTCATCTTAAGTAGGATGGGATCTTCATCTTGTCTGGACTTAACCTCCAAAAGTAAAGAGGAATCTGATCCGCTCTGCATTACTACACCACCCTCAATCGAATCCACCAACTGTACTCCCAACCGGGCTAGCCTGTGAATATCTTTAGCCGGTTCCTTTTTGCCTTCTTCTACATGAGCCACGCTGCCCATAGACACTCTACTCAGTGCATCAGCTACCTCATTGGCCTTGCCCGGGTGATATAGCACGCTCATGTCATAGACTTTCAGTAGTTCTAACCACCTTCTCTAACGAGGATTTAGGTCCTTCTGAATGAATATATACTGCTGGCTCTTATGATCTGTAAATACATCTATGTGAGCTCCATATAAGTAATGTCTCCATATTTTTAACGCGAACACCACCGCTGCCAATTCCAAGTCATGAGTTGGATAGTTCTTCTCATGGACTTTGAGTTTTCTTGAGGAATAGGCTATCACTTTGCCCCGCTTCATCAAAACGCAACCAAGTCCAACTCTGGAGGCGTTATAATATACAACCAACCCATCTGTTCCTTCTGGTAGGGTCAAAACTGGAGCGGTAATGAGTCGAGTCTGTAACTCCTGAAAACTCCTCTCACACTCATCTGACCACTAA
Organism: Datura stramonium; assembly: GCA_018107945.1. Lineage (NCBI taxonomy): Eukaryota > Viridiplantae > Streptophyta > Magnoliopsida > Solanales > Solanaceae > Datura > Datura stramonium. Next base: position 12,053 of record JACEIK010000969.1, on the reverse strand, counting down.
AATTTCACATTCTTCTGGGTTAACTTGGTTAGAGGAGATTCTATGGAGGAGAAACCTTCCACAAACCATCAGCAATAACCTGTTAAGCCCAGGAAACTCCTGATTTCAATAGGAGAGGTAGGTTTGGGCCAATCCTTTAATGCTGCTATCTTATGAGGATCTACTTGTATCCCCTCACCTTAGACCACTTGACCCGAGAAAGTCACATACTTCAACCAGAATTCACACTTGCTGAACTTGGCGAATAACTGACGATCTTTGAGAGTCTGTAATGCTAACCTTGGGTGATTGGCATGTTCTTCTTCATTTTTGGAGTACACCAAACTGTTGTCAATAAATACAATGAAGAACATATCCAGGTACTGCTTGAAAACCCTATTCATCAAATCCATGAAAGCTGCTGGGGAGTTTGTTAACCCAAAGTACATGACCACAAACACGTAGTGACCATACCGAGTTCTGAATGTTGTTTTCGGTATGTCACACTCTCTGACCCTTAACTGATGGTATCCTGACCTGATATTGATCTTGGAGAAACAACTGGCTCCCTGAAGCTAGTCGAACAGATCATCAATTCTAGGTAGGGTATATATTTTCTTGACTGTGACTTTGTTCAGCTGACGGTAATCTATGCACATCCTGAGGGTACGGTCTTTCTTACGCACGAACAACACTGGAGCACCCCAGGGAGAGATGATGGGTCTGATGAAACCCTTGTTAAGAAGATCTTTTAGATGCTCCTTCAACTCCTTAAGCTCAACTAGAGCCATTCTGTAAGGAGGGATAGAGATAGGCTAAGTATCTGGGAGGAGATCTATTCCGAAGTCTATTTCCCGCTCAGGGGGAACTCCGGGAAGATCCTCAAAGAATACATCTGGGAACTCGTTGACAACTGGAACTGACTGAATGGTTGGGGTCTCAGAATTGGAATCCTTGACCCAAACCAGATGATATAGACATCCTTTGAGAATGAGTTTATGGGCCTTAAGGTAGGCAATAAACCTACCCTTAGGCACTGAACTGTTGCCCGGCCATTCTAAAACTGGCTCATTAGGAAACTGGAATTTGACAATTCTAGTTCTACAATCAACTAAGGCATAGTAGGAGTGTAACAAATCCACGCCGAGAATAAGGTCGAAGTCGACCATGTCTAGCTCTAAGAGATCAGTTGGAATTACTTTGTTTAGGACTAGGCAATTTCTATACAGCCGAATGACTCTAACTGACTCACAAACGGGGGTGGAGACTGAGAATGGTTCTGAGAGGACCTCTGGAATTAAATTGAACTAAACTGCTATATATAGAGTCATGAACAAAAGAGTAGCTCCTGGATCTAAGAGGGCATATACGTCTAGATGGAAGAGACATAACATACTAGTAACTATGTTAGGTGAGCTTTCCTAATCCTGTCGAGAAGATAGAGCATAGAAACGATTCTGGTGTTGACCACCATTTGTACCTGATGATTTGGCCTGCAGAGCTAGTCGACCTGCTGGAGCTGCTAAGGTAGTGGCTTGTGATCTCCCTTCCCCTGCTGACGGGCACTCTCTGAGTTGGTGCCCAAGTTGTCCACATCCAAAATAGCCCTCTCTGCCCTGTAGACACTCTCCAAGATGATTCTTGCCACACTTGGGGCAAACTGGATACCTTTTCCCTGTATTGTGGGCCTCAGACTGCGTGCCAGATGACCCACTCCTCTGATCCTGGTGGGAGCAAAAGGTTGGGGCGCTGGCTGAGCTAGGTGCTGGGGCCCTCTGCTGTTGTTGCTGTTGTGGGCGGCTACCACCGCCAGATCTCTAGTGGCCTAAATCTGAATGACCAGTTCTTGACTTCTTGTTCTTACGTTCCATATCTCTCAACTTCTCTATCTCAATATGCTAGGCATAAACAATTAGGCTAGAGAGGTCCATGTCCTTGATCAGCATCGCAGTCCTACACTCCTTGAGGACCAAATTAGACACTTCGTTAACATACTTCAGCATGTGAGCCCTCAGCTTGTCCACCATCTCTGGAGCATACTTTGATAACTTGGTAAACTTTAGAGCATACTCCTCCACTGTCCTATTGCCCTGTTGCAACTTCATAAACTCTGCCATCATAGCCTCCCTCAGCTCCCGAGGGACAAACCTATCCAGGAAAGTTGTGTGGAACTCCTCCCACCGCCCTGGGCTCCTTCCACTGCTCATACCAAACTTGGGCTACCCCTTTAAGCTGATAGGAAGCCAGTTCAGCACTCTCAGAGGAGCTGACACCCATAATACAGGTAATATTTCTAATCTCATCTATAAACTTTTGTGGGTCCTCTCCCACCTTCACTCCATGAAAATCTGGAGGGTTCATCAGGGTAAAATCCCGCACCCGAGCAGTAGCTACAGACCCATTTGTGGCTACTGGAACCACCTGCTGGTTCACTTGGTTGGTGACTGTTTGAGCTAGCAATAGAATGGTCGCCCTGAATTCGACGGTGGATAAGGATTCAACCTGAGGTGCTGTCGGAGCTGATGGGGCAGTTATGTTGATATTAGCAGCCCTTCTTCGACTACCACGTTTGGGAGGCATGGTTCACTTAAACAAAAAAGGCACGAATTAGAAGGGAATTTCTTGAATTTGGACTTTAACGCACAATAAAGAGTATGAACAAAAGGGAATTTTTCCTAATAACATCTCGTAGCCTCCTCGTCATAAGTGTGGCGCGCTTCACATCCATGAAAAGGACTCTACTCGATGCGGCTTTTAGACATTCTGAGGATAATCTAAACAAAGGGCTTTGATACAAAGTTTCTCACACCCCGAGCCTACACCCTGGGCGTAACACGGTACTTGAAGCCACAAGTGACCCCAAGTCAGCCCCTGGTCAATCAGTCACTAGCATTCTGAGTAAACATGCACAGGGGAACTTTAAAATAATATCATAAAACATTGATGAAAGTAAAGTCTGAAAACATAAAGTTCAAAATATTAGAATAATACAGATAAATTTGAAAACCTTGTCTGTCTGAAAGCCATCTAAATAAGGAGTTGCTGGGACAAGACACCAGCTAACTCTAAGTCTAACTGAAATAATAATTCAACTGAAAGAAAGTAAAACAAGGCCCTCGAATGATGAGGATTTACACTTCGGCTGTAGCAGAGGAGTATCTGGATCGCAACGATTAACAATGCTAAGTCTGGGAACCTGCAGCTGTATCATGAAACGATACAACAAAAAAGTATGTGTCAGTACTTTGAATGTACTGAGTATGCGAGAGAAACATGAATGACATGAAAGAGCTAGTAACGGAAATAGCATGACATGAAATGACAAACTGAAATGCTGAAAACTAAATCAACTGATATGAAACTAATATGGTCAAAAATGACCCTGGTCGAAGGTCATAAACATGCCCTATGTCTGAAATACTGAGTCTGAGATACTGCACTGAACTGATCCAAGCTGAAGAATATGATAGTAAATTGTACTTACTAGTGAGAGAGGTTATAACCGACATATAACCACATGAGCTAGACATGGAGTCCAATGTACACACCCCGTCGGTAGGGCCCAATATACCTTACCAGGGTATAAAGGAATGGACTGTGAAAATCACTGTCAAAAGGGGTCGTTAGGCTAAGTAAATAAAACCTATGGTGGCAACGTAGTTCTGAAACCTGGGTGCGCTGGAACCCCGGCCCTTTCAGTGCTAAGTCCTACTCCCACTAGATAATCTTATTACTGCTACTACTGACAAGCGGATAGCTCAATAATAGGGTCCAAGACTATACTGACCAAGAGATACTGTCAGAGAGTTCCCTTGAGCGTCTTATAGGACTAGATTTGGAAACTGATTTCTAAGACTGGTCAAAGCTGATTATCTAGAAGCGTTGTAGCCGTCTAGAGAATAAACTGGTACCTGAAATGGGTCTGAGGCTGGTTAGAGTTATAACTAGAATGTCATGACCACCTAATGGACTAAATAACTGTAGTTTGAATCTGAGTCTGATAACTGGGAGGCACCATTGACACTTCGAAAAGAAAACTGGAGTCAAACTGATCAGCTGACATTTCTGGACAACACTGAGTCTAATAATCTGACTGAGACTGGACATGTAATTATCTGACTAAAATTTCCACATACACTGATAATATGGGAATTTCAAATTCTTTAGAATCAAGCTACAGGGAAACTAGTCCAACAAGCAAGATTCTAAATTCTACTAAACTGAAAATTAGGGCTAAATTTTTCCATAGGATACAATTATCATAAATGCCTAGAAATAGGGAATAATAAGCAGTTACAATCATGAGAAATATTCTATTCAAAATTTTAAAGGTATAGGTCTGACGAATCTGCTACATCTCGAATCCATAGGGCTAAACTATTAGAGGAAAAAAAGCGAAGATTTTAGGGACATAAGGGAAGAGTTATTCCCTTGTTGAATTCTCACATACCTGGTGAAAACTCGAAGAATTTCCTTGAGGAGCTGAGAAGAAAAGGCTGCCCTAGCTGTTGCGCTAAAATGCTCTGAGAGGAACTCTACGTAATTTTTTTTGGAAGTCTGAGTGGGGAATGAAGGAAATAACCCATTACCCCCCACTAAAATGTCTAAAACTAAAGCTAAAACGACATGGTTTAGGGTCCAAAAGCATAGGAAAGTCGAATTTGCCCTTTATGAAATTTCCCTGAAAAATAGTTTTGGCCTCTACCACGACTCATACCACGAAGTCACGACTCGTGGTCACCTCTCATGGTAACCTCACCATTTTTTTCAATCTTCTGAAACTGGCCACGATTCGTAGTGCCATTCTACGGGTTGTACTATCAGTCATGGTATCATCCACCCATACCAACTATGACTTACCCACGACTCCTCATCACGACTCGTTGCTGCATCTTACGAGTCATACCATGACTCGTGATGACTCACTTTGGCACCACTGAGAATTTCACCACATCTCTGAACCATGAGTCATACCTACACGTCATGATTCATAGGACCACTCGTGATATGACCTCAGGCTCCCGAACTTCATCACGACTTGAGTGACGAGTTGTAGGTCCTCACCACAATTCGTACCTCGAGTCGTCTTGGTGAAAAATTCCAGGTTTTTCTATAGTTTCCAACTTCAACTCCCGGGTCTATTCTTAGGCCCTTACGGGGTATTACAACATGCTTCTGAGGAGGTACCACTCTAGGGGTCTTCACCACCACTTTCAGCCTCCAAGCCGAGTGGGCTCCAAAAGCTAGTTGATATAACTTACTCACATGACAACCAACTTAAAAAGTTGGCTCTTTATCTGCCAGCCCTCATCTAACAGTCACTGAAAAAAGGTAATTAAGGACATTTTTGATAGCTTAAATAAGTTGTGCTCCCGAGTTGATTGGTGGAGGGAGAGGTATCATCTCTTCGAGCTTATGTGAGAGAATTGAGGAATAGGGAACCTATAGATGACACTAGTGTCGAATTCTTAGGTGAGGCCATGACTGCCCCGTCCATGGCCTAGGGACCTATTGATGACTTGCTGGCAGGCTTAGGAGAGGATGATGAGTCAGAGCATAAGGGACATGGTGGTGAAGATGAGGCATCTAATGATGGTGTCGAGGAGTACTATCAGGGAGTTCTTCCCGTGCTTGTTCTTACTTTGCACATTAGGGACAATGTGGGATTCTTAGTTGTGGTGGGGAGTGCTCTTTTTCATTTGATTATTGACTCTTGTTTCCCTTGTCGAGTTGTTTTGCTTTCAATATTTTCTTTGGTATTTAGTTTGATTGTTTAGATGGATGAATGCCCTTGTCTTGTTTGGAATTAATGAAAATCGTTGGGGCTTGCTTTGATAATGTGAAGTTTCATTGACAGGTTGGTCTTACATTCCAATTAATTCTTGACCTATGCTTTACAAATTGCCTTTGTAGATAGTGGATAGCAATAAACTCCAAGGGTTTATTTTATAACATGGTCCTTTCCCAAGGAGCAAAATTTTCTTTGTTTTTTTTTTGTGTAAAACTAGGTGTCATTTACCTATGATAGATTGAGAGGTGACTTTCTTAAGAAAATATGCCATGTTTTTGAGTCATTATTTTATTTACTTTAATTGGTACAACCAATTTTTTATGGTAGATCAATGAGTTTTGAATTTAAAAATAAGCACTCTCTTTTCATGATTACACATTTATTGTTTGGATTCTTCATTTGCAAGCTAGCTTGTCTAAAGTCATTCCCTTGATTTGATTGTGTAAAATAGTTAAAATCCTAGGAGTGTGATGCCTTGTGTGGTGAGACCTTTGACTTGACTCTTGTGTGTGCACATTGTCTAGAACTTTCCCCAAGTGTTATTCAAGGTGAAATCTTAGATGTAACTGCACTTGGAAAATGATCTTAGGCTTTCTTTGGATAGTCACTTTACCATAAAATGACCTCCTTGAACATCAATCTTTGAGAGCCAATGTTAGAGCCTTTAACCTTTTTCCTAGAAAACAACATTACAAGCTTATTACCCTTTTTAATCCTCTTCTTTAGCACCCATCCTCCCTAATTTCTTGTGATGAAAGAAATAAAAATGGAGATTGAAGCCCAATATTTGGGGAGGAAAAGGAAATAAATTTAAATGAGGCAAAAGCCTAAGTTTTGGGGTGTGCCAAAAAAAAGAAAAAATATGTGAGCTTCAATGTGAGGTAGCACCAAATTACTTGTTGAAAAGAATAAAATAGTTGATTGAAAATCCTATAATAAATAGAAGAATAAGAAAAAATTGAAAGGTGCTATCTCTTACTTAGATGAGTCTATATGTAGAATCCAAGGTGTTACATAGGTGGTTCTTGATTAAAAATGTAAATGATGAATAAGGAGTGATAAGGTGGAGTGATCTTACTAGTGTAGCGGGATGTTTGACTGTGTTAACAAAAAGCATTGGTGAGGTTCTAGTCATTAGAGCTAAAACTTGTCCTACCCTTACCCCTAGCCATCACTGTGACCCGCAAGGCCTTAGTGATTTCGAGTGTAGCAACTCTACATTAGTGGCGAGTTACATGAAGGGAAAACCTATGGGTCAAATGTGTATGCACTTGAATATCTTTGAGAGAGTGAGCGTCTTTTCTTTATTCTATAATCCCTATGTGATAATTGCATGAATATGAGTGGGATTCTCTCTTTGTGTGAGTGGCATCACTTCCTTGGAATATATTCTAAATTATGCCTTCAATTGAGAGCTGTGAATGGAACAAGTTGTGCAGCGAACTTTAAGGCAGACCTTGGATGTTAATTGTCAATGACTTGAGATTCTTATTGAGAGTGCTTTGATTGAAAATATCCACTGTTTTTAAGTGAAAGAATGAAAATGAGATGTGCCAAATGCTTGTGGTTACCAATTTAATTTGTGCAACATGTTTTGAGCCTTTTTATTTTTCTTGAGTTAGTGTGAGATTTTTGGGGTTGTCTTAAGCTTTAGAAGTCCCTTAAGTAGCTCTTGTGATATGAATGCTTAATTTAATTATTAGTTGTGAGAGAATGCCTTGCTTGAGACAAGCAATGGTTCAATTTTGGGGGTTTGATGAGTTGGTAAATTACCAACTCATTATGTTCTTAAGAATGAGCTTTTGAAAGTTTAACATCAATTAGGAAGGTTTTACGCCTTTTCACTTTGATTTTTTAGGTATTGAATTTAGACAACAAAAACAAAGGAATTGAACAAAGAAACTATCTGCTGTAAGCAAGAACCTGCATGCCACACATTGGCACCTGTGTAACATAGGTTCCGCGCAGTGAGTACTGGTCTTAAGCTGAAGAGCATATGTGAGGTGTAGGTTGGCACCTGTGAAACGCAGGTTCAGATGTAGAAGGAGTCCAAGAAAATCTGTTCAAACCTGCAAAAGGTCTGTGACTCGCGGATGGGCACCTGCGAAATGCAGGTGCTATGCAATGGCCAGATCGCTGACAGGCCAAAATAGTCCAACTATGGGATAAATTTAATGTGGAAGCTTCCAAGGGAATTTGAGGAAAGCTTTACAATAAAAGAATATGCAGAATTACCCCAATTATAGAGAGAGTTGAGAGAGAAATAGGAGAGTACGTTGTTCTTCTTCTTCTTCTTTATTATTTTTAGGTAAGTACACCACTTGTTGCAGATTTGAATGCTTGAATTTCTATTCAATATAATGAATGTTAATGAATCACCCATAGGTATCTTCTCTTTTACATCACCTATGAGTAGCTAATTTAATTGTTAGGGATGTGTGCATGATTAAGGTTTAGAATGGATTAGGTGTTGTTGATTTAGTCTTAAATTCAGTTATAATGCATGAATCTAGTGTTTCCTCCAAGTTTGTGTTATACCTCGAAAGCCCAAAGATCAAACCCAGGAGTTGAAACGGAGAAAACTGAAAATCTGGCACCAGGTCACAGAATGTGTCGTTCTGTGACCCGTGGGGTAGACCACGACTTGTGAGGAGACTCGTGGTGAGGTTTTGGGTGTGAGTTGAAATTTTTGGTTTTGGAAGTTCCCACGGACCTGAACACGAGTCGTGGTCAGTCACCACGATTTGTGGTATGGGTCGTAGTCAACATATTGGAAATGGTTTGAGATTTTAGGCAGTGAAGGTGATGAGTGGTGACCACGAGTCAGGGTAATCAGTAACGACTCGTTGGGTTCCCCATGACGAGTCCCAGGGAAATCATTGGACAATGCACTCGACGATTAATGCCATGAGTCGTGGCCTTGGGAACGATTCGTCCAGTCCCTCGTGGAGACTGGCAGACAGTTATTTTTTGCGAATTTAGTAAGGGCTTTTCCGTAATTTCTATGATCCTAAGGTCTAAACTATATCGTTTAAGCTATGAATGATGAGTTTTAAGAGGGGTAATTTCATTTTAGGCCATTCTTACTCATGCATGCAAAGTTAGAGAGTTAGAGAGGTGATCAAGCTCATTTTCTTAAAGCTTCCCTTCAATCTTTCATTGGGCTTTCAAGGAGTGGTAAAAATTAAATTTTCCCCAGGTATGTAGGGTTATGAATGGGTGAATCTATTCACACCCATGCCCAATCTCTCTCTAAACCTATGTTGATACTATGGGGTTTTAACCCCATTGCATGAAATTCCTAATTCTCTACATGGGTATGATCTAAATGAGTTTTTATTATTGAATTATGAATTATAGGCAAGTTTTACGTTGTTTTTCATTAAAATCATGTTTCAAGCTTTAAAAATTTAAATGCCCATTTATGAAATGTTTATGAAAGTTGAGATTTATGACGAATATTCATGTATGATGAGATATTATTGATGAAAAGCATATTTTCAAGTTACCCATGTTTATAATCTTGTTTTCAAGAGGATTGAGTATTTTCAAGCATGTTAAAGTATCGGGCAATGCCCACATGTTCAAGTATGATTTATGATTTATGATATGGATTTCATGATTGATCGACTTATGATGTTGGCCAATTCATGGTCCCGTGATTCATGGCTAAACATGTATTTGAATGGGGATTAATGATGTTAATATTTATTTGGCCATGAATCTCATGAATGATGTTTATGACTTACATACGAACCTAATATACATGTTTTGGGAGCAGTGTCTAGCACCGAGTAGCCCGGCGTTCAAAGGACTATGCCGGTGTCTCATAACTACGTGCCACCGTAGGTTCATATTGATACATTACAATGTTAATAGATCCCCTCTTTTGTGATATCATATACTACACGTCCATTGCCTAGAAAGCTTGGGATGACTCTGCCTACTTGAGTGAGATAGTTGGGACATTATGTAAGGCTCTACCATAATGGTGTCGGTTATGATGAGTCCTCCCATTGTTCCTCATTATTTATGCGTAGTTATGTTCATATTATTTTGGCTCAAGTCACATTTAATGAAGCTTCTCTCCTATTATTATGATTATGATTGATTTACAAATGTTTTGAAAACCTTGAGCCTTATGTTACATTATGATATTTATGTTATGAGCATGTTCTCCTACTCTCATGAACTTTTATGTATTTAAAATGTCCATTTTATTTCCTTGCATACTCAGTAAATTTCACGTACTAACTGCATATTTTATGTTGTATCATTTTAGGATACAAACTTCGACCTTCAGACCCAGCACTGTCATTATCTCGTTCCCGGAGTTTTTGCATCCAGTTAATTTGTGAGTTCTCATCTCCCGAGGACCAGTTGATATCAGTTATCCTTTATGTTTAGTTTTCCAGACTTTTCTTGTTAGTTTGGGGTGTTGTCCCATCAACCCATCAGATATGTTAGAAGCTTTCAGACTATGTGTAGTATTCAACTGTCATGTATGAAGTGCATTTCAGTTCCTATGTTATGTCATAGTTATGCTTCCGCTATGCTATTATATTGAGTATTCCACTTTATTTGATTGAATTAGATGTATGTTCGTGCCATGGGTCGACTTGGAGTCTCTCAGGGCTCCTTGTCCTGTGTTGCGATTCGGGTTTACGTTCGGGTCGTAACAGTTTGAATGCTATAAGTAATGGTTGCAAACATTAATTTACTTTTCTTATCTTGCTTTTTCTTGAAAGAGGGGAGTAAGATCTGGATAAGGAAGCATTGGTGAGGAATTAGGTTATTGATATATGAAGTTGAGCTAGAGATAGTCAAACTCCATTTTCATCATCCATTAAAGGGCTGAGGCTAGTGATAGTTGAGCTCTTCCTCATGTTTTTTATGGTTGATTAATTGTTGTGACCTTGGGGTTTGAGAAAATCCAAGGCAGATTCACCTAAGTGGTTGAGAACTATCGAATGTCGCCTTTGCCATTGCTATTCATGTTGTAATTGATATATGAGACTAGATAATTAACCGCAATGCAATCGATGGCCCGTCAAAAGCACATCCCTAGTTCATTCTCATTTTTCCAACAATAAAGCTTGCCTTGTTTTTGCTTAGAAATTAGAATTCTATAATTTACTTCTTTTCCCCCTAATTTCCCTTGTTACAATATAAACAATGATGCATGCCAATTTGACTTATTTTACAACTCTTGGTTGATTGCTCAATTGTGGGATTCGACCTCGGCATCCATTTTAAATTTATTTTTGACAATGATTGTTGCCACCTCCCTTAATCGGGAGAGCTGTATTGAGTGTTATCACTTACTCTAGGGCGTACCTGGACAACTGAGTGAATTTAAGGTTGTAATCTATGGCACTCAAATCGTTCTATCTAAGTACATCAAATTCATTTGCCTAGCCTCCCTGATCTCAAGTGGAAGAAAATGGTCCAGGAAGGCCTCTGTGAGCTTGTCCCCAACATCAGGACATACATTAGATCCAATAGAATCTTCCCACACATAGTAAAAAGTCATTTCAACATCCTTCAACTGATAGGAAGCTTATTTAGTAGTTTCTGTGTTTGAAACATGCATGATCGTGAATGTTCTGAGGATTCTCTATAGAACTAGACCTTGTAAATACTGGCAGATTCATACACAAAAGTCTTAGACTCTAAAAACGATTGTCTCTCTTTGATAAATCATGCTGTCGGAGACTTCACTTTGTCCCTGCGCTTGTGCAGGCGCTAACTAAGTAAGAAATTAAATATCTTCTCTAATATTCTAATCGAATGAACTAGATGATGAACACGTGGTGTAGGTGCTATCATTGATATAGGTGGCATAGGTGTTGCTATAGATACAAACTTAAATTAGTTTTGTTTATCTAAGTTATTTTATATATTTTCATGTAGTTTTATATAAATGTGAAGATATGTGCTAACCAACATGATTATTCTTTGTTTTGTAGGTTTCAATGATTTTGAGGAACTAATCCATGAGTTGGTGAAGTAGAGGCTTGGAATCGGAATTAAAACGCGAACGTCGGCGAGGAAGAGGCGCGAAACATCCCACCTGCGCGTCGGCAACGTTCCACGGCAGGCAGGCTGCGCACAACAGCCCACCTGCGCGTTGGCAATGTGCCACGGCAGGTAGGCTGCACGACAGAGATGTGCAACGCGCTACCCAAGCAGCGTGACACGCTGCCAACGCGGCAAGGTGCTGCCGAGGGTCGATTTTTGGGTGATTTCCAGAGAGCCTCCGCGTTACCTCCGTGTCACGGAG
>JACEIK010000968.1:303987-317278 GCA_018107945.1 Datura stramonium | reverse complement strand
TAGAATTAATTCTACTATTATTTTGGAAAGAAACCATATTATGGCTATACCTACTGCCTATTCTTTGACTTATCGAAGAACGACCGAAAACTCGCTATTTGTCGGGGGTCTAGAAGGGAGAAACACTTACTTTAATGCTGGGAGTATATTAACACTAGTTTGGAGAAATTCCACTTACCTTAGCTCGGCGTGATGATGATTCACGGGCCGAATTTCGCGAAATTAACTCTGCAGGAATGCTCCTGGCAGCTTTATACTTTGCTACCCGAAGTTAATTTGAGTTTGGACTGCGTTTGACGGTGTAAACGAAAGGAAACTTAATCAAACCCTTTGTTCCCCTCTGTTTCTGTTCGTTTACTTGAAATTATCTGAAGGTAAAATGATTTAAAAGGAAGTGGGAGCCTTATATACTTGGGGCCTTTAAGTCACATTTTTTGAATGCGATTTATAAGTTGCATTTGTCGAATGCGATTTATAAGTCGCATTTGCCTTGCGACGCTCCGACTTGGCGCTTGTCCGGTCTCTCCCCAGGCCTTTTTCTCGCATGTATGACATTCTAAAACTCTTAGCCAACATTCGAATAGGGCAACTAAGTGTCAAAAACTTACGGGGTGTAACAGTTGAACCCTAGAAAAATGTGTACACTATCTAGCAACACTATCCAGAACCCAAAGAATGATGGCCATTGCATGGCGGTGATGACTAGGAGTGATAAGACCACAATTGATCCCCCTCTACCAGTTGTAGTTGAATGGAAGAAAGATCGATTAATTGAAGAGCATGTGAAGAGTGCTGAGATGGAGGGCACTGAGAATGCTGAGTTGCCAGAGGCCCTAATAGGTGAGAAAGAACCTGACATGGATCAAGAGCAACTAAAATGTATAAAGCTATCCCACAACTAACGCCACCGTTCCCCCAAAGAATGAAGAAAAAGGCAAAAACTGGTAAGTTCCATAAATTCCTATAAATGCTTAAACAATTATCTGTGAACATACCATTGGTTGAGGCATTGAAACAAATGCCAGGATATGCTATGTTCATGAAGGACTTGGTGAAAAAGAAGAGGTCCACAAGCTATGAACTGGTAGATAATGTACATCACTGTAGTGCCATAGCTACATGGCTCCTAGCTCAAAAGAAGGAAGATTTGTATACTTTCACTATACCTTGAACCATTGGTAATGTCGAGTTTGCAAGGACACTTTGTGATATGGGAGCTAGCATCAACTAGATGCCCTTGGCAGTGTTCAAGAAAATGGGCTCGAATGGATGGCTAGGACTCCGGATCAGTACCCTTTAGAGATAGTCCATGATTTCTATGCCAACTACTTCGCGACCTGTGATGAAAAATAAAAAAGGGCAGAAAGTGAAAGACCAGCCCAGATTGGAGAATGTCATGGTCAGAGGGCGAGAGGTTAACATCTCTGAGCGAACTATCTCTCGGATCCTATACAGGCCCCAGGTCACACCTCCACATGCAACGTCGGACTCTTAGTACTAAGTGGAGGCACTAAAAAAATTAGGAAGCTAGGATTTGAGGAGAGATAGAGGTAGATATAGTGGTTGGCAGGTGTTAAAGCTGAGGACAAACAGGAAGCAAAATGGGTCTTAAGTGGAAAGCGGGTTACCAAAAACTCACTAAATTTCATAGCTAAAGTCTATTGGACACTAGTGCACCAACGGTCAATGCAACACTTTGAGTGCTTACAAAGAAGCGCTAGTGGCATGCCTCATGTCAAGATACCCCATCAACATCCTCAGGATCATCGTAGAGGAAATACGAGATCGGGCTATGGGATTGAGCACTACCATCCCATTCCCGAGCCTCGTTTTCAGATTATGCAAAGAGGTAGGAGTGCCAGTGCTATGGGGTGAGGAGAGATTGATTTGAGAGTAGAGGGTAACGGACATTGGATTAATTCGAGATGAAATGAACTTGGTGAGTCCAGACCGACTTCCCACAGCAGTTCCACAAACTCAGCCAGCAAGGGGCGCACGGGTAAATGCCCTCAGGTTACAGGAGCAGAGCGAGAAACCAACTATAGATTTTGGTCATTCAGAGGAAGCTCCTAGCACTTCTGCTACACATCTGCCTAGCCTGCCGACTCAGACTCCAACAGGGTACTTCCTAGTGCCCCAGGATTTTCTCCAGAAATTGGCCTAGAGGTCGACCATGGCTAAAAGAAAGATTCAGGCAATAATGGAGAATGTGAAGCCCTGGGTAAAAGAATAGATTGACATAGTAGCACAGGCCTTACATGCTCGCCTGGACGGATTTGAGAGCCGATTCAACATGCGCATGGCAGAGCAGACGGATACCGACAGTCTCCATAAGGAGTTAGGGGCTCTTTGGAGCCAAGTAGCCGAGTTTTCATCATGAAAACCGGTACTTATATCAGCCTCCACTCTTTCAAACCTTGATGTAGAGCCTGATGAGGAGATTGACTTGGCAGCTTATTGGGAGCCAATGACAGCTTCAAAATAAAAAGGGAAGAAAAGAATCTCCGAGGATGTTGGAGAGGAAAGTTTGAGGAAGAAGAGGAATAAAGAAATAAGAGAACGCAACCGGGCACGAGCAGAGAGCCTGCAGACTCATGACTCACATATGTCAGAGTTGTAGGAGTGAGCTAGAGAAGCAAGCGGCTCTACCATGGCTCAGCCCAAACTTGCTAGTGGCAAGGACACTTCGGGTGAGCCACATTCAGCCTTATCACCACAGAGGTCGTAGAGGCAGCCGAGACTACTGAGGGGTAACCACTCCCCCTATTGACACACTATTGAGTGTGCCGGCAACAGCTAGCGCCAAGATTGCAGCGAAGGTACCTCCTCCTCCGAATGAAAGGAGTTCCTAGAGCGCCACAAGTATGTTATGTTCCCTCTATTCTTTAAGTTCATGCTTCAGGGATGAAGCACAATTTTCAAAAAGGGGATAGGGTGTACTTGTAATTTTTGGGATTTTTGGATTCGTTTGAGGGTTTTTCTTTTCATTTTTATTTTCCCTTGGGCATGCTATCTAGTAGAACCAACATGTTTAGGATTTTATTTTTCTTATTTTGTGATTTTTGTGTAATTACAAAATAGCTTAGTAGTCTCAACCAATGAAAGTGCACTAGTTTTGAATTTCTGAAAAAATTGACCCTATTTAAAATTTTTGGTGCATTAGCTATGTACTTGTGACTGCATGCATGATTTCAGTGGATTTTTTTATTTCATTTGCTGTGTTAGCATGAGTAGTTTTGTTAAGCCATGTGTAAACCAGACAGGTAGAATAAATATAAGTCATGTGCCATGAGTGAGTGAGGTTTGATACTTAGTTCAGTACTGTGTTGAAGATCTATAACTTGCTTGGTTTTTTTTTGCATAGGCTAAGGATGGTTGGTTAGGATATGATCATAGGCCCTTTTTTGTCAAGCTCACTTTTAAGCTAAATTACCCTACAAAAATCATATGATTCCCTTGATCCCAATTTTGAGCCTTTAGTAGACCATTTTTCTTTGATTAACCGATGAACCATACCTTTTTTTTTATAATGAACCTATTTTGTTCCTGGTCCTTCGTTTGACATTGTGAACCTCAACATAGGAAAAATGCCTAAATTTAGGGTGGCTAGATTAGGGGTGCATAAATGGTAAGAACGAGGAAAAGGGAAAGAAAAGAGAAAAGGTGAAAAATGAGGTGTGGTGTGACAAATGAAAAAAAAGTGAGATGGAAAAGTGAAAATCTTGAAAAAGAAAATTCAAAATAAAAAAATAATACTTGAAAAGGTTTAAAATACACCACACCCATACAAATGCATACAAAAGAGGTGAAAAGGGAGGAATAAGAATTAAAAGAAAAAGAAGGTGATATAAGTGAACAGTGAAGTCAACGTATGTAGTGCCAAGGAAGGGTTAGTCACTTAAAAATCTCTCATATTTATCATGTCCATCCCTAAAGCCTACATTACAAGCTGCAACAAGTCCTATAGTGATCCTAATCTGACCATCTGACAGTCCGAAGTAGAGAAAATAACGGCAAGCCTATCGTATCTGATACATAGTACTTGAAACTTCTTTGTGAGAGTGAGAGTATCGCTTGTTCAGTCCCATGCAATATCTGACACTATATCTATAAGTGGGGACTTCATTTGTTGTGAGGGTTCATGAGTTATGTTTACTATTACCATTGGTCTGTGTGAAAAGCATCGGCGATGACTTGATTGCCTATTGATAGCTAAATGACATGCCTTGATCCCTGCTTATCATATTTTGTGGTTGCTTGTGGTTCATTAGCTGATCATGGTTCTTGGAATAGGGGTCAAAAGTTGTTGAATGTATAGTGCAAATTTTGTTTGGTTTTTGTTGTAGTATCCTAGGTTTATTTTCTAGCTGAGCATCGTGTTTAGTTTTTTTCTTTTCTTTGCCTGAGGACATGCAAAAGTCTTAAGTTGAGGATGTTGATGTACTGTGAGTTTGCAACACTTTCGACACTCAATACTAAGAAAGTAGCATGGACTTAGGTGTGTTTATATGGATATAAAGAACTTTTTCTTTGATTATAGGACAAATAAGTGTTGGAGCACGAATGTGCAAAAGGTAGCCTAAAAGTGGAGAAAAGGGGCTAAACTCACAGTCTCAGTACGAGCCGTAGGTTGATTGTACTAGCCGTATTGAAGATCATGAAATGTTTCAGATGGCTGAATTATGATGAGTGCATCCTACGACTCTCAGTATGAGTCATACAACACTGGCACGAACAGAAGCTCTGAGTCGTGGAAATATTAAAAAAAATTGCACAAGAGGCTAACTCCTGACACGGATAGACAATAGGAGTCGTGGTGGAAAGGTACAAGTCGTACCATCACACTCATGAAAAACATCAGAAAAATTGAGAATTCTAAGAGTCAAGCCACGGAAGAATAGTATGACTCGTAGGAATCATGTATGAGTCGTACCAAGGTCCAACACTTAGACAAATTTTAGCAAGCCAGGGACATACGGATAGCAGGTACGACCCGTACAATCCTGCTACAGGTCGTAAGATCTGTCGTGGCTCAGGCGGCACCAGTTATGGAAATTTACCCTGTTAGCTTAGGAAAAGGATTCTTATGTCTGTATAAATATTCTTTATGTTTTATTTTTAGTAGATAATGTTAAAGAACATCCATACAATGTTGAGAGAAGGAAAGGAAGTGCGGAAAAATATAGAATTGAGTTGATTGGCTTGTGATCAACCTTTTCTTGATTTCTTCTTGATCTTTGTGAAATTTTTTTGAGTTATTTTGGAGATAATCAAATAAATTTTTCTCTCATCTATAATTGTAAGTATTGAATTATGTGTTTAATTATGAATGTATATCACAACCTTGCAACTATGATAGGCTAAAACCTCAATATCCAGGGTTTTGGGAACCATGGTGGATTGCTGAGCTAGGGCTGCACAAAAGTGATTCAAAACCAATGCAAAACGCTTGAATTGTATTCGCTTCATGCTTAAACATTTCTTAATGGTGTACAATGTTAGGACTTGCCTGAATTCTTTACTTGCTTGAGCCTAGAGAGGTAGATATTAGGAAAAGAGAATTACAACAAAGCCTTGCTCTTGATGATCATCGTAATAACTTGAGCTGTGGTCGCAGGATAGTTAAATTTTGAACTTATTGATAACAGATAGTTTGAAATCGTTCATTAGACCTAAACCGGTGATTGAGTATAGTCATCCAATAGGGATGAACAAGTCGTTTGGATGGACCCTAGTTATTAGTTCTACAAGTAAGCATTGGTATTGATCACGTGTATACCTTAAGCAGTTATGAACCCATGGGGAACAAAAACCCTAGTTAGTCTTAACTATTGATTTTACATCACAATTTCAATCATTGATTTAATTATTATTTTTATTTAAACCCCCAAATTGGAGTAACTAACCAACAAGTTCACTTACCGGCATTAGTCTAGTTCTTCCATATTCCCTGTGGGTTCGGCCCCAACCTCTTTGTTGGGTTCTTAATTGACAATTTCCGCTTCATACTTCAATAGGAGGTGTGGTTTGAGAATTATAAAGGTAGCGAATGAGACAACCTATGGGCACAGTCGAACTATCCTTCCACTCCAAAGATAGCTCACCCGGGAATTGGAACTCTACCACACGGGTTCTACAATTCACTGAGGCATAACATGTATGTAGCCAATCCATGTCAAATATAACATCAAAATCTATCATGGCTAGCTCTACTAAATCTATTGAGATGACTTTCTGAAGAATTGTGACAAGGCAATTTCTGTACAGCCATCGAGCTATAACTGAATCACCGACTGGAGTAGAGACTGAGAAGGGTTCTGATAGGATTTCGGGACTGACTCTAAAACTACTAGGAACATAGGGCGTCACAAAAGATAAGGTGGCCCCTAGATCGAACAATGCATATATACATCAAAGTGGGATACTCGTAACATACCAGTGACCAAACTAGTGAATTCTCCTGCTCTTAACGAGATACAAGAGCATAAATCTTATTCTGGCGCTGACCACCACCTGCAGTGGTGGGCGCATCCTACTGAGCTGGGTGTGCTGGCACTACTGCTGAACAGGTAGCCTGAGTACTGCCTCTACCATCGTCCTGCCTAGCCAATAGACACTCTTGGCAACTGTGCCTCAGATTACCGCCCTAAAACAGATATTTGATCTAATCAAGCACTCCCCGATGTGATTCTTGCCACACTTTCCGCAGACCAAAAAGGTACGCTCCACCTACATGCTCCTTTATCCCCTCGAACCTGATGCTCTTCTCCTCTGATCACCTCACGGTCAAGATGGAGCACTGACCGATGATGGTGCTGCAACTAATGAACTCATATAGGATTGCTGATGATGTCCGCCTCCCAATATCTTCTAGGAGAACCCATAACTATCGGTCCTTGCCCTCTTAGCCTCTCTCTATCTCAAATGCAGCACCTCCATCTACTGGGTGTACAAACCAATTGAGTAAAATCGATGTCCTAATGAAGAATAGAGGTCCTACAATCATTGACCAGGTAGTCCGCTACTCTATGCACAAACCTGCTCACCCGAGCTCTCTGACCAGCCACTAGCTCTGGTGCATATTTGGACAAAGGGGTGAACTCCAAAGCATACTCCTGGACTATCATATTATTCTTCCTCTGGACCACAAACTCACCTTCCTTGATCTCCCTCATCTCACGGGGAAAGAATCAATCCAAGAACGCCGTAAGAAACTCATCCAATTAATGAGGCCCGCTCCAACTGCTCTGCTATCCTTCCACTTTCTAAACCAGATATGTGCAACCCCTTTCAAATGATAAGAGGCTAGGTCTCGCACTCCTCCTCGGTCACCCCCATGATCTGGGTGATCTTCTTGATCTCATCAATAAACTCATGTGGATTCTCGTCCACCTTCAATCCGAGGAACTTAAGAGGGTTCATCCTAAGAAAGTCCCTGACTCTTGTCACTGTGCATTCCCATTCTGGGGAACATGCGCTACTGCCTGCTGGTTGACCTGGGCAGTTAATGCCTGTGCCAACATCTAGATGGCTGCCATAAACTCTACATGGGCAACCCGCACGGGCATATGATTCTCGACGGCTAGTAGGGCTTGCTGGTGCCCATCCCCATTGCCACTCTCATAGCCATTTTCATTTCCTTTTCTCCTTCCATTAATTTAGTAAGATGGTATAATTCTGCAAACGTGTATAGCACGAGTTAGAAGAATAGAGAGACATTTCATCGCACGCCATATATCATGAAAGAAGGGAAGTTTCCTAATACGTTTCGTAGCCTCTTAATCATAAGTGTGACGTGCTTCACACCCATGCAAAAGAATCTAATTAACATGGCTTTCAGAAACCCTAGGACACTTCAAAACCTAATGCTCTGATACCAAGTTAGTCCCGAACCAAACATAGGCCCGGGTCGGGACATAGGAAGAGGAACCCTGAGAGGCTCCAAGTCGACCCATGGCATGAACATAGTAGCTAAGAACATACAACAAGCGGAAACTGAAATAATAAAACATGCTTAAGCAGAATTCTGCACACATATCAATCTAAAATATAATCAGCACCGACAAGCTGATTTTTCTACATGTGTAAAAACCTCTAACATAGCTTATGAGTTTATGGGACAACATCCCCAACTAGCTCAACAAAAGTATGAAACTGAAATTAACATAACAATGGATAACTGAATGTCCCCAAAGGATGAGTACTCACCAACACTGGCTAGACAGGCCTGAGGGGAAAACAGAACTAGTGATGCGGCTGAGACTGATCCCTCGGACCTGTATCATGAAATGATACAACATCGAGTATGTATTCAATACTTAGAATGTAATTAGTATGCAAGGTAAGTAAAAATAGATAGTTAAAATACGTAAGAGTTCATAAGAGTAGGACAACGTGAACATGAAGTAAATTTCATAAAATAAACATAAGGGCTCAAGGTTTTCAAACCACTTGTAGTCTAATCATAATCATTGTGTTACATACCGAAAGCTCAAAGATTGGACCCGGGAGTTAAAATGAGAAGGTTGGAAAATTGATTTTGCATGCGCAGGACTAGTAGTGAGGTGACTCTTGAGGAGATCCCATGAGTCGTCAGGTGACTCGTGGGTAGGCCTAGGAAAGTGAATGAGTGAGGTCCCCACGAGTGAGGGAACGACTCGTGGTAAGCGACCAAGAGTTGTCATGTCAATTGTGGGGTGGATTTGGACTTTCTTCATGAGGATGACCAGTGTATCTAACGGATGGGACCCCACGAGTTGTGGTCTGTCCCAATGACTCGTGAAGTTAGTCGTGATCAAACAAGATGGTTTTTCATGAATGTTAAGGCAGTGTACATGACAGAATGTGACCATGAGTTGTGGTCTCGAGGCACGAGTCTTTACGTTCCCCGTTACGAGCCCCAGCAGATCAGTTGACCAGTGTACTTGACGGGCGACTCGACAAGTCGTTGCCCGTCTTGATGAATTGTTAGGTCACCCGTTAGGGTCACCTGGCAGTTATTTTCTACAAAATATTAAGACTCGTTTTAGCGGGTTTTAAGTAGGGTAAAACCTATTCAAAGACATTACCCTCATGCATGCAAGTTTGAAGGTTTGAAGGGAAGGTTTAGGGTGAAATCTCAAGGTTTCCAATTGGAATCTCAACTGGGCAATTAGAGGATGTTAGAATTCACCATTTTCAGGTATGTAAGGCTATGAGTGGGTGTTTTCTTCTACACCCATGCCCAAACCCTATCAAAATGTGATAAATTATCTATGATCAAGTATGGGGTTTTGCCCAATTGCATGATTCTTCAATCTCTGCACATGGGTATGATTAGATTATATTTATATTGATTATTTATGAAGCTTGTGCGGATTCTAAATTGTTTTTCTTATAAATATTGTTTTCAAAAATTTGAATCTAAAAAGCCCAGTGGTGAAGAGTTCATAAAAGAGGTGATTTGTGGTAAATGGGTGATGATGATGAAGTTGATGATTAAAAGCATGTTTATAAAACTACCCATGATTTTGATGTTGTTTCCTAAATGAATCGATTGGATTCTAGAATGATAGAGCTTTGGGTGATGCCCACATGTTGATTAAAGAGATGATTTTTCCAACATAAGCTTACCACATTGTTTAAAGAGAAAATTTCCCAATTTTCATTATGAATTCTAGCTTGTGGTATGTTTCAAAATAAAGCTTCTCACATGCATGAATTTATAATTGAGATGTATGGCATTATTGAGCTTTGTCAAAGGACAATGTTGAGCTTCATTTTAATATGATGTCGAGTCTATGCATTATTTCATTAATGAGCTTTGTCAACAAAAAATATTGAGCTTCGTTTCATATGATGTTGAGTCATCTATGATTTCATGTTGAGCTTCATTAATAGACAATGTTGAGCTTCGTTACATACGATGTAGAGCATTGCATGTTTTTGGGAGAACAGTCTAGCACCGAGCGGGTTAAGGGTCGACTACCCTATGCCCCAGAACTATGCGCAAACATAGCTTGATACTATTATATTATCGTGACCTCCCTTGTGAGCTATCCCCGGCCCGATTGACCCTTCAGCTTGATATCGATATCATGGTATCGCCCATCACCCTGGCAAGGTTATAGACGGCTCTACCTACTTGAGTGTGATAGTTGGGACCATGTACTCTATCGTGGTATGTAGGTTAAGTGACGAGTCTCCCACTGTCTATATCTTTTAGATTTTCATATTCATTACTCATGATGATTATTTATGCATGCATGTTCATAAAGCAAGGTTTGACTCATTGTTCAGCTTTTGATATAAATATTATGTTTTAGCTTTGAGTCATTCGAGTGAATCGTCATGTTTTAAAGCTATGCATGATCATGTTATGATAATAGTACGATTTAAGAATGAGTGCATGTAGCCTTCTACTTACATTTAAAAGCTTATGATATATTATGAAATGTTTTCAATGCTTTACTTTGCTAGAGCGGTTTTACTTACCTTGCATACTCGGTACATTCTACTAACTGACCGTATATTTTCTATGCTGCATAATTTCATGATGCAAGACCCGGTTCTCAGGTTCAGCCCCGTTCATAGTAGTTGATCAGAATTAGTACCTGCTTATTTGGTGAGTCCTCATCTTTTGAGGACTAGATCTTCAATTGTTTAGATGTCCTTTCAATTTCAGTATTGTTGAGCTAGTTGGGGGTGTTGTCCCATCAGCTCATCCAGATTAGAGGCTTATTAGACTTAGATGTGTATTCAGCTTCAAATATTTATTCTTTTGTTATAGTAAGTTTGACTTCCGCTTCGTTTATAATTATTTTTTCTTCATGTTTATGGAATGAGTTAGTTGAATGCTAATGCCATGGGTCGACTTGGGGTCTCTCGGGGTCCCTTGTCTCGTATCTACGATTCGGGCCTTCATTCGGGTTTTGACACATTGTCATAAGATAAACCTTATAAAACATAGATTGAGCCAAATAACATAAACATAACCATGCATTAATCATGAGGAACAATGAGAGGAATCGTCTTAACCGACACCATCATGATAGAGCTTACATGATGTCCCAACCTTTCACTCAAGTGGGCAGAATCGTCCCAAGATTTCCAAGAAAGGGATGTGCATGATGTGATATCATAGGGGATCCATAAATATATGTATATACCTATGGCGGGACGTAGTTTTGAGAACACAGTGTTTACCAGAATGTCGGGTCTACATAATGCTACACCACTCCCAAAAACTTGCACATAAGGCTCATAACGTAATCGTGTAATCATTCATGAAGTTCATGGCCAAATAAATCATAACATACTTGATCATACTTGAAATAAATGATTAGCCCTGAATATGGGACCGTGAGTCGGCCAAAAGTCATAATTCATAAATTATGGAGACCATGCATACTTAATTCATATACTTGATAGTCATAAATCCATGAAGAGTACTTGAAGAAAAATCATAACATGAATTATAAATCAAAATTTAGGCTTAGCAAGATCAAAACCATAATAGAATCATAAATTGAATTATCATGAAACTTCACATAATTGGGTATAGATTTATTGAGAGTTGAAACCATGAAATAAATAATCAACTTAAATATAAAATCTGCCCATAGATCTTAAAACAACATTTAGAACATGAAGGGAATTGACCCATAATTAAATAAAAGAGAAATTCATAAATTTGGTCTTAAAACCCCATAAGATCATCAATGTTAACTTAATACTTGAATTCATGAACATAGAGATGAACTGGGGCATGAGAGTGAAGAGGAACTCTCATTTACAACCCTACATACCTGGGTAATATGATCTTACACTCTCCCTTGAAAGCCCAAAGGAATTGGGGATTTCTCAAGCTTGATCTCCAAGGAGATATTCTAAACTTGCATGCATTGAATGATAAGGCTTATGATAGATTAAGTACTGTTAAAACCCTTCTAACTAAGCTTGAAATGACGTAGTTTAGGACCTTAGAGCTTAGGAATTATGAAAATGCCCTTAATGGAAAATCTAGAAAATAAGCTCTGGAGTGACCATGACTCATACCACGAGTCCTCCTTTGATATCACGGCTCGTGGTATCGCTTGTAATAACACCCATGCTTACCACAGTTTCTGCTCTTCAGATTATGATTAGACAGGATGAGTCATCACTCACCATAACGACCCATTACTCCCTCCCGTCGCCGCCACTACACTTATAAGCTAAGCCTCTGGAATTTTCACCACAGGTCCCAACAATGAATCATACCACCAAACCATGGGTTGTTGGACCCACCTATTTCCTCTGTGCCAACTTTCACTACACCTCCTCACGGGAACATACCACGGCTTTTTGTTTCTTAAAATGAGGCATACCACGACTCATACCATCCAGTTGTGGTACCACAGAGACAACCAACGACTTCAACTCATGACCCATTACATTACCCACCGGGTCATCCTTGGACTCACTACCAGTGAGCCTCCTATTGTAGAATCTTACCATGGGTGGTTCCTATGGGTCGTAGACACGGGACAAGGAGCCCCAAGAGACCCCAAGTCGACCCATGGCATGAGCATACATCTAATTCAATCACATGAGCGAAAGACTTAGCATAGAGAAAGTAATCATAACATAACATGCGGAAAAACAGTACAATACTTATAGAATACGGTGGAATACAACTTTTATTTTGATAAGCCTCTAAACATGAAAGGTGTATTGATGGGACAACCCCCCAACTAATAAAACATCCAACAACTAAAAGAATAACATAGAGTGTGAACATGTAGCCCTCGGAACATGAGGACTCACCAAATACGCAGAGAGCAAGTTTGAATCTATCTACGGGTGAGGATGCGCTTGAGAACTGGGACATGTATCATGAGACGATACAACATAGAAAGTATGCAGTCAGTACGTGGAATGTATTGAGTATGCAAGGTAAGTAAAACGGATATTTGAAACATGTATAAAGCTAATAAATGATCATAAGAGTAGGACGGCATGCTTATGACATAATTATCATAATATTACATAATCTCAAGGTTTTAGAAACATTCGTAACGTAAATATAGTCATAATTATAATAGAAGAGCCTTACTTAACATAACTTGAGCCAGCATTCATAATCATAAACATGCATAAATCATGAGGAACAATGGGATATTCTCTTAACCGACATACCCCATATGAGCAGACATGGAGCCCGACTTGAAACCCTAGTTGGGAGGGTGTTCGTACCTTGGCAAGGGTAGGTACCATGAAGGGTGTGATCACACGTCAAAGCGACCATTTGGGCCAGGGAAAAACATGAAAG
>JACEIK010000968.1:229202-248749 GCA_018107945.1 Datura stramonium | reverse complement strand
GGTTAGAAACTTACGGGGTATAACATCCTCCCCCCCTTAAGAACATTCGTCCTCGAATGTTAACTTCTGCTTGCAAGAACTTGAACTTGCAATTACTCATTCTGGAAAAATTTCGACGGAGTCTCCCCTGTAATATGGACTATCCAAAAACCCTGAAACGCAGAAAAGTCCAATACAGGTACTCCACACAATACTATGGTATTCATTTCACAATAGATTGAAGTCAACTACTCCACATATACAGGTATATGATGCAACTTATGAAACAACAATAACAACATACCTCTGGCTTCCAAATATGACTAAGTCTGAAATAACTGAGGATATCTGGTTTTCATATTGTCTTCTGCCTCCCAGGTCATCTCCTCTCGGTTCTTATTTCTCCATAATTCATTAGAAGAAGAGACATCTTTAGTTCTCAGTCTACGGATTTGTCGGTCTAGTATGGCTACTAGAGCTTCTTCATAAGCTAACTCCTCAGTGACTTGGACGTCTTCCATCGGGACAATTTGGGAGGGATCTCCTATGCACTTCCTCAGCATTGATACATGACAAACTGGGTGAACGTATTCTAATTCTAGGGGTAATTCCAATTCATAAGCCACCTGGCCTATCCTTCGGCGAATCTAATAAGGCCTAATAAACCTCGGGCTGAGCTTACCTTTCTTACCGAATCTCATCACACCCTTCATCGGTGAAACCTTTAGTAATACCCAGTCATCCACATTAAATTCTAAGTTCCTTCACCGCACATCATCATAAGATTTCTGGCAGCTCTGAGCAGTCAGCAGAAGTTCCCTGATAAGCTTTACTTTCTCTTTTAACTGACGAATAATGTCTAGCCCAATCAATATTGATTCTCCTACCTCAAACCAACCAGCTGGAGATCTACACTTCCGCCCATACAACACTTCATAAGGCACCATCTAAATTAATGAATGATAACTGTTATTATAGGAAAATTCAATAAGCGGTAGAAGTTCATCCCAGCTACCTCCAAAATCTAGCACACATGCCCGTAACATATCCTCGAGCGTCTGGATTGTATGTTCTGCCTGCCCGTCTATCTAAGGATGGAAAGCTGTGCTCAGGTTAACCTGTGTCCCCAGGCCCCTCTGAAAAGATTGCCAAAACTTAGTTGTAAACTGCAACCCTCTGTCAGAGATAATTAATAGCGGAACACCATGCAGTCGAACTATTTCTCTAATATACAGCTCAGCATAATCTTCGGCTGAAAAGGTAGCCCTTACTAGCAGAAAGTGAGCTGATTTTTTCAACCTGTCAATAATTACCCAGATAGAATCATATTTACGCCTGGTACGGGGTAACCCTACTATGAAATCCATATTAATTGCCTCCCATTTCCATAAAGGCACAGCTATATCCTGTGTCAGTCCACCTGGTTTCTGATGTTCAGCTTTCACCTGTTGGCAATTGGGACATTAAGCTACAAATTCTGCTATCCCCTTTTTCATTCCCGGCCACCAGTAAATCTCTTCTATGTCATGGTACATCTTTGTCGAACCTGGACAGAGAGAGTAAGATGCATAGTGTACCGCGCCCATAATTTTCTAGTGAAGCCCTGCCACGTATGGAACACAGAGGCGATCCCAATATCTCAAAACTCTGTCCTCGGTTACCTGGAAATCTGCCATCTCCCCTCGCTGGACCATATTTCTGAGCTGAACTAGGATAGGGTCTTCATAGCCGTTCTTTAACTTCCACAACTAATGATGACACTGCGGTATTCTAGATTACCGCTCCATTGTCTCCCGATACTACTATACGAACGGCTAAACTGGCTAGCTGATGCAATTCTCAGGCCAATTCCTGCTGCTCGGGCTGTAGATATAATAGGCTTCCCATGGAATTACGGCTAAGGGCATCTACTACAACATTGGCCCTTCCTGAGTGATATAAAATATTCACATCATAGTCCTTTAACAGCTCCAACCAGCGACGCTGCCGCAAATTCAACTCTTTTTGGGTGAAAATATACTGCAGGCTTTTGTGATCAGTGAAAATATCTATGTGGATGCCATATAGGTAGTGTCTCTATATTTTCAAGGCATGAATCACCGCGGCTAACTCCAGGTCATGGGTAGGGTAGTTCTTCTCATGCTTCCTCAACTGCCTGGAAGCATAGGGAATCACCTTACTATGTTGCATCAAAACACATCCTAACCCAACACCCAAAGCGTCACAATAGACTGCATAACCCTCTGTTCCTTCTGGCAATGCTAGTACCGGTGTCGATGTCAATCTGTCTTTCAGTTCCTGAAAGCTCTGCTCACATGCCTCAGTCCAATGGAATTTTGCTTCCTTCTACATCAGTTTGGTTAAAGGTGTTGCTAAAGTGGAAAATCCTCCCACGAACCTTCTGTAATACCCGGCTAACCCCAGGAAACTACGTACCTCGGTCGGAGTGGTAGGTCTAGGCCATGTTTTCATTGCCTCTATCTTCTGCGTATCTACCTGTATACCAGCATCTGACACAATATGGCTCAAGAAGGCTACTGAATTCAGCCAAAATTCACATTTAGAAAATTTTGTATATAGCTGGCGATCTCTAAGAATTCGGAGCACTGTCCGTATATGATCCCGGTGATCTGCCTCTGAGCGAGAATATACCAGAATATCATCGATAAATACTATCACGAACAAGTCCAGGTATGGTCTGAAAACGTTGTTACCAGAATATCATCGATAAATACTATCACGAACAAGCCCAGGTATGGTCTGAAAACGTTGTTCATCAGGGTCATGAACACTGCTGGGGCATTTCTCAGTCTGAAGGACATGACTAGAAATTCAAAGTGGATATATCTAGTCCTGAAGGCAGTCTTTTGAATATCTCTTTCACGAACCCAAACCTGATGATATCCTGATCTTAAGTCAATCTTTGAAAAATACTTCGCTCCCTATAACTGATCAAACAAATCATCTATTCTGGGAAGAGGGTACTTATTCTTGATAGTAACTTTATTCAGCTGCTGGTAATCTATACACATACGGAGGGAGCCTTCCTTCTTCCTCACGAACAGAACTAGCACACCCCATGGTGAGGTACTTAGTCTGATAAAGCCCTTGTCTAGCAAATCCTTCAATTGTTCCTTTAGCTCTCTGAGTTCAGCAGGAGCCATCCGATATGAACAAATAGATATAGGCTGAGTGTCTGGTAATAGATTGATTGCAAAATCAATTTCCCTTTTTGGGGGAATACCAGGAAGCTCATCTAGAAATACGTCGAGAAATTTATTAACCACTGGAATAGACTGAAGGGTCGGAGGCTCTGCCCGAACATCCTGAACTCTGACAATATGATAAATGCACCCTTTTTCTATCGATTTTCTCGCCCGAAGATAGGAAATAAACCTACCTTTTGGCGTAGCTGTACTACCTTTCCACTCCCGTACTGCCTCCCCTAGAAAGTGGAAGAGGACAATCTTGGTCCAACATTCAACATTGACATAGCATAGAGCTAGCCAGTCCATACCCATAATGGTATCAAAATCAACCATTTCTAGTTCTATCAAGTCTGTTGTAGTCTGAAGACTGGCAATCTCTACTGTACAACCCCTATAGACCCTTTTGGCTATAATAGAGTCACCAACGGGTCTAGACACTAAGAAAGGTCACCGAAACAATTCTAGCATAATACTAAACTTCCGAGCCACTAGCGGTGTAACATAGGACAAGGTGGATCCCAGATCTATCAACACATAAGTAGGATGAGAGCAAATGTTTAGCATACCTGTCACAACATCTGGTGATGACTCTGATTCCTGTCGCCCTGGTAATGCATAAGTGCGGTCTGTTCCGGCACCTGAACTGGAGGCCCCTGATCTGCCTCGGCCTCTGCCAGCTGAAACTAAGGGCCTACGCCCTACCGGGGATGCTGGAGCTCGTGATCCTGTCAAGGACCTATCCTTTCGATCCCGATCACCCTGACCCCTAGCTGGACAATTCCTCATCTGATGACCCTCATGCCCACAAATGTAACATGTTGTGGAACCATACCTGCATGCTCCAGAGTGGCGTCGACTGCAAATAGGGCAAATGACCCACTCTGCTCCACTCCCCTCTGCTGTTGTGAACCTACTTCCCGTGAGCCTTCGTCGGGCTCTGGCTGCCCTCGATGACTAGACCTGCTTCTCTTTCGCTGTGGTGGAGGCGGGGGTCTAGGTGGCCTATCTGATAACCGTGGCCTAGGTCCTCCCCGGGACTCCTCCTAGAATTCCTACGGTTTGTCCCTGCGACGCTGCTCCTGACTTGTCCTCCTAATCTCCCATTGCCGCTGTCTGATACCCTCAATATTCTGAGCAAAAGCCTGCACACGGGTGATATCCATATCCTCTCGCAGCATGGCTGGGATGCAGGTCTCAACAGATTTTGGGTTCAACCCCATAATAAAGCGGTGTACCCTGGCTTGCATTGTATCCACAAAGGCTGGCGCATATCGAGCCAAGGAATCAAACAGCATGGCATATTCCCGAACACTCGTCGACCCATGCTCCAAGTGTAGGAACTGATCAACCCAGGCCTGTCGAATCTCCCCCGATAGGTAATGATCCAAGAAAGCCTCTAAGAAGTTTGACCAGGTCGGAGGGGAAACATCTCTCCCTCGGGACCTTATCCAACTCTCATACCACACTGTGGGCGTAGCATGCATCACCTTGAAAATCCTCTGCATCTGGTCTAAGAAGTCCTGAGGGTCCTCAGTCTGATCTGTCCCTGTGAATTGCGGGTGAATTAGTGCTAGTAACTCTTGGACCCTCGAACTACCAGGCCCTCCTATGGATTCTGCAACTATAGATGGCATTGATTGGCGTTGAGCAGCCATCATTTGTGCTAGAATAACCACCGCGCTCCTGACCTCCTGGTCGGATGGTACGGGTATAGAAACTTCCGGAGGCGGTGCCGTCACACCGGCCGTCCCAAGCGGCTCCTGACGTGGTGGAGACTGTTGGGGAGGTCGAGATGATACCTCCATATCGTCCTCAGATCGGGCCAATTCTGATCGAGGCAGAGGCACCTTGCTGGTGCCCTCTCCTGCTGCTACATCTAACCTCCTGCCTGTCGTAGGGTGTCGCTGGTCCGACATTTCTCTATAAACAAAATAGTATAATGAGCTTAGGGACACAATCCTATATTTTACCGCTCTATAGCACGACTGAATAAGAAGAATGAGTAACCATCCTATCATGCCTTGCAGCCTTCTGCCTATAGTATGTGGTGCACAACACACTCATAGACAAGACTCTACCTAGCACGGCTTGAAGACTCCCTGGGATACGACCTGCTCTGATACCAAGTTTGTCACGCCCCACCTTGGGAGGCATGACTAGCACCTGGTGCCCTACTAGGACCTGAAATGCTGAGCTGTCTGAGCCTAAGCACCTCTGGTGCAGGGATGACTCTAACTCTAGAATCAAGAAAACAACATGCTATATAGCGGCTGTAAATACAACCCCCAGATAACAAGGCCTATAGCCACCTGTGAAAATAAACAGCTAACCAGAAACCAACAAATATAGGGAGTCCTATGCGGGCCGACAAGACCACCATGATATCTAGTTATAACTGGAAAGTAGAATCAATGCTAAACTGAGCTATGACCGACAAGGCCATCAATCAATAGCTAAACAAGGCCCCACACGGCCAACACACATAGTATAAAATACATATGGGACCCACACGACCGATATCATCTAACCACAGGGAAGTATTGCAATCTGCAAGACTCTAGGAGTAATAAGATGGTCGGGATAGGGCCCCGGCCTACCCATACTGTACAACCAAAAAGAAGTAAACCTCTATCACACAAGCTCCGGAAGAAAGGAGTTGATGGCTCTGTGCGGCTGACTGAAACTATGAGGGATTTGCTCCTAGCCTATGCGTACCTGCAGGAAAGTAATGCAGCGCCCCAAAAGAGGGCGTCAGTACCACAGGTATTGAGTATGTGAAGCAATAACTTTAAATGACTGAAAGCAATAAATAGAACTGACAATAGCTGAAGTAAGGAAAACGGACTGAAGCTGACTCAGGTAGTGAAATCAGGGCTAAACATAACTGTAATGAGGAGGGTAGGGGTCATATCTGACAAACGAGGTGTCTTATTGTCTAACTATCAGTAACTAAAGCAAATATAAACCTTACCTGGCCCCCATAAGCCAGAAGGTACAATTAGCACACAACATACCACCTGGGCCCCCATTAGCGCTAGTGAGTACACCTCAATCTATATACCCCTATCTAGGTCATACTGAGTCAACTACCATCTATAAGCATCCTGCCGATCCCCTGGGTCTGCCACTGGGCCCGCTGGGGCCTTGACTATACCTGTACCTGAGTCTGGAGGACTCCTGATATCTACACCCCGGGCATAAGCACTCGGTGGGGGTGTGTATAAGGCCAACCACGGTAAATATGAGGATCTAGATACCCATATTCGTCCCTTGCGAATGGCATGCCGCTCCTTAGAGCGACGTATCCTCACCCCTGGCGGATGAGTCGACACAGCTATTAACCCTAGGGCGGTCACGGAAGCTATACAAGTATAATCCAGCCCAAAACAATACAATTTAGAAGTCTCAACTGACAAAGACAACTAAACATAATAACATACTTTAGACATACTTTACTAGGATTCATACTGGATTATTATACTGAAGAAACTAACTTGACGAAAGAAAATGCCTTAACATACCTCGATCGCTGTTTACAGATTAACTAGCGAGTTTCGGCTCGTGTTCAACGGCCCTTCTTAACTGAAATCGAGTTACTGGAAAGATAAGACTAATTTAAACACTAAATTCAGCAAAAGGAAAA
This sequence comes from Datura stramonium, assembly GCA_018107945.1. Classification (NCBI taxonomy): domain Eukaryota; kingdom Viridiplantae; phylum Streptophyta; class Magnoliopsida; order Solanales; family Solanaceae; genus Datura; species Datura stramonium. Next base: position 241,918 of record JACEIK010000968.1, on the reverse strand, counting down.
CTTTATATATAAATATTAACTATATTTCTAATTAAACAGAACACGGTCGAAACCTCGTTATTTCTCGAAAGTCTAGAAGGGTTAATTGCTTATCTTAAGCCTGGGATAGTATTGACAATAGTTTGGAACAATTACAATAACTTTGGCTTGGTGGGACGATGATTCGCCGAGTGAATTTCACAAAACTAACTCCGTAGAAATGCTCCCTGCAGCCTTATACTTCGATACCCGAAGTTAATTTGAATTTGGACGGCATTTAGCGGCATAATTGGTTGAAAATTATAATTCTCCTTTGTCCCTTCTCTGTTCTGGCTGAGTTAAATATGGAAATTAACATTAATTCTAAGGGTGAGTCCTATATATACTTGAAGCAGGATGCAAGGCAACGTGGCACATTGGCCAACACGTCGTTTCAGCTCCGTGCCACGTTTGCTAACGCGGAGGACCAGGCTCCGTGCCACTTTTCCCCTCTGGTAGCTTGGTTCGGCCTCCTCTCGCGAAATCCCAACTTGGCACTCGTTTGGCCTTTCCCCGGGCCCTTTCCTCATATGTATGGCACTCTAAAACTCTCAACCAACATACGAATAGGCCGACTAAACGTTAGAAACTTACGGGGTATAACAGCCGGACCTCTGATCCGAAAACCCATGGCTATCCATCCGAGCCCTCTTTGCCTCCCTCTCCCTCGCATGAGCCGCCTCCATCTGCTGGGCGTACAACACTATGCGAGGAAAGTCCATATCCTAGTGAAGCATGGAAGTCCTGCAACCCTTGTCTAAGTAACCAGCCACACCATGGACGAATCGGCTCACCTGTGCCCTATGATCCATCACTAACTCTGGAGCGTACTTTGACAAACGAGTGAAGTCAAGAGAATACTCCAACACTGTCATCTTTCCCTGCTTGAGGTTCACAAACTCATCTTATTTCAACTCTCTCATCTCTCGAGGGAAGAACTTGTCGAGAAAGGCCATGTGGAAATCATCCCAGCTGATAGGCTCGCTCCCGCTGCCCTGTCGTCCTTCCATTTCTTGTACCAAATATGAGCGACCTCTTTTAGCTGATAAGAGTCCAAGTCAACACTTTCCCCATTTGTCACCCCCATAACCTGAGTGACCTTCAAGATCCCTTCAATGAACTCGTGTGGAGCCTCGTCCACCCTTGATCCCGTAAACTCGGGAGGGTTCATCCTCATGAAATCTCTAATTCGAGCCACCGCTGTATTTCCATTCTGTGGAACCTGTACAACAGCCTGCTGGTTGACCTGAGCGGTCAAGGCTTGCGCCAACATCTAAATAGCCACTCGAAACTCAGCGTGGGCAGCTGGCTCTAGTGCCTGGAGCTCATGGACAGGTGGGACTTGTTGATGCCCATGATCATTGACACCTCCGTGGCCTTCATCGTTCTCATTCCTCCTTACATTCATTCTTCTAGGAGCCATAATTCTGCAATCGCGAATAGCACAAATTAGAAGGATGGAGGGACTTTTCATCGCACGACATAGAATCATGAAAGAAGGGAACATTTCCTAAATGTCTAGCAGCCTCTTCGTCATAGGTGTGGTGCACTTCACACCTATGAAAAAGACTCTACAGGGACTTTTCATCGCACGACATAGAATCATGAAAGAAGGGAACATTTCCTAAATGTCTAGCAGCCTCTTCGTCATAGGTGTGGTGCGCTTCACACCTATGAAAAAGACTCTACTTAACGCGGCTTTTAGACACCCTAGGACACTTCAAATCTATTTCTCTGATACCAATTTTTTTCACGACCCGAATGTACACCCGGATCGTAGACACGGGACAAGGGACCCCGAGAGACCCCAAGTGGACCCATGGCACATGCATACATCTAATCTCATTTAATAAAGCAGAATACTTAGCATAAAACATAATGAAAACGTGAACATAGCGTAACAACCGGAAGCACTGGGCATATACAGAAGCTGGGTTCTACATCCTGTCTGAAAGCCTCTACTACATATGATGGGTTGATAAGACAACATCCCCAACTAACTCGACCAATACTAAAACATAAATAGCATGAAAGTCTATCAAACGGCCCTTGGAACATGAGGACTCACTAATAGCTAAGAGAGAGAACTGAGATGAACTAAAGATGAGGATGAGCCTGATATCCGGAACCTGTATCATGAAATGATACAACATAGAAAATATGCGGTCAGTATGTGCAATGTACCGGTATAAAAGGTAAGTAAAATGGACATTTGAAAGTAAAATAAACTCATAAATAAACATAGGAGAAGGACATCATGCTTGTATCATATGCTTCGTAAGTAAACATAAAGCTCAAGACTTTCAAATCTTTCATAAATCATTCATTATCATAATCGTATGTAAACTTAATCAAAACATAAATTGATCCAATAACATAAATATAACAATGCATAAAACATGCATAACAGAGGGAGGACTCGTCATAACCGACACCATCATGTAGAGCCTTTCATGATGCCCAACTATCTCACTCAAGTGGGCAGAGTCGACCCTGGCTTGCCAGGCGAGGGTCGTGCATCAGGCGTGATATCACATTTGAGGGGATCATTATCAATATAATATATCATTAGAAACCCACGGTGGCATGTGGTTATGAGACACCGACACAGTCCTTTGAACGCAGGGCTGCTCAGTGCTAGAAACAGCTCCCAAAAACATGCATATAGGCTCATACATAAATCAATAACGTCATGCATTAAGATTCATTGGCTAAAGTATAACATTATCATCATTGATACCCTTTAAACATGCTTAGCCAAGAATCAAAGGTCCTTTTCATCGGCCGACAACGTAGATCGATAAATCATGTAATTCATTCATAAATCGTAAATCATTCTTCAACGTGTGGGCATTTCCCAATACTTTGACACACTCAATTCCTTCAAAAATATTCTCATAAACATGGGTAACTTGAAATCATTCTTTTCCATCATCAATAAACTCGAAATATTGAGTATTCATCATAAATTATAACTTTTATGAACTCTAATCAAATGGGCATTTTAGATTTTAAAAGACTAAAAAATGATTTTAAAGAAAATAATATAAAACCTACCCATCATTCATAATTCAATAATTAAAACTCCACTAAATCATACCCATAAAGAGAAATCACATTTCCATGCATTTGGATAAAACCCCATGGAATTGAATAGGAGGATTCATGATTAAATTTGAAATTTGGGAATGGGTGTGAAAGGATTTCTCCCATTCTAAAACCCTACATACCTAGTATAGACTGATTTTACTCTCCCTTGAATGCCCACAAAGAAATTGATGGAAACCTTGGAGAAGAAGACCTTGAATGGTGACAACGGAGAAGACCTTGAATCACCCTAAAACCCTTCTAAAGCTCTTGCATGGAATGGGAATGCATTAGGTACTTAACCATCACACTCGGAAAATATACAAAAACAAAATGGTTTCAGGGTCTCAAAGCATGAAAAGTCAAAAATACTTCCTTAATAAAATTTTCTGAAAAGCTGAGTGCGTACTGGACAATGGTCGATCCAGCAGGGTGGATTGCATGATACATGACTCATGGTATCGAGTTGTTGGATCCCTTGCCTCACGGAAACCTCGGGTTCTTGGAAGACTCGTCGGGACCAGTCATTGCTTGATCAACGGTCGTTGGATGGAAGCGTCATCATCTTGACTAATCTGACCTCGCCCAACATGATCCTCACATCATGACTCGTGGTGGCTTCCAACGAGTTGTGGTCATCAGGATTGGATGCCTTTGGAATTCTCAACCCTCAGCAACGACTTGAAACAATGCGTTCGTCTATTCCTCACCATGAATCGTTGGATGCCTAGTTGTTTCCCATCAACCTAAGTTCGGCTCTTCCTACAACCAGCTAACAACGACTCGTTGTTCGACAACAGTCGTTATGCGGGTCCGTTGTCACCACTATTTCCTAGAACCCCCCATACCACGAATGCTTTTGACGACTCGTGGTGTCCAACCACGAGTCATTGAGTCGTCTTTTCTGTGATATTTTTGCCAGTTTTCTGCACTTTTCAAATTCTACTCCCTGGTCTATTCTTAGGGCTTCCGGGGGTAATACACTTTCCAACTGTAATCGTATTACTGCTTGACTAGTTTCAGTACTAAATTCGGAAAAACAATAACTTTCTATATAAATATTAACTATACTTCAACCTAATGGAACACAGTCAAAAATGTATAATTTCTCAAAAGTTCATAAGGGAGAAATGCTTATTTGAAGCCTGTGATCGTATAGAAATTAGTTTGGAGCAATTCTGACAACTTCTACTCGGCGGGGCTACGATTTTCCGGGCTAATTTCAAGAAACTAACTCCGTAGTAATGCTCCCTGCAGGCTTATAATTTGATACCTGAAGTTAATTTGAATTTGGACAGCATTTGGAAGTGTAAACGGAAGAGAATTACCTTAAGTTTCGTGTTTTCCTTTCTCTAGACGAAGATATATATGTATATATGAAATATTACAAATGAAAACTTGAACTTATATATAATGTTTGGGCGGTGGACACAGGGTCCGTGGCACGGACCCTATTGCGCCAGTTTACGGGCGTGCCACGACGCCTAATGCGCAGGGAGGGGGTCTGTGACACGCCGCCCCTGTTGCGGCCTACTCTGGCCTTCTCCCGTGCGATCCCAATTCCGCACTCCTTCGACCTTTTCCCGGGCCCTTTCTCGTACGCGTCGTACTCTAAAACTCTTGACCAACATACGAATAGGCTAACTAAATATTTGGAAGTAACAATATATATATATATAACAAGCAACTCTAACTTGCCTCAAATTTTAATATCCCCCTCTATTTTTTCTGCCTATACATGCAATAATTAATATTTACCTTTCTCAAATACTACTTGATTTGTAAAAATATAATTTACGTGCTGTAGAAAAAATTTATAATTTGAAATAACTATTCAAAAGCAATAAAGTTGCCAATAATCAAATTAAACACTAAACAACAGTTGATAGAAAAATATGATGACATATTCCGGTACTCATGTATTTTGTTTAATTTAAATAAACAACAGCAATAATTTTCTCTCATTATCGTTAATAGTTTCAGTGTTACTTAGTTTGTATCCTTCTGTACTCTCTTCTTCATTTTTGCTTATCATTTTGTTATTGTGTTTAATTTTATTCTCATGGTGAAAATAAAATACAAATATATCAAATATCTTAATATCTCAGTTGATTGGCTATCCGAACTTTTACCAATACTTTGTAATCCCCTCTTTCATTTTTCCATCCCTTACCTCGATGTAATAAAATATAATTTAAATAAATAGAAAAAAATACAAATATACCTGGCAAAAATGACTAGAAAGTATTTCCTTTCTTCCATTAAAAGATTGTATATGCTGAGAATTAATTTGTAATATACTTGTTTGAAGATTTATATATATGAAATCTGAGTATATGGACTAGGGGAATACTTATTTCATTAGGGGTGATTATGATCCAGGAAATATGTGACAGCATTTTCAAATTATACAAAGGGTAAGAAATCAGAGGTAATTAAAATTAAAGAATTGAATCTGTGGAAGAGATCACGATAAAAAAACTGAAATCTTTACCCTATCCCGCCCCGCACACGCTTCACACTCATAGAAGAGCTTTGTAACGCACCCGCTTTGCACTATGGTTAAGGGCATAGAACACAAAAAATTGGCTAAGGAGGAGATAGGGAGGTTGTGAAATAAACTAAGTATAGAATTGTGTATTTATTTTTTAGCTACTGATCCGAGAGACCGCTGCAGCGGTGGGATTCCCGTTGCAGCGAGACCGTGGTAGCGATTGGAGTCCCGCCATGGTGAAATGAGGGCGTACCTTTTGGAACCACCATAGCGACCCTATTTCCACTATAGAGGGTCCGCTGCAGTGGAAGTGTGATCGCTGCAGCGGACAATGGGAGTCAGAAAGTGGATTTTAAGTGAAAATTACAGGGTTTTACCCCATTATTCTCAAAAACTCGATCAGAAGGGATAGGGGACAAAACATTTCTCCAGAGCAGTGAACTACTCTCCGAAGGTAAGAATCTCAATTCTTCTACCTCTACTTCGATTAGTTTTGATCCTAGATTGCTTGAGGACCTTTAAGGGTGGAAATTATATAGAGAAAAATCCTAAGTTGATCAACTAGGCTGAAATTGTAGGAAAGTAATGGGAGGGTTGATTGTTGAAAACTTGAGTAATGTTGACTTCCTAGGGTCCCTCTTGTTAATGTTGATGGGTAAGACAAGGTAGGGACCTAGAATTAGGTGGAAGGGAAGGGTTTTCTGTTAAATTGCCTTTAAAGAGAAGGGTTAGATCAACTTAAGCCCTATCTTGAGGAGTGATTAACCAATAATTATATGTGTGTAGATTTCGAGCAATCCGAAGCATTGAGGAAGGGAAAAGCTCCTGTAGAGTAGTGAAACCGATAATTTTTTGTAATCGAGGTAGGCTACGGTTAATAGGGATAGACCTATATAATGGCATGTATAGTGTACAATGTTGATATATGATTAATCTTCGGATATTTACATGATATGGGAGTCTATGTTTGATAATTTATCCCAAGAATCTGACTAAGATGTGATATTGAATTGTGATGACTTGTTTAAAAGACCGTGTATATGTTAATGTAATTCCCTGTGACGAATGTTTAGTACAGTGATCACACTCTGTTACGGAGAAAGCTATGAATTGATAATGGCTTATTTGAGAAGTAGATTATGACTTTTTGTATGATGAAATGATGCACTTGATATGCCTTTTATGAGAATGATGAATGAAAATATTTAACATCCTAAAATGAGAGGCTCGAGTCCGAGGGGAGTCTCCGGGCGAGTGAATAACTTTATTTGAGTGGCTTGTGTCTAAGGGGAGCATCTGGACGAGCATATGAGTGGGAGCGGGTGCCACGCTGACACGGTACATGGATTTCTAGAGTCCCCGGTAGGTCATGACTGGATGGGCATAAATAATACCCTCTGGCATGTGTGTATATGATTCGTGTGATTGAGTGTTAAGGGGAGATGGAGGAGGCGTGTACCCGTCATGTTACCCTTGGTTGTGTTATTTGCCTATTGTTTGTGATTTCATTCATGTTCATGAGGTGGATGGAAACGTGCTACGAGAGTGTGAAAAATTATTGTGGATATGATGCAAATTGATAACACTGAACATGGTGTTAATGCTAAGTGCGACTTTGTCACCATGTGTAGTTATTGAGTAGTTGTCGCTATGAATAACTGAGGATTTTTATCTCTTAATAGCTATTGTGATTGTTTATTATTATGGTTTTTAATGGATTTATGGAGTATGTGAAATGTTAATTGTTGATCTAATGAACTATGGGATGAATAAACTGAGAAGAGTGCATCATGTCGAGCTACTGCCTACGCAGCAGTACCATTTCTGCTGAGGCAAGACCACTGTAGCGAGAGGCCTAATTTAGTGAGCATGCCGGCTGATTCCTGAGTAGAGCTAGTGTTCATAAAATGGCTTGTAATTCTCTATAAAGTTGAGGACCCTTTTTATATCGCCATTTCTTTATTTACCAATTATTATGTAAGGTCGGCTGATGATACTTACCAGTACTGTGTCATGTACTGACCCTACTCCTGCATTCTTTTTTGAGTGCAGATTTCGAGCCCGGTAGTTCCGAGAACTACGATGTTTAGCTCTGGAACTGAATCATTTCCTTGTATCTGAGAAGAACTTCCATATTAATAGGAAGGAAGCTTAATCGGAATGAATCCGATATTCTCTCATTTCGTTGTCTTTTCTTTCATATTAGATTTCTTCATTCCTGATTTCTCCATTCCTTCCTATATGCCTTTCTAGAACCCGTCTAAGTAATGTGCGCAGTACAAAGTTCATGATGCAGAACTCATTTGGTTCATCCTATTGGTGTGACCCATCCGAAATAAGTATCTTCCAAATAAATGTGAGAATTCCAATGAATCCCTAAGTGTCTTTTTTTGTTAGCCTATCGATAGTTCCAACTTTTTTTGGATTGAGAAGGTGAGCCTTCATTACATATGTCCTTCTTTCAGACATTTGAACACTTTATTTCATTTTTAGTTTTAGTTCCTTTAGTTGTGGAAACAGACGTCTTGTGCAATGATTTTTAGGTCTTAGGTATTTATTTTCTTTGTACTGTTGGTTTAAGTGATTGATTCATAATGTGAAGTTATTTCAATAATAAAAAATTAGCGTCTTACCTTTTTGCATGTCTCATTTTAGGGGTAGTATCGGGATTTCTTTGGTTCGCCTACCGAAGGATTAGTGTGGGTGTCAATCATGGTCATTTGGTTCATGATGACGTTGGTATTAGGGCTCTAGGTTCGTTGATCTCATTGCACTAAGATGGGTTTAGTAGAGTCTCGCGGATCGGTGCGGAGACGTCTGTAACATATCTTCAAGAGGCTGCAGGACTTTAGGAAAACTCCCTCTTTCTTTTCTTTCGTGCTATTACTTTATTCCAATTGGTATCTAATAATTTTTTCTCTTTCCTTATCATATGGTAAGAACGCGTGCAAATGGTAAAAGAGACACAACACCTGATCCAGCAGTGGTGGCCCCGTTTCGCGGTAGAGAATGGGGCAAAGGTCGTGTCGGAGACCTGCTGCAGCTAGAGGAGGGGCTCGTGCTCTTGCTCCAATCTGGGAGAGGTTTGTATCTCCCGTGCCACCAGCAGTACAGGAGCGGATGGAAGTTGAGGTCGAGGTCTCGATGCAGGGAGAAGCTACTACCGCGCCAGCATCCTTAGAGGTCCTAGCTCAGGTCCTCAACCTTCTAAGAGTCCTTGTGGGCACCGGGGCAGCGCCAACAACTCCAGCGGGACAATAGTTAGGAATTCAGCACGTAGCTACTGTGGCCCCATGGATTGATGATATATCGGAGGCTGTTGTGTTTCTGAGGCCGGTGGTAGGATCGGTGATGACAAGGGAAGAGTATGACTTATTTTGGAGGTTCACCGAGATGAAGCCTTCCACCTTCTATGGCAGAGAGGCAGAGGACGCCTATGAATTCATCATAGATTGTCATCAAAAGCTCCATAAGATGGGAGTTGTTGAGAAGTATGGTGTTGAGTTCGTCACCTTCCAGCTGATGGATGACGCAAGCTCTGGTGGAGGACTTTCGTGGAGTGTAGACTAGTAGGGTCACTATCGTTGTCATAGACCCTATTCTACTCTACATTCCTGGGAAATATGTTCCCCACACTCTGAGGGATAGGAGGCAGGATGAGTTCACCACCATTGAGCAGGGGATCTCATCAGTTGCTGCATACGAGGCTCGATTTCACTCTTTGTCTAGATATGCTCTACCCTTACTGCACACCGAGGAGGAGAGGATTAGGTGGTTTGTTAAAGGACTGAATGTGGGTTTCCAGGTACCGGCTCTGCAGATGGTCTCTTCGAGTAAGACTTTCTAGGTGGTAGAGTACGTGAAGTCAGTTGAAGGGGTGAGGCAGGAGGGTTATGCTATAAATGCGGAGAAAAAGGCTCGAAGAGTTGGCTCTTTCAGTCGTTCTTATATGAAGGCTCCAGCACCACAGGGTTTATTTGGGTTCCCTATTCAGTCTACCATGCAGGTGTTAGCCGAAGGTCCACTAGGGACAGCTCCGCGACTGTCAGGTGCAGTTGGGGGTACACAGATGGTTCATTTTAATTTTGGGGCTCATCCTATTTCCTCTGTTCCAGCTCAGAGAACAGTTATTGAAAAGGTCTATCATGAGTGTGGCGAGTATGGCCACATCCACAGATGGTGCCCCAAGTTCGGACAGGGCTGACAGATTGTTCCTCACCCAGCTCCTTGAGCTCCAGCCCCTGCCGAAAAAGGAGATAATGCTTTCAATCGAGATCTTCCGTAGCTGGGACGAGGTGGTCAGCCATCCATTAGAGGTGGTATTCAGCAGGGTAGGGGACATGCTCAGGTAGGTAGTGGTGGTGCCCAGGCAGGTAGAGGGGTGGCACAACCCAACTGGGTTGTTCTCAGGCGAGTAACCACGCCCACTTCTATGCTTTTCCTGGTAAACTGGAGGCAGAGGCTTCAGACACCATCTTCACAAGTATGATCTTTGTGGTCGATAGAATGACTATTGCGTTGTTTGACCCAAGCTCTACATTCTCTTATGTATCTACTTATTCTTCTTTGGGTCTGAATCTTGTCTATAATGTGCTTAATACTAAAATCCGTGTGTCTATTCCTGTTGGGGATTCTGTGTTAGTGGATAGGGTTGTTCATGATTGCATTGTAGAATTCATGGGATTTGACACTCTAGCGGACCTAGTGATCTTATACATGGTTGATTTTGATATAATCTTGGGAATGAGTTGGTTTTCCCTTTACCATGTCATTCTGGATTGCTATGCTAAGACTATCACTATATCTGGTGCAGAGTCGTCTAGGTTGGATTTGAAAGGGAATTATAGCCTTACTCCTAAGAAACTTACTTTTTATATTCATGCCCATAAGTTGATAGAGCAGGGTTTTTTAGCGTATTTGGCGCATGTTCGGGATACTAGTTCAGAGGGTCCTTCCATAGAGTCGGAGTTCTTACAAGTGTTCCCTGTAGATTTACCCTGCATGCCGCTAGATCGTGACATAGATTTTTGTATAAACTTGGAACCAGGAACCCGACCCATTTCTATTCCTCCATATCAAATGGCACTTGCTGAGTTGCGAGAACTCAATGACCAGTTGCAGAAGTTGCTCGGTAAAGTATTTATAAGATCGAGTGTATCATCGTGAGGTGCCCTAGTTTTGTTTGTAAAGAAGGAGGATGGTAGTATGCGGATGTGCATCGACTACCACCAATTGAACAAGGTAATTATTCAAAATAAGTACCCTCTCCCTCGAATAGATGACCTATTTGACCAGTTACAGGGAGCGACTATATTTTCAAAGATTGATTTGAGGCCAGGTTATCACCAGTTGAAAATTCAGGCTGAAGATATTTCCAAGACAAACTTTTGGATCAAGTATCGGCATTATGAGTTTTTGGTCATGTCATTCTGACTCACTAATACTCCAGCCGCGTTCATGAGCCTGATGAATGGTATTTTCAAACCCTACCTGGATTCCTTTGTTATTGTGTTTATTTATGGTATCTTGGCTCATTCTAAGACCAAGCAGGAGCACGAAAATTATTTAAGGGTTGTTCTAGGGTTGCTGAAAGAGAAGCAGTTGTATGCCAAATTCACCAAGTGCAAGTTTTTGTTGGAATCGGTGTCCTTTTGGGGGCATGTGGTTTCCAAGGAGGGAATTCGATTTGATCCACAGAAGGTGGAGGCGGTTAGGCACTGGGCAAAGCCCACTAGTGTGACAGAAATTAGGAGTTTTTTGGGGATGGCCAGTTACTACCATCAGTCATCAAGGGATTCGCCTTCATCGCTTCGGCATTGACCAAGTTGACACAAAAGGATGTGCCCTTCCAGTGGTCAGAGGAATGTGAAGCGAGTTTTCAAAAACTCAAGACTCTGCTAACCAAAGCACCTATTCTTGTGTTACCCGTGGAAGGTAAAGATTTTTTTGTATATTTTGATGCCTCATGGTCTGGATTGGGTGTTATATTGATGCAGGAAGGATAGGTTATTTCATATGCCTCGATACAACTGAAGGTGCATGAAAAGAACTACCCAACGCATGATCTGGAGTTTGCAGTGGTGGTGTTCGCACTGAAAATTTGGAGGCACTATTTGTATGGAGCTCTATGTGAGGTGTTCACGGATCATCGTAGCTTACAGTATATATTCTCCCAAAAAGACCTCAATTTGAGGCAAAGGTGATGGATGGAATTGCTTAAGGATTATGACATCATCATCTTGTACCACCCAGGAAAGGCTAGTGTGGTGGCAAACGTATTGAGAAGGAAGACAGTGAGCATGGGTAGCCTGACTTTCTTGGAGGCTACTCAATGGTTGATGGCCATGGAAGTCCAAACCTTGGAAAACAGCTTAGTTAGATTGTCGCTAACCCAAAATGGTGGAGTGTTAGCCAACCTGGAGGCTAAATCCTCGCTGTTAGAGGAAATCAAAACCAGATAATTTAAAGATAAAAAGCTATTGAGGACATGGATATTGCCCGAGTTCAGGCATTTTCCCAGAATATTGAGGGCATCAGGCAGCAGCAGCGGGAGATCAAGAGGACCAGTCAGGAACAATGCCGCAGGGATAGGCCAGTTGAGTTACAGAGGGAGGCTCGGGGAGGACCTAGGCCACAATTGTTAGATAGGCCGCCCAGACCCCCATCTCCACCACAGCCGCAGAGGGGCAGATTTAGCCGCAGGGGGCAGTCAGAGACCGGCAGAGGCTCGCAGACTGCAGATTCACCATTATAGAGGAGGGAGGAGCAGAGTAGGTATACCCTACCACTTTTCCCTATATGAAGTCGACGCCATTCTGGAGCATGCAGGTATGGCTCCACCGGATGTTATATTTGTGGTCAAGAGGGCCATCTGATGAGAGATTGCCCAGCTAGAGGTCAGGAGGACCGGGATAGACAGGATAGGGCATCCATAGGGTCACGAGCTTCAGTATCCTCGGCAGGGCGCAAGCCCTCAGTTTCAGCAGGCAGAGGCCGGGGCAGATCAGGGGCCTCCATTGTAGGTGCGGGTCCAAGCCGCACATATGCCTTACCAGGGAGGCAGGATTCAAAAGCGTCACCTGATGTTGTGACAGGTATGATGACTATCTGCTCATAC
>JACEIK010000968.1:191277-225311 GCA_018107945.1 Datura stramonium | reverse complement strand
CGAGCTAAGGTAAGTGGAATTACTCCAAATTAGTGTCAATATACTCCTAGCCCTAAAGTGAGTATTTCTCCCTTCTGGACTTTCGAGAAATAGTGAGTTTCCGGCTGTTTTTCGATAAGCCAAAGTTTTGGCTATATATATAAATATATTAAAAGTGATGTTTTCTTCCAAGATATTGTTGAACTTGATTCTAATTGCTATGAATGTGAATACAGTTGGAAGAAATAGATGAATACTGGTCGACTTACGCCAGTTAGCCGGAAAGCCAACAACTGAGGTATGTAAAGCCAGTTTCATCGGCAAGCTAGTAGTTCCGGTATAGTAACATAGCTCAAGTGCCAGTAGAATATTTTAGAAGTCGCATATTATGCTTGGTATAAATTTTAGTACGATGTTGGGAGTATCATGTAATGTATAGCGTGAAACTTACTAGCACAATATAAATTCTAGTAGAAAGTGTCAGAGACAGTACAGCATGCCCAGTATGTGATTTAGTAAAGTATGTTAGGATATTATCGTGTTCAGTCAAAACTTAGTAAAGCAATATAAGTTTCCGTAAAGTATTTCAGAAATAGAATAGTAGCCCAAAATGAAGTTTGGAAATCATGTTAGAAGTAGTAAATCATGTTTATTATGAAACTCAGTTATATAGCATGATTCTCAGCAGAAAAATTATATCTTGTTCAATATTAGATTCAGCACAGTATGACAGAAGATTATATATATACCATTATCAGTCTCAGCATGTATTAAATACATACATATCACTATCATTAGTTCAGCATGTAGTATATACATATACATTATTATCACTAGTTTCAGCATGTGGTATACGCAGTTACTATTACTAGTTGAGACCTAACTGTATTGTTCTGGGGTTGGATTACCTAGCATTCATGACCGCCCCAGGGTTAATAGCTGTAGCGACTCATCCGCCATAGGGAGAGGATATGTCACTCTGCGGAGTGGCATGTCGTCCCCCAGGGGACGAAGATGGGATGCCGATTTCCCCATATTTTTCTTTGGTCGGCTTTTATACGCCCCCGTCGAGCGGGTACGCCCGAGGTGTTGATTCAGGAGTCCTCCAGACTCAGGTACAGTTACAATCAGGGGCTCAGCGAGCCCAAGTCCATACCCAGGGGACCGGCAAGATGCTTATAGTTACTATGGGATATGGGATGACCGGGGTAGGGATATAGATTGCGTGTTGGTTGTACCTCCCGGCTTATGGGGGCCGGATAAGGTTTATGTGTGCTATGCTATGTTATGTTATGTTATATTATGCCATGTTACGCAAGATATGAATAGAATGACAGTAGAATGCTACATTTCCAAGTATCACTCCTACTCCTTTCAGTATAGTTGCGGACAGTCTTGAACTCATACTTTCAGTCAGTTACAGTCTATTTCCTTCTACTTCAGTTCTATTAGTTATNTCAGTTACAGTCTATTTCCTTCTACTTCAGTTCTATTAGTTATATTGCTTGTCTTTAGTTATTTTCCAGTTGTTGCTTTACATACTCAGTACCAGCGGTATTGACGCCTGTTTGGGGCGCTGCATTACTTGCCTGCAGTACTCATAGACGAGGAGTCGATCCCTCGTGATTCCAGCCAGCATACAGAGTCATCAGGTCCAGTCATCCGGAGCTAGATAGCTAGAGGTTTATCCTTTTTCTTTTGTTTTACATTATGGGTAGGCCGGGGCCCTGTCCCGACCATATTACTAGTATTCTTAGAGGCTTGCAGATTGCATATTCCCTGTGGTTAGATGTGCCGGTCGTGTGAGGCCGTATGTATGTCTTAGTTGTTTATGACGGCCGTGTGAGGCCTCGTTCAGTTGGTAGTGGTGACCTTGTCGGTCAAGTAGCTGTTTAGCACCTGTTTTCTTGATTCAGAAGTAACTACACAGCATGGTGACCTTGTAGGCCCGCATAGGTTCCTTCATACTACTGTTGTTCTTGTTAGCTGTTATTTACTTACAGGTGGCTATAGGCCTAGTCGGCTAGAGGCTGTATTTACAGCCATTATATAGCCCGTCGTTTTCTTGAATCTAGAATTAGAGCCAGCCATGCACCAGAAGTGCTTAGGCTCAGCAGTCTAGCAGTTCAGGTCCAAGTAGGGCACCAGGTGCCACTCATACACCCCAAGGCGGGGCGTGACATCTCAAGTGGCACCAGATGAAATAATCGAGGACCTTCTCATCAAAGTGGGTAAGTTCATTATACCTGTTGATTTCATCATACTTGATTTTAAAGTTGATGACAAGGTGCTCCTGATCTTGGGATGATCATTCCTGGCCACTGGAGGAGAAATTATTACTGTAAGAGCAGGGACCATGAAAATGAACATCGATGTGAATAAGAACTCTTCCGGGTCTACCAAGAGATAAATCCACCCACACACTACATATTACTTTGTAAGGTTAGTGTATTGTCAGAGGCTAAGTGTGGGGTGGTATATTCCATAGGTCCACGGCCGCATGAGATGAATACTTTACAGCCTGACTCTGATGGAGGGCTTCAGTTAGAGAAGGAGTTGGAAGAAGAGAGGGACAGAGTGGAGGTTGTTCCCTTGAAAAAAAAAAGATAAGAAGATGGTTCTTGAAAGGGAACACTGGTTTGAGGATGTCCTGATAAGGATAGTCTATGTCGTGCTGCGACGTAAAATCAACCGCTGCTTGGGAAGCAACCCAAGGCTACCACATGTACAATTTTATTTTTCCTTTGTGTTGATTTTGTTTATTTTCATCTTGTTGTTGTTTTTTGTGGTGAATTAATCATAGATGGAGGGGAAGTCTGAGTACCCTTGGATGAGGAAGCTAAGGAGCGTGAAAGAGAAAAAGTTTGGGGTCGATAACCCACTTGTACAAAAATGAAGAAAAGCATGTTGTTAGCTAGGCCTAGAGGCCTCAGGGAGTATTTCTCACCCTATTTGTCTTTTAATTTGATGCTTTTGGGACATAGAATATTTTAATTGTGGGGTGAGAAAAATTTTAAAAATTTTGTGCTTAATGATTTCGGGTGAATTTAGTGCTTGATATGGTATTGGTTGACGAAATTTTTTTTGAGCTGAGCATGATTCATCCACCCGTTGGTTTTTATTTTCGATTCTTTTTCGATGGGGGTGCACTTTGAACCGATGAATAAAATTTTCCTTTATCTATACATAGTTGTTTTAGTCATATTTAGGGATTGTTCCCGATGATGGATAGACGACCGTCTTGAGGTAAAATTAGTCAATAGGTTTTAATTTGGAACTCGTAGTTGATTGATGGTTTTATGTTCTTGTTATGTGCTATGTATGATTGTGAGATGCAAGTTTTGTAAATTTTGAAGAAAGTGAGTAGTTGTATAACTCTTTTTGAGACACCTAAGCTCTTGGATGTGACTCGATGTGCTTAAAGCTGAATATTGCATTCTTTTGATTAGTTGAGTTAAAAGTCTGCTGAATTTTTCTTGAATTGAGCATGTGTTGTGTGTGTAAGGTTTTTGAATATTCCATGCTATTGTGTAGTATCTAGAACTTGTCTGGTGTGTATACAAAGCAAAATGAAGGATGTAAATGGTAGGAGATGATTTAGGCATTACCTTGAATGAGCCTAATTTTTATACCTCGCTTTACCTACCTTGAATATCTGATCCTGGTTATCCCCATTGAGCCTTTAGCCTATTCTTTTCTAGCCACAAAATGAGCTTAATCCTTTCGTTTCATTAGCCTTTAATTTTATCTAAAACTCCTAAGCGCTTTTGTGAAATTGCAAAGAAGTTGAGGAGTGGGAAATGAAATAAGAAGGAAAATAGTAGTTGGGGGAGTTGAAGAGAAGACAAGAGGTGCACTTTTTTAAAAAATGAATAAGAGTTAGTAGGGAGTAAAAGAATAAAAGAGCGAAAAAGAAAATCAAAGAAAATTGCTCAAGTACTCCGTACTAACAGCTTAAGTGTGCCTAATGATATGGGGAAACAAAAGAGGAAATGGGAGTAGATTAGTATAAAGGTGAAGTAGGAGGATGGAAATTCCTAATGAAAGTGTGGTGTATTAAAAGCGCTTAGGGAAGATAGTCACTATTACCGGCCATAATAGTACCTACCCGCCCTTAGCTTACATTGCAACCCATTAAGTCCTACTTGATCTTACTTTTGAACATTCTTAAATTAGTGGAGTAAAACACTAAAGGCAAGCTTATGGGTCAATACACGTGGCATGTAAATTCCTTGTGAGAGTGAGCTTATCTCTTATGCATAGACTCATACATGTTCAAAATTTGACGAATCGTGAGTGAGAAATGGGTAACTCTATTGTTGTGAGGGCATATGTTTAATGAAGGATAAAATTCATGTCGGATGTCTTGATCGGTTAATTTGCACGAGTTTGTTGAGATTGAGAGTCCATTATTTAGGCTAGGAAGTCTTTACATAGTTATATTCGATTTTAAGGGTTAAATCTTGCATGCTCTATTTTTAACTTGCCATATAAAACAATCGTTGTAGCCTTAGCTTGAATCATTTTGCCTCAATTAGCTATGTGTGAGTCTTCATGTGCATGAGATGTAAAAGAGTTGTTCGAGGACGAACAAAGCTTTAAGTGTGGGATAGTGATCTTGGGCATAATTACGTGCCCAAGTGCTATTTTATAACTTAATTAAGTCATGTTTGTCAATTTAATTAATACATTCTCATCTAATTTTGTATAATTTTGTGCATAAACTAACCAATGTGATTAGCTCTTTGTTTTGTAGGAAAAAATGTTAAAGATGGGCTAAATATGAAGATGCACGACCAAGGAGGAGCTTTGTATTGAGTTGGGATGACAATTGCACGAGATGGCATGAAAAACAGCCCTGCCGCATAGCCCAGCGTGCCACGCTGGCTGACCTGCGCGATAGGCGTCGTGTCACGCCCGTGCGTGTGCGCGCGAGGGCAGGAAAAGCAGCATTAGCAGCGCGTGATGGCTTCGTGCCATGCTAAGGTCCTTACGTGATGGCTGTCGTGCCACGCCAGGCGACGTGCAGCAATAAAGCACACGAGCTGCCGAGAAGTCCAAACTAGTGGGCATCCACATTTTCTCCATGGAAAGGAAGTAAATTATAGCGTCCAGCTTCGTGACACGGAGGCAGTCCATGCACGGCCAAATTTTGCAAATTTTCACTTAGTGTAAGTTAAAACCTTAGCTCCTAAAATTATTTGTCAAGGAATATTTTTGGGAAATCGTAAAGGAGCGAAGGGAGAACGGAAGAACTCTACCTAGGGTTCCTTATTTTTGATTATGTTTTAGTTATTCTTGTAAGTACTCTAGTTTAAATATGTTTTTGAGTATTTATACGAACATGAGTAGCTAAAACCCTTCCTCTAGGGTTTAGGCTATGTAAGATGATTGTAAATGCATGAATTCGTCATTGATTTGAGTTTTAGTTGTTGTTTTGTCTTACATTCTTTATTATTTACGTTTTTATGCTTGATCACCATGAAAACACATATGTTAAGCTTAGGTAAAAGCTTTGAAGAGTAACCCTAGGATAGAACACAAGAATGTAGGGAGTAAGTTCTTATCTTTACGATAGGATTAGCGGTTAGGATAGAAATTATACCTAATTTGCCTTGCTTGGTTATTAAAATAGGATGAGCTAGACACCAACTTAGAATTTTCACATCACCGCTCGTAGAAGTAGTTGTGAAGCTAAGTTAAGTTAAATGATTAGAGGTATGAAAGTCCATAATCAAGGGCACAAACTCCATAAACCACATCCACAGAGTTAAATTGCTCACGAATTAGGACGTCACATCCCCGCTCAACGATGTAGGTGTGAGACTAGTTTGTCGTGTTTATAGACTCGAAAGACCATGAACATTGCATTTTAACTATTTGGGACAACAACTGAAGTTTTCATACTCGAACCATTGTGAATTGTAGCATTGCATGATTATTAGGCCTTAACTCTAGTTGCTTCTTGTATTGTTTCACGATTATTTTGTGATCACCCCTAGACTTAATTAGAATTTTCCAAAATTTCTATAATCAACACTTGTGAAGGTTAAATTAACACTCGAACTTGATAATTCACTGAATTAGTCCAGTCCCTGTGGGTTCGAAATCTAGCTCTAAAAGAGGGCCACTGTATTACTTGTACGACCGTGTATGCTTGCGCGTGTGCTGGGGTGAATAGTACTTCACTTACAAGTTGGATACTATGTGTTGGATTTGGTACATCATTGGCTTGTTTTGTTATTTCCTTGTGCTCCTAATCTATCTGCATATTAGATGGCTCATATCATCAGTTTGATCTAACAATTTTTAATGTTTTAGGCTTGTTCTGATAAGTGTTGCCCCAGTTTCCATGGTTTAGTAGTTTTTTCACATGCGTGATACTTGTTAGGTTATTTGTCTAAAAACTTTTCAATGATGTCAAAAGGGGGAGATGTGAGCATAGCATATTGTTTGTCATCATCAAAAAGGGAGAATTTTTTATTAGAAGAGTTTTGATAATTGACTATATTTGATAAAGTTTTTACAACTGACGAAGTGAACCAGGTTATTATGTAGGTTTATATGCATATGTGGGTGTCAACTAGATTCATATGCATACATATTTGTCATCAAAAAGGAAAAATTTGTTATGTGAAGATTTTGATAATTGACATAGATGAACCAGGTTCACTACACAGCTGAAGATTTTGCAGGTATGAATTTGACTGGAATATGGAAATATCAAATAAGGAAAAGATGTGGAATTGAAAAAGTCCAACGCATACAAGAAAATCAATTCCTCTTAGGATTCTTTCCAGGAGGCAAGTTGTATTTGATTGAAGAGAGAACCAGATATGTACAAGGAAACCAAATCCTTTTAGGATTCTTTCAAAAGGCAAGTTGTATTTGACTAGGAAAGAATCAGGTATGGAAAATCTGACTTGAGGGAATTATGTCTTTTTGGGACCCTTTTTTCCTTATTTTGGATAAGAAAAGGTTTGAGGAAATAAAGTCCTTTTAGGATTCTTTTTTCTTATTTGAAACAAATCTAAACCACATCCTTTGGTGCTATATAATGATCATAAACAACCACAGAACATTTATCTATTGCATTGGTCGTCAAGGAGATTATTATGAAGCAATAGTCGTTCATAGAAAGCAACACTCTCACTGGACCAGGTTCCTGTAAGAGAAGAATTGGAGCAGAAGAATTATCATGTCTTGATTGAGTTTGTTATTTGTATTTTTGAGTTGTAACTTTCTCTTCTAGAGTTAGTTGAGTCAAGTTACATTGGTGTGATTGTGTTGTACTTCAGAGACTAGAGTTTATAGTCTTTGAATAGGTGATTGCAGTTTGAGAAAACTATAGAGATTGAGGTACTAGAGTTAGTCTTTTTGATTGCAAAGTTGTAGTCTAAAATCTGCTCGTGAGTTGAATAAAATATTATTCGATAGATCTTGTTTTTTGGGACTCCCTTGAGCAAGGAGGTTTTTCATGTTACATCTGCGTGCTTCTTTATTTTTCTACACTTGTGATTTAATTCAATCAGGTTGAATATCGTGGATAGTTGGTGATGATTTCATAGATGATGAAGGGGTCTTGAGAATAAAGAGGCGGGAGTGTGTTCCCCGAGTTGGTGAGCAAATTAAAACTCTCTTGGTAGAAGCTCACAACTCGAGGTACTCCATTCACCCCGGAGTCACGAAGATTGATAACGCTCAAACCAAACCTGAGTTGTTGTGTCTATCTCTTCTTTGATGGCTGTTGCATGAGATTCCACTCTCTGACCCATACTTGATATGTCACCACGGATCTCCTTCAATTGCTCATCAGTGGACCTCACCTTTTTCATCATTTCGGCCATCATGTTCTCTAGCTTTGACTACCCAACCTCTCTCTCACATGCATTGAGAGGCACATAAACTCCAGCCCGATCATTGCGGTAGCCATCATTTCATCTCCATTCTCCATCGCGCTCACGGCTGTGGTTCCTGTATCTATACCCATTTCGGTTGTAGTTGTCTCTGTACTGGTTCCGACCGTGGTTTCTAGAACCTTGGTGCCAATTGTCTTATCCAGATGCTTGGGTGTAGGCTCGAAAAGCCGCCACCTGGCTATCCAGAAAATTTGCCTCTTCCTCGAAATCAAAGTGATCTGCTCCCGGCTCCATTCCTTGTGTCCCCACTGCATTTACCTTTTTGGCTCTTGCTTCCATAATGTGATTTTGGGGACACAGAAGGTCATGACCTCTACCTATCCCTAAAGTAGTGCCATTTTGGGAAACTCTACTTGCTGATGGAGTAAATTGAGTTTTTCTACCCTCATATGCTATCGAGATGGATAATCTCTCAAATAATGGCACTACTGGCTGCACCCATAACATCCGTCTCTACCCAAATGACACTCACCTAACTGGACCTTACCGCACTTTCTACAAGGTGGATGTCGATGGGTTCCCTGAACTGCATTGCTCTGTATCGATTTCCTATGATCATTTATGTTACCTGTGGCTGAAGCATTAATAGTTGATTGTGCATGTCCAGAGGACCTCTTTCTAAAGAAGGATCTGTTTCCATTTCCATTCCTTTGTTGTGTGACCTCATTACCTGATAGCTTAGCCCTCTTACTATGGTGCTCCTCTCTGTCCTTCTATTTATCTTTCTCTAACTACTAGGCATATACCATGAGTCTAGAAATATCCATAACACTGATGAATACAGAGCCCTCACACTCCTTCACGTGCTTGACCAATCCAAACACGAATTTCCTTATTCTAGCCCTTACATCCAGTACCATCTCTGGAGCATATCTAGATAGGTGAATGAATTTAAGGTTGTACTCGCTCATGCTCATAGTACCTTTCCTCAATTTAACAAACTCCTCCATTTTTGCCTCTCTCAGCTCCTGAGGGAAGAAGTGGTTCAATAAAGCCTCTTAAAAACTATCCCAAGTGGTTGGAGCTACATTATCACCTCTCCCTTGCTCCCACTGGTCATACCACACATTAGCCACATCCTTGAGCTGATAAGAAGAAAACTCAACTCCCTCTATCTCCATGGCGTGCATTTCTTTCAGAACCTTCCAGATCTCATCAATAAAGTTCTGGGGGTCCACATCAATCTTTGACCCTATAAATACTGGAGGGTATATCCTTGATAACACTCTAATACTTGATGCTCCTGAATCATGAGAACTGAAGCTAGCTGGTTTTCACGCCCCACCTTGAGAGGCATATGGCACCTAGTGCCACACTAGGATCTGGACTAACATGATTAGCCGGGTGCACTTCTGGTGCACGCATGCAACTCATTTCAAGAAAACGATGAGCTATATCTCGGTTGTAAATATAAACTCTAGCCATCAAGGCTACCTATAAAAGAAGATAGGTAACCAGCAACAATATAATAATAGGGATCCTATGAAGGCTGACAAGACCATCATGCTATTTAGTTATAATCTGAATGAAATTAGACAACTAAAACTACGCTATAGCCGGCAAGGCTGCTAACTGACAGCTAAGAAAGGCCCCCACAGCTATCACATGAAATAAAACATACATAGGCCCCACACAGCCAACAACAAAAGCTAACAACTGGAAATTTGTAGCTTGCAAGCCTCTAAGAGTGGAATAATGGCCAAGACAGGGTCCCGATCTACCCATAAACCGTACACAAAAGAAAAAACCTCTTCTAACTATCAACTCTAGAGGAAAAGAGTTGAATGAACTGCTAACTCCAGCTGATGGCTAAGAATGCCCCGAACTACGTCTATCCGCACCTGCAAGCAAGTAATGCAGTGCCCCAAGGATGGACATCAGTACAATATGTACCAAATATGTAAGGAAGTAAAATAATAACTGACTGAAAACTTATAAAACTAAAGTAATCATGAAGGAGGGTAAGAATTTAACTTGAGTAACCTTACCATCTGAAATATCTAACTAAAAAATATATAAATATAAACAAGAACCTAATTGGACCCCCATAATCTTGGAAGGTACAAACAACACAGAATAACCTACCTGGGCCTCCATAAGCCCCGGCAAGTATAAACAATGCACTCTCCTGCTATCTGGCTACTAAAGGTTCGTAAGTAGACTGTACTCAGGCATACTCATTCTCTGAAGCTGTATCTGAGCCTAATAGGCTCTGGTAGTTGTGTCTATGTCTGATCTATTTGGGCTATGTAACTGGACCCCGAGCCTTGGCTCGACTATGGGTCATTGTGTGACTATTGTAACTAAATCCCGAGCCTTGGCTCGACTATGGGACATAATGTAACTACTGTAGCTGGACCCCAAGCCTTGGCTCGATGATGGGTCATAATGGAATTGTTGTAGCTGGACCCCAAGCCTTGGCTCGACTATGGGTTATAATAGATCTGTTGTAACTGGTTATGGCCCTCACGGCCTCACTCTGGTCCCTCTGGACATCATACTGCTATTAGGAGCATAACCCTATAGGCAACAACATGCAAACCCCAAATATCGTATACAATTATCAAGTTGGGTTAACTCTGACGAGGGTTACTATATCATCGCTATCATCTCAATTCAATTCCTAACAGCTAACCACAATAGGTTTAATCTGAAGTACTATAGATACATAAGTGTACTAACTTTACGACGAACGTAACTTGTCAAAAAGGATAGCCTTACATACCTCGAGTGCCGACTTTCATTTAATTGGCTAGTTTCATCTTTTAACCGGTGATTCTATCCAATTGTAGCCCTTATAATGAGAGAATGGGGCTAATTTCAATACTAAATTCAAAAAATAACGATAACTTTCAATAATAATATCAACTATAATTCAATTTCGAATAACTCAGCCGAAAACCTACAATTTCCTGAGAGCTCAGAAGGGAAAAGTGCTTACCTAATGCCTGTGACTATTTAGAATTCAATTTGGAGTAATTCCGACAAATTTTACTCAGCGGAGTTCCGATATGTCGAGCGAATTTATGAGAAATAGCTCTGTAGTAATGCTTTTTGTAGGCCTAGAACTCATTACCCGAAGTTAATTTGCGTTTGGACGGCGTTTGGACGGCGTTTGGTAGTGTAATCGGACGAAAATATGGTGAGAGTTGTGTGTTCTCTCTGTTTCATCTATGGGTATATATTACAAATGATCTAATTTTGAACTAAGGAAGGATATATATAGTTGGGCGGTGATTGGGGGGTGTGCGGTGTGCCCCCCCCCCATCGTGCTGCCTTAGGGGCGCGACGCGCCACTACCTGCGCAAGGGCAGGCTGTGCGACCTGGTGCCCAGCGCGCCGGCCCCTTGGCCTTGGCCTCCATCCACTTGACGACACACTCGTATTCTTATCTCCCGGCCCCTCTTCCGGAGGTTTGTATGCTAAAATTCTCAATGTATATGAGCGCACAACAATTGTACTATAGAAGTTTATGGGGTGTAACATCCTTCCCCCTTTAGGAACATTCGTCCTCAAATGCCAATTTTAGGCTTGAAGGAGTTAATCCTTTTGACTAGTATTTAGAGAAATTTCGGCAGAGTCTCCTCTCTAATATGAACTATCCGAAAACCTGAAACGCAAAAAAGTCCAAAATAGGTGTCTCACAGGATGCTACAATAAACTAGACCACAATATAGAAGTAGGTATATGAATAATACTAGCAGCATAAGTAATAAAGTAACATCTGAATAATAATCTCACCTCAACTACATATTCTGGGTCAATCTTGGAATAAGTGAGGGTATCTAGATCTCATATCGTCCTCAATTTTCCAGGTCATCTCTTCTTTAGTTCTGTTCCTCCACAGCACTTTAACGGAGGCTACATCTTTAGTTCTTAGTCTACGAACTTGTCTATCTAATATTGCAATGACATCTCTTCATAAGCTAATTGTTCGGTAACTTTAATATCCTCAACTAGCACAACCAGAGATGGGTCCCGTATACACTTTCACAACATAGACACATAAAAGACTGGGTGAACAGATTCTAGCTCTGGAGGCAACTCTAACTCATATTCCACTTGACCTATCCTTCGGAAGATCCGATACGGCCCAATAAATCTAGGGCTTAGCTTGCATTTCTTGCCAAATCTCATCACGCCCTTCATCAATGAAACTTTAAGGAATACCCAATCGTTAACGTTAAATTCCAAGTCTCTAGGACTCACATTGGAGTAGGACTTTTGAAGACTCTGTGTTGTCAGTAACCGCTCTTTTATAAGTTTCACTTTCTCTTCTGACTGATGAATCATATCCGGTCCGACTAACTCTGTCTCTCCTACCTCGAACCATCTGATGGGGGATCCATATTTCTATCCATATAATTCCTCATAAGGTGCCATCTGTATTGCAGAATGATAGCTGTTATTATATGCAAATTCAATAAGGGGTAAATGCTCATCCAAACTTCCTCCAAAATCTAGCACACACGCTCGTAACATATCCTCGAGTTTTTGAATGGTGCATTCTGTCTGGCCATCTGTCTGGGAGTGGAAGGTTGTACTCAAATTAACTTGTGCAAACAAACTATCTCTTTAATATACAGCTCCGCATAATCGGATGAGAACATAGTCCGGACTGGCAGAAAATGAGTTGATTTCGTCAACCTAACAACGATAACCTAAATAGAGTTGAATTTACATTTTGTATGGGGTATCCCTGTCACAAAGTCCATATTAACTACCTCCCATTTCCACATAGGTATAACCATCTCCTAAGTTAGGCCGCCAGGTTTCTGATGTTCATCTTTCACCTATTGTCAATTAGGACACTGCGCTACGAATTCGACTACACCTTTCTTCATTCCAGGCCACCAGTATATCTCTTTTATGTCATAGTACATCTTTGTTGAACCTGGATGAAGAGAGTTACGAGGGTAGTGTACCTCCGCCATAATCTGCTGGCGGAGCCCAGCTACATCTGGAATGCAGAGGCAACCTCTATACCTCAAAACCCCGTCTTCGGTTACCTTAAAAGCTGATAATTCACCTTGCTGAACCTTATCTCTGAGCTATATTAAATGATAATCCTCATACCGCCGCTCTTTTACCTCTACCACCAGGGACGACACTGTTGTATTCTGAATTTTAGCCCCATTATCCTCTAAATACACTACCCAAACTACTTAATTGGCTAGCCGGTGCAATTCTCGGGCCATTTCCCGCTATTCTGGTCTCAGATGTGCTAAAATGCCCATAGATCTACGGCGGAGGGCATCAGCTACGATATTGGCCTTCCCTGGGTGATACAAAATGTTCATATCATAGTCTTTCAATAACTCTAGCCAATAGTGTTGTCGTAAATTCAGCTCTTTCTATGTGAAAATGTACTGGAGGCTTTTATGATTAGTAAAAATGTCCACATGTACACCATACAAGTAATGCCTCCATATTTTTAAGGCATGAATCACCGCAGCCAACTCCAAATCATGGGTGGGATAGTTCTTTTCATGTTTCCTCAATTTCCTTGAAGCATACGCAATTACCTTCCCGTGATGCATAAAAAAACACCCTAACCCAATGCCTGAAGCGTCGCAATATAAAACATAACCTTTTGAACCTTCCGGCAAAGCTAACACTGGTGTTGATATCAATTTGTTTTTCAATTCCTAGAAGCTCTACTTAGAGGCCTCGGTCCACTGAAACTTAGCTGCTTTCTGAGTTAATTTAGTCAAAGGCGCTGACAAGGTAGAAAATCCTTCCACAAACCTTCTGTAATACCCAGCTAATCCCAGGAAACTGCGAACCTCTGTTGGAGTTGTAGGCCTAGTCCATGTCTTTACTGCCTCAATTTTATGTGAATCAACTTGAACACCATCCTCTGATACAATGTGGCCCAAGAAAGCTATAGATTTTAGCCAAAACTCACATTTACAAAACTTTGCATATAGTTAGCGGTCTCTAGGATCTGAAGTACTGCTTGCAAATGATCTCGGTGTTTCACTTCTAAGCGGGAGTATACCAGAATATCATCGATGAACACTATCACAAACAAATCTAAATATGTCCTGAAGATACTATTCATTAAGTCCATAAACACTGTTGGTGCATTGGTCAACCCGAAGGACATAACTAGAAACTCGAAATGACCATACCTGGTCCTGAAAGCTGTCTTTAGGATATCCTTCTCCCGAACTCGAACCTGGTGGTACCCAGATCTCAGGTCAATTTCAGAAAAATATTTCTCCCCTTGCAGCTGATCGAACAAATCATCTATTCTTGGAAGAGGGTATATATTCTTAATTAGTGACTTTATTCAACTAGCAATAATCTATACACATACATAGCGAACCATANCGACAAATCACCTGATCTACACCTTTGCCAATAGAGATTCTTAATTAGTGACTTTATTCAACTAGCAATAATCTATACACATACATAGCGAACCATATTTCTTTCTTACAAACAGAACTAGTGTACCCCATGATGAAGTACTCGACCTAATAAAACCCTTATCTAACAAATCTTTCAACTGTTCTTTCAATTCTTTTAACACAACAGGGGCCATTAGATACGGGGGAATGGATATAGGTTGAGTATCTGGTAGCAAGCCTATAGAGAAATCTATTTCCCGCTATGGGCGAATACCAGGAAGTTCGTCTGGGAACTCATTAACCACTGGAATAGTCCGGAGAGTCGGGGATTCTTCTTACATATCCCGAACCCTAAAAATATGGTAGATACAACCTTTTTCTATCAACTTTTCAACCCGAATATAGGATATGAACTTACCTTTTGACGTAGATGTATTACCTCTCCACTCTCGCACTACCATTCCCGGGAAATGAATTTGGACAATTCTGGTCCAACACTTCCAGTTGCATTACATGGTTCTAGCCAATCCATACCCATAATTACATCAAAATCAATCATCTCTAGTTCTACTAGATCTACAAAGGTCTGAAGACCAACAGTCTCTACTGTACAACCCTGGTAAATTCTTTTTGCAATAATAGAGTCACCGACAAGTGTAGACACTAAGAAGGGTCGCTGAAGGAATTATAGCACTATATCAAACTTCTAGGCTACTAACAAAGTAACAAACAACAAAGTGGAGCCCGGATCTATCAAAGCATAAACCCAGTGAGAGCAAACATCTAGTATACCTGTCACAACATCTAGCGATGACTCTGATTCTTGTCGCCCCGATAGTGCATATGTGAGATCCTGACCATTGCCTGAACTATATTCCCCTGATCTACCTCGGCCTTTGTCATCTAGAGCTGAGGGCCTGCGCCCTGCAGAAGGTACTGGGGCATATGAACCTGCGGAGGATCTATTTTGCTGGTCCTGACCGCCTAGCATCTAGTCAGGCAATCTCTCATTATATGTCTCTCTTGTCCATAGGAATAACAAGTGGTGGAACCATACCTGCACCTCCCCTGATACAGCCTATGACAGGTACTACAACGTGGTACCGCTGGTCCCATCTGATCTGGCCCTCTCTGCTGTTGTGAGCCTAGTTCTCGTGAACTCTCGCCGGGGCCTGACTGCCCATGATGATCTGATTTGCTGCCCTGCTACTGCTGGAACGGAGAACTAGATGGCCTACTTGATAAACAGGGCCTGGGCCCACCCTAAAGATTTTCCTGAAAATTGCAGGTCTAGCCCTCGGACGCTACTCCTGACCTACCCTTTCCATGGCGTACTGATGTTGTCTAAGCTCCTCTATATTCTGAGCAAAGGCCTGGATCAGTGAGATATCCATATCCTCTCACAGCGTGGCTGTAATACAAGACTCCACATACTCTAGCGCAGGTCCCATAATAAACCGGTGCACCTTGGCTGGCATAATGTCGACAAACGAGGGCGCATATCTGGCTAAGGAATCGAATCTCAAAGCATACTCTCTAACACTCATTCTTCCCTTCTCCAGATGCAAAAACTGCTCTACTCTGGCCTGCCGGACCTCTTGGGTAAAATAGGGGTCTATAAAAGCCTCAGAGAATCTAGGCGATGTAAATGGAGGTGCATCTCTGCCTCGAGATCTTTCCCAACTCTCGTACCACAAAACTGCTACCTCTCGCAATCAGAATACTGCTAACTCAACTGATTCTGTGGTCGAGGCATGCATAAGCCTGAATATTTTCTGCAGCTGATCTATGAAATTCTAGGGGTCCTCACTATGATTTGTCCCTGTAAACTGGGGGGTACTCAAAGCAAGGAACTCACAGACTCTCAAACTACCGGGCCCCTAAGTGGGCTCAACAGCAGCTGGTACTACTGGCTGAGGCTGACGCTGGGCAGCCATCATCTGAACCAACATATAGAATGCACTCCTGAGCTCCTGATCTGATGGCACAGGAATGGCTGGGGTTGGTACGGGTATATCTGCTGCCCTAGCGGGCTCTGAGTGCGGTTATGAGTGCTAGGGAGATCGAGATGATGTCTCCCTATCGCCCTCAGATCGGGTTGACTGTACCTGAGGCCCCCTACTAGTTCCTTCTCCTGCTGCCTCATCCAATTCTCAACTAGTCGCGGTCCGTCATGCATCATACATTTCTCTATAAATAAGTAGAATAACATAAGCTTAGGGAGTTACCCTATACAGCACAGTTCTATAGCACGACTGGAGGAGAAAGAAGAGTAACCACACTATTATGCCTCATAGCCTTCTGTCTATAAAATGTGGTGCACAACACATCCATAGACAAGAATCTACTTGACACAGCTTGTAGAATCCCTGGGATACGATCTGCTCTGGTACCAAGTTTGTCACGCCCCACCTTGGGAGGCATGACTGGCACCTAGTACCACACTAGGATCTAGACTAACCTGACTAGCCGGTGCTCTTCTGGTGTACGCCTGCAGCTCATATCAAGAAAACGATGAGCTATATCTCGCTGTAAATATAGCCTCTAGCTGACAAGGCAACCTATAAAAGAAGACAACTAACCAGCAACAACACAATAACAGGGATCCTATGCGGGATGACAAGACCACCATGCTATCTAGTTATAATAATGAAACCAGGAAACTAAAACAACGCTATAGCCAACAAGGCTGCTAACTGATAGCTAAGCAAGGCCCCAAACGACCATCACGTGAAATAAAACATACATAGGCCCAACACGGCCAACAACAAAAGCTAACAACTGGAAATTTGTAGCCTGCAAGACTCTAAGAGTGGAATAATGGTCGAGACAGGGCCCCGACCTACCCATAAACCATACAACAAAAGAGCAAACCTCTTCTAACTATCAATTTCGGAGGAAAGGAGCTGAATGAACTGCTTACTCCAGCTGATGGCTAAGAATGCCCTAAACTGCATCTATCCACACCTGCAAGCAAGTAATGCAGCGCCCCAAGGATAGGTGTCAGTACAATATGTATCGAATATGTAAGGAAGTAAAATAATAACTGACTAAAAACTGATAAAATTGAAGTAATCAAGAAGGAGGGTAAGAATTTAACTTGAGTAACCTTACCATCTAAAATATCTAACTAAAAAGTATATAAATACAAACAAGAACCTAATAGGGCCCCCATAAGCCTGGAAGGTACAAACAACATAGAATAACCTACATGGGCTCCCATAAGCCTCGGCAAGTACAAAAAATGCACTCTCCTACTATCTGGTTACTAAAGGTTCGTAAGCAGACTGTAATCAGGAATACTCATTCTCTGAAGCTGTATCTGAGCCTAATAGGTTCTTGTAACCGTGTCTGTGTCTAATCCGTCTGGACTATGTAACTAGACCCCGAGCCTTGGCTTGACTGTGGGTCATTGTGTGACTGTTGTAACTAGATTCCGAGCCTTGGCTCAACTATGGATCATACTATAGCTGCTGTGAATAGCCCCGAGCCTTGGATCGATTATGGGCCATAATGTAACTGTTGTAGCTGGACCCCGAGCCTTGGCTCGACTATGGGTCATAATGGAACTATTGTAGCTAGACTCTAAGCCTTGGCTCGACTATGGGTAATAATGGATCTGTTGTAACTTGATACAACCCTCACGGCCTCACTTTGGTCCCTCCGAACATCATACTGCTCCTACGATCATAACCCTATAGGCAACAACATCCAAACCCCGAATATGGTATACAACAATCAAATTGGCTAGGGTTAACTTTAACGAGGGTTACTATATCTTCGCTATTGTCTCAATTCAATTCGTAACAGCTGACCACAATAGGTTTACTCTAAAGTACTATAGATACACAAGTCGTACTAACTTTACGATGAACATAAATTTCCTAAAAGAATAGCCTAACATACCTCAAGTGTCGACTTTCGTTTAACTGACGATTTTCAACTTGTAACCAGCGGTTTTATCCAACTACAGCCCTTATACTGAGAGAATATGGCTAATTTAAACACTAAATTCAACAAATAACAATAACTTTCGATAATAATATCAACTATAATTCAACTTCGAATAACTCGGCCGAAATCCTACAATTTCCCAAGAGCTCAGAACGGAGAAGTGCTTACCTAATGTTGTGGCCATTTAGGATTTAATTTGGAATAATTATGAAAACTTTTACTCGGCGGAGTTCTGTTATGCTAAGCAAATTTTCAAGAAATAAATCCGTAGTAATGCTTCTCGTAGGACGGTATTTGCATTTGGACGGTATTTGGTAGCGTAATCGGATGAAAATATGGTGAGAGTTGCGTGTTCTCTCTGTTTTAGCCATCGAAATATATTACAAATGATCCAATGTTTTACTAAGGGAGGATATATATAGTTGGGCAATGGCCGGGGGGGTGTGCGTCGCACCCCCCATCCCGCTGCCTTAAGGGAATGACGCGGCGCCCAGCACGCGAGCCTCCTAGCCTCGGCCTCCGTCCTCTTGACGACGCACTCATATTCTTACCTCCTGGGTCCTCTTTCGGAGGTTTGTATGCTAAAATTCTCAATGTATATGCATGCACAACAATCGTACTACGGAAGTTTATAAGGTGTAACACTGGTGCTAAGTTCTGACAACCTGACTGGGCTAGCACCAATTGAGTGAGCATTTGAATAGCTTCTGTAAACTTTTCCTCTAAAGTTTCCATGCTAGGAGGCTGAGGAACTGGTTTCTTAGGTACCCTGCCACTAGTAGTTGGTCCATCTTGGGCTCCAAAATATTCCTCTGAACTAGAGTGTTGTGGACCATTCTAGGTCGGCATCCTAGTCTGTGGAGGCACGTTAGCTATCCTTTAGCTGTCAGTATGTTTAGGAGGCATAAATTGAAACACTTGAATGCACGAGTTGGAGGAATACTTTATAGAGTTAAACTCTATCACACAATCTAGAGTATTAAAGAAGGGAAGTATTTCCTAACGCCCTATTTTCTCTTTATTATAGATGTGGTGCGCTTTACACCTACAAGAAGAGCACTACTAGACGCAACTTTATAGACACCTTAGGACTCTTTGAACCTAAAGCTTTGATACCAAGTTTTTCATACCCCAAGTCTAGACCCTGGATTTGACTGACACTCAGACCACCTAGTTATCCAAGCGAACCTTTGTTCTAGCTTACTACTAGCTGAGAATACAATAAAGTAATGCAGAAGTAATAACTATATAGGCTCAATAAAATAAAGTAAGATTTATTAACTTCAATTGAAAAGAATACTATAAGGTAACATTATTGACTCAACTCTAACTCTATTTATGAAATCTCTATAACTAAATACAAGTGCCGAGACATAGCTCCCATGTCTACCTCAAGTTGTATAAATAAAATAACTCAAAATTATTGGGACTCTCTGAAAATAGGAGGCCTAACCAATAGTTGAATAAATGTGAGATCCTAGCAAAGCATCTGTTGTTGATCCTATCTACCTGAATCTGCATCGTAATAAGATGCAGTGCCGAATGACTTCAGTACATTGGATGTACGGTATGTAATAATGTTGGATGAAACAACAGTTAAGTAAGAATATCAAACTGACAGAATAAACTGAATGAACAAACATGACTGAAACTGAAGCTCTGAATAATGCATAAAGCACAATATGATTAACGTGTGAAATAATTTATCCAATAAATTGTGCATCAAAACAATCTCTGATAAATATATGAATAAATGTAAAACTTTTAACTTAGATGGTATTTTCTCATAACCGACATCATTATTAATGAACACATAATGGCCAACTGTCTCGTCAAGTTGGCAGAGCTGTTCAAAGCCTTGCCAGGGCAGAGAACGATCACAATCTATGGATCCATAAGTCAAGTCCTTACCAGGTACTACCTTTGAGGAGTTACCCGAACCAATGACATGATCCTATCCTGCGCTGGCTACGTAGTTCTGGAGCTTACGAGTTATCTGAACTCTTCACCCAACTTGGTGTTAAATAATCCTCCCAAAACATATGCAGATATACTTATACCTGTTTGTGACATCTTGAAAACATCTTTTATAAAGCATTTTAGCTATAGATATAATAGATGTTTTAAAATCCATATTGAGCCTCTTTCTCAAAATCTATAAAACTGTAATGAAGAGCCTTTCGCTCAAAATGTTCTTTAAAAACTTGGGAGCTTCTATGCTCCAAAGATCTTTTTGAAAACTTATGAGCTTCTATGCTCAAAACATCTCATGAGTTTCAACAATAAGACTTTACTTTAACTTTTGAAAATCATGCTCAAAATTATACTTTCTTTCTCAAAATATCTTTATGAAAACTCTTTTAAAATCTTCTCAACACTATGAAAACAACGCAATTTGACTCAAATAACAATTCTTTCAAATTATGACTTTATGTAGTAGGATTCATGAAATAAGAGACATGAACCATCTACAATCAATAATTCAAGAATTGTAGAGAATATCATCAATCTACATCAAGAGAATGATAATCAATAACAAGGAGATACAATCCAATAGGAATATCTCAACAATGAACAATTCAATAGATAGAGAAGAAGACAATCCAAGAATTTGGGTAGAATCCTAACATTAATCTCAATGAATTATTGCATAGATTTAGGGAATAAGGTGTAATACCCCGAAAGCCTCAACGATCAGACTCGAGGGTTTAATCAGAGAAATCAAGAAAAAAATTTCACAGGTCACAGAACGACTTGTCAAGTCACTTGATGAATCGTTGAGTGACTCATTAAGGGTGCTAGGCTGGTAAGGAGTCATTGTTAGGAGGTCACTTCAGATGGTGTAATCACTCATTGTTTGACACAATAAGTCGTTAGGATGCCCGTTATGTGTTGAGGAAGTTGCAGACCAGGGGGACTAACAAGACACGAAACGAGTTGTGGTGTCACCTCACGACTCGTCAAGCTGGTCGTTATCGGTATGGCTGAGATTGAAGGTTACTTTATCTGGTGGTGACAATGATAGGAGGTAACGAGTCATCGTCACTGTTAATGACTTGTTGTGTCAGTCATCAGTTGAAGAAGTTCAGTAGCAAAAGATTTTTTTCTAGTAACGATAACGAGTGAGAACCACGAGTCATTAGTGGTCCCAACGACATGTTAGGTCCCTCGTTAGGACTGGAAGTATCAGTTTTTCTACAAATTTAGTACGGGTTTTTTCATAATTCCTAAGCTCCTAAGCCCTAAATAATGTCATTTTAATCCCTAAAAGAAGTGTATTAAGGGAGTTTAACCTATTCTAATTCATTCAACTCTCATGCATGCAAGCTTAGAGGGTTCCATTGAAAGTAAAACTTAGAATCCTCCAATTCTCCTCCAAGTCTTTTGGGTTTCAAAGTCAAGTTGAGAATCAGTTTACCCAAGTATGTAGGGCCACGAGTGAGAGTTTTCTTTCACTCTCATTCCCAAATTTCTCCTCAAGTTCATGGATTCAAGTGCTTGATCCTATGGGGTTTTAACCCCAAATTTATGAAATTCTCTCTGATTTATTTATGGGTCAATTCCCTTCATGTTTCAAGGCATGTTTTAAGATTCATGAGAAGATTTTATATACTAATTGATTATAAATTCATGTTTTCAAATTTGAAGATTATGCCCAATTATGCAAATTGACAAAAAAGTTAGTCAATGATTGATGATGTCAAGTATGATGAAGTATCTAGCATATATGTATGTTTATAAATTACCCATATATGAATCTATGATTTTGACTACTGAAGTCTATTTCAAGTATGCATGATCTTCAGATTTTGGATAATCCCACTTAGATTTAGCATGTTTTCATGATTCAGTTCAGTTCTATAAATCAGCTTACCATATGATTTTGGAGTCTATACTCCCATATTCAGCTTGTGGTATGTTTGGAGCTAGGAGTCCCCGTGTTTAATTTTTAGACTATGCATGTAAGTATATTATCAGCTTCATTGAAAAACGAGTGTTTCAACTTCGTTGAAAAATGATGGAGAGCACCTTGCATGTTTTGGGAGCAGTATTAGGCTAGGGGTTCATGAAAACCCTGGGTCTTAGAACTACATGCCAATTTAGGATTTCATATTTTACTTTGGGACTTCCCTTGTGAGCTTCCCCTGCCCCGAATGGGCCTTCAGATTGATATGGATATCATAGTAATGCCCTTAGCCCTGGAAAGGCTTTGGATGGCTCTTCCACTTGAGTGTAATAGTTGGGATAATGTAAGCTTTATCGTGATAGTGTCGGATATAGGACGAGTCTCCCATTGTTGCTCATGATCTCAATTATGCATGTTTATTAGTTATGATATTATGTATTCAGCGAGTTTGACCCAATGATCAGGTTATCAGTTTTTACTTATGAATCTCAGTTTCAGCTTTGGGTCATTTGATTCAATTATGAGATCCAGTTTATGTCTATTCATGTTTTCAAATATCAGCATGTAGTCTTTACTCTCAGAATCTTATGATATTATGATATATGATGTACATAATTTCAGTTTATACTTACTCAGCCTATTTTACTTATCTTGCATACTCAATACATTTCAAGTACTGATTGCATACTCTATGTTTTATCATTTCATGATACAAGTCCTAGTGATCAGACTCAAATCTGTCGTTAGTCCTACTCTCATTCCAGTTCAGACCCTGCCTCAGGTGAGTCCTCATCATCCAAGGACATCTATCTTTCAGTATTTTTATTTCAGTTGGTTTCAGCCTTAGAAATAGCTGGGGGCTTGTCCCAGCATCTCATCAGTTAGTAGAGGCCTTTAAGACAGATTTGTATATTCAGCTTCGGATTTAGTATTATGATACTACAGTTAGCTAGACGTGTTGTTATTCAGACTTATGCTATTTCAGAATTTAGTTATTAGCTTTTCTTATGTTGATTTTTAGTTATCATGTTCATTCCATGGGTTGACTTGGAGCCATTTATGTTCGAGGTTTCGTGTCTAGATCCAGGCCTATGTTCGGGTCTTGAAAAACTTGGTATCAAAGTATTAGGTTTTGAAGTGTCCTATGGTGATTGTAGCTGCGTTAAGTAGAGTTTTTTACATGGGTATGAAGCGCGCCACACTTATTACAAAGAGGGTATGAAATGTTTTAAGAAACTTCCCTTCTTACATGATTCTATCTCGTGCTATAAGTTCAACTCTCTCTATTCCTCTAACTCTAGCTTTATGCATTTGCAGAATCATGCCTCCACATTGTGAATGGAAGAAGGAACGAAAATGGAAATTGCCATGAGGATGGCAATGGAGATGGGCACCAGCAAGCCCCACCGGCCCAAGCAGATCCTGTGCCTGAGCAGGTTACCCATGCTGAGTTTAGGGAAGCCATTTAGATGTTGGCACAAGCGTTGACCGCTCAGTTCAATTAGTAGGCAGTGGCTCGTGTTCCCAAGAATGGCAACGCAGCGGCGTCTAGAGTCCGGGATTTCCTCAGGATAAATCCCCCTGAGTTCCTTGGGTCAAGAGTGTATGAGGACCCACACAGGTGCATTTAGGAGATCTATAAGATCACCCAAATTATGGGGGTGACGGGAGAGGAGTGTGCCAACTAGCCTTCTATTAGTTGATAGGGGTCGCTCATATATGGTATAGGCAGTGGAAGGATAGCGGGGGAGTCAGAGCGGGTCTCATTGGTTGGGATGAGTTCCTCACCGCATTCTTAGATCGATTCTTTCCCTGAGAGATGAGGGAAATCAAGGCAACTGAGTTCATGAATTTGAGACATAACAACATGATCGTCTAAGAGTATGCTCTAGAGTTCACCCGATTGTCCAAATATGTGCCGGAGATGGTGGCCGATTAGAGGGCTTGGATGAGCAGATTTATGAATGGAGTAGCGGATTCCTTTGTCAAGGATTGTCGGACCGTCATGCTACATTAGGACATTGACTTCTCCCAATAAGTCTTTTATGCCTAGCAGATAGAGGCGGTGCAGATGAGGGAGAGGGAGAGAGAGGCCAAGAGGGACAGGATAGACAATTTTGGGTTTTCCTAGTAGAGGTCTGGTGGCGGACATCATCAACAGTCCCACCATAGATCATCAGCCCCAGTGCCCTCATCAGCGAGTGTGCCATACAGGTCTAGGCGCGATCAGTGAGGAAAGACATCAGGCTCTCGAGGTTAGGGGAGCAGGTTAGTAGAGCCCAGCATTCTAGTTTGTGATAGATGTGGTAGGAGGCATACCAATTAGTACTTAGCAGGTTTAGGGGCATGTTTTAGGTGCGGAAGCCCGGCCACATGTTCAGAGATTGTCCAGTGGCCAGACAGGGCCATGGTAGAGACTATGACCCAGTTACTAGTTCAGCAGCTCCACCAGCATACTCAACTCAGTAGGGTGCATCCATTAGTGCAAGTGGTGTTTAGCGTCAAAACACGTTTTATGCCCTCTCATCACGTCAAGAGCAGGAGGTTTCTCCGGATGTGGTCATTGGTATGTTACGAGTATTCCATCTTGATGTTTATGCATTGTTAGAGCCAGGAGCTACCCTATCTCTTGTGACTCCTTATGTTGCCATTAGTTTCAGAGTTAGTCCCGAAATTCTATCAAAACCCTTCTCAGTCTCTACTCTAGTCAGTGACTCGGTTATAGCTTGACCGGTATATAGAAATTAACCTGTCATAGTCCTTCAGAAAGTCACCACAGCTGATCTAGTAGAGTTAGACATAAATGGTTTTGATGATATCTTTGGTATGGATTGGTTGCATTGCCTTAGTGAATTGTGGAACCCATACGGTAGAGCTCCAGTTTCCGAGAGAGCTAGTCCTAGAATGGAAGGGTAGTTCAGTTGTGCCTGTAGGTCGCTTCATTTCTACCTTAAGGCCAGAAAGATGATTTTCAAGGTTGTGTTTACCATCTAGTTCTAGTTAAGGATGGAATATATGAAACCCTGACTATCCAATTAGTTCCTATAGTGTGTGAGTATTCGTAGGTTTTCCCAGATGATCTATCAAGAGTCCCTCCTGAGCAGGAGATTCACTTTTGTATTGACTTTCTTCCCGATACGCAGCCTATATTTATTCCTCCTTATGTAATGGCTCAAGCTGAGTTAAAGGAGTTGAAAGAACTATTGAAGGATCTCTTGGATAAGGGCTTCATCAGGCCTAGTAAGTCCCCATGGGGTGCACTAGTTCTCTTTGTTTGAATGAAGGATGGGTCTCTTCATATGTGCATTGACTATCGGCAATTAAACAAGGTTACAATCAAGAACACGTAACCCTTCCCCAGAATTGATGACTATTTTGACCAACTTCAAAGTGCTAAGTGCCTCTCAAGATAGACCTCAAATCCAGATATCATCAACTCAGAGTTAGGGAGAGTGATATACCAAAGCTTTCTGGACTCGGTATGGTCACTTTGAGTTTGTAGTTATGTCTTTTGGACTAAAAAATGATCCTACAGCTTTTATGGATTTGATGAACAAGGTGTTCAAGTTGTATTTGGACATGTTCATGATTGTCTTCATAGACAATATTCTCATACACTCTCGGAGCGAGGAGGAGCATGTCGCCCATTTGAGGATTGTGCTACAGACTCTCAAGGATCACCAGTTGTTTGCTAAGTTCAGCAAGTGTGAGTTTGGTTAGATTTGATAGCATTTTTAGTCCATGTGGTGTCAAGCGAGGCTATACAGGTGGACTCTCAAAAGATAGAAGCTGTGAAGAATTGGCTTAGACTAGTTAGTTCTTCGAATATCAGGAGTTTCTTGAGTTTAGTTGGCTATTGCAGGAGGTTTTTTGAAGGATTTTCATCCATTGTTGCACCATTGACTAAGTTGACCCAGAAGAAAGTCAAATTTCAATGGTCGAATGCCTGTGAAAAGATTTTTTAGGATTTAAAGACTCAACTCACTTCAGCCCCAGTATTGACCCTACCTAAGGGTACAAATGGATTCGTTGTGTATTGTGATGACTCTAGGATTGGTCTTGGGTGTGTGTTGATGCAGTATGGTAAGGTCATTGCGTATGCTTCTAGACAACTTAACACTCATGAGAAGAATTACCCGACGCATGACCTGAAATTGGCAGCATTGGTGCTCGCATTGAAGATTTGGAGGCATTATTTGTATGGGGTCCATGTGGATGTGTTTACAGACCACAAGAGTCTACAGTATGTGTTCACTCAGAAGGACCTAAATTTCCGACAGAGGAGATGGTTAGTGTTGCTCAAGGACTATGACATGAGTGTCCTTTATCATTCGGGCAAGGCCAATATAGTGGCAGATTCCCTTAGAAGAGTGCCCATAGAGAGTGTTTCTCATGTGGAAGACGAAAGGAAGGAGTTGGTGAAGGATGTGCACCGGCTTGCACGACAAGGAGTTTGACTAGAGGATTCGATAGACAGTGGTAGAATGGTTAAGAATCTTCTTTGGTGACTGAGGTCAAGGATAGACAAGATAAGGACCCTATTTTGGTTAAGTTGAAAGAAGCGATTCAAAATTAGATGGTAGAGGTTTTTTTCCAAGGGGGAGATGGTGTACTTCGTTATCAAGGTCGTTTGTATGTTCCGGGTGTTGACGACTTGAGAGAATAGATGTTGCATAAGGCTCACAGCTCGCGGTATTCTACCCACCTAGGTACCACCAAGATGTATCGTGACCTACGGGAAGTCTATTGGTGGAGTGGCATGAAGAAGGGCATAGTGGAGTTTGTGGCTAAGTGTTCAAATTGTCGACAAGTGAAAGTGGAGAATCAAAGACCGGGAAGGAGTGCTACAAGACATTAGTATCCCAACTTGGAAGTTGGAAGAGATTAATATGGATTTCATCACAGGGTTTCCTAACACATCTCGATAATATGACTCTATTTGGGTGATTATAGACAGATTAGTGAAAGCAACCCATCTATTACTGGTCAAAACTACTGGCTTAGAGGATTATGATAAATTGTACATTAGGGAGTTAGTTTGGTTACATGGAGTTCCCTTTTCCATCATTTCAGACAGAGGTACTCAATTCACTTTGCAGTTTTGGAGATCGTTTCAGAAGGGACTTGATACTCAGGTCAAGCTTAGCACAACTTTTCACCCACAGATAGATGGTCAGGTCAAGTGGACCATTCAGACTCTCAAAGATATGTTGAGAGCATGTGTGATTGACTTCAAAGGTAGTTGATATGATCATTTTCCTCTTATCAAGTTTGCTTATAATAATAGTTATCACTCTAGCATTCAAATGACTCCGTTTGAGGCTCTTTATGGGCGGAGATATAGATCGCCTATTGGTTGGTTTGAGGTAGGTGAAACTACGTTGATAGGGACAAATTCAGTTCGTGAGGCTATGGATAATGTTGAGCTTATAAGGGAAAGGTTGAAAACAGCTTAGAGTCATCAAAAGTCATATGCGTATGTTAGGTGAAGAGAACTCGGGTTTTAAGTTGATGATTGGGTGTTCTTGAAGGTATCTCCCATGGAGGAAGTGATGAGGTTCGAAAAGAAAAGGAAGCTTAGTCCCCGATATGTTGGCCCATACATGATAGTGAGATGTATTGGTAAGGTGGCCTATGAGTTGGAGCTACCAGTGGAGTTGGCCTCGGTACATCCAGTTTTTTATGTATCATTGTTAAAGAAGTGAATTGGTGATCCAACTTTAGTTGTCCCTATGGAGAGCATAGGTATGAAGGATAACCTTATCTATGAGGAGGTACCAGTTGAGATCCCTGATCGTCAGGTACAGAAGTTAAGGAACAAAGAAGTAGCTTCAAAAAAAAGGTTCTATGGAGAAATTAGTTTGTTAAGGGAGCTACGTGTGAAACCGAAGTAGATATGATGGAGAAATACCCACACCTTTTCCCTACTGACTTAGTTCCAACATGAGGTATCAGGTTCCTCCTTAGTACTCTATTCAGTTTCATGTTTAGTTCATGTCTCTCAGTTCTTTTCATGTTAGTGCATGTATGCGTGATTCATGAATTCATTTCAGTCATGTGTATCATTTCAGAGTCAGTCACTCCATCAGTTTTCAGCTAAGATGTTCAGTATTTGAGATTTCAGTTCCTTTTCCCAGCCTTTTAGTATGTTTACATTCAAATACGAATGTTTCCGAGGGGGAGATATTGTAATACCCCTAAATCCCCTAAGATCAGACCTGAGGGTTTAATTAAGGAAATCAAGAAAAAATCTGCACAGACCATAGAATGACTTGTCAGGTGACTCGTCTGGTCACCTGATAAATCATTGAGTGACTCGTTAAAGGTGCCAGGGTGGTACGAATTTGTTGTCAGGAGGTCACCTCCGATGGTGTAATGACTCATCGTTAACACAACAAGTCATTAGGATGCCTGTTATATGCCAAGGAAGTTGCAGACCAGGAGGCCTATTGAGACATGGAACGAGTCGTGGTGTCACCTCACGACTCGTCAAGATGGTCATTGTCGGGATGGCTGAGATTGAAGGATAGGCTTTTTGGTGATGACAATGATAGGAGGTAATAAGTCGTTGTCCCTGTTAACATCATCGTGTCAGTTGTAAGTTGAACAAATTCAGAAGAAAGAAGATTTTTTTCAAGTAAAGGTAATGAGTGACGACCACGAGTCGTTTGTGGTCTCAACAACTTGTTAGGTCCCTCGTTAGGACTAGCAGTATCATTTTTTCTGCAAATTTAGTTAAGGGTATTTTCATAATTTCTAAGCCCTAAACTATGTCATTTTAAACCCTGAAAGAAGTGTATTAAGGGAATTTAACCTATTCTGATTCATTCAACTCCCATGCATGCAAGTTTAGAAGGTTCCATTGAAGATCAAGCTTAGAATCCTCCAATTCTCCTCGAAGTCTCTTGGGCTTTCAAAGTCAAATTGAGAATCAGTTTACCCGGGTATATAGGGCCATGAGTGAGAGTTTCCTTTCACTCTCATGCCCAAATTTCTCCTCAAGTTCATGGATTCAAGTGTCAATTCCAGTGTATGATCCTTTGGGGTTTTAACCCAAATTTATGAAATTCTCTATAATTATTTATGGATCAATTTTCTTCATGTTTCAAGGCATGCTTTAAGATTCATGGGCAGATTTTATATACTAATTGATTATAAATTCATTTTTTCAAACTTTAGAAGATTATGCCCAATTATGAAAATTCATTTAAAAGTTAGTCTATGATTGATGATTTCAAGCATGATGAAGTATCTAGCATGTATGTATGTTAATAAATTACTCATATGTGAAACTATGATTTTGACTAGTGAAGTCTATTTCAAGTATGCATGATCTTTAGATTTTGGTAATCCTACTCAAATTTTCATGATTCAGTTCAGTTCTATAAATTAGCTTACTATATGATTTTGGAGTATATACTCCCATATTCAGCTTATGGTATGTTTGGATCCAGGACTCCCCGTATTCAGATTACAGACTATGCATGTAATTACATTATCAGCTTCATTGAAAGATGATGATTTCAGCTTCGTTGAGAAATGATGGAGAGCACCTTGTATCTTTTGGGAGCAGTGTCTAGCACCAAGTAGGCCCCGGTCTTAAAACTACGTGCCAATGCAGGATTTCACATTTTACTTTGGGACCTCCCTTGTGAGCTTCCTCTACCTTGAATGGGCCTTCAGGTTGATATTGATATCATGGTAGCGTCCTTATCCCTGGCAAGATTTTGAATGGCTCTACCCACTAGAGTGTAATAGTTGGGATCACATAAGCTCTATCGTGATAGTGTCGGTTATATGACGAGTCACCCATTATTCCGCATGATCTCAGTTATGCATGTTTATCAGTTATGATATTATGTATTCATTAGGTTTAACCCAATGATCAGGTTATCAGTTTTTATTATGAATGTCAGTTTCAGCTTTGGGTTATTCGATTCAGTTATGAGATCCAGTTTATGTCTATTCATGTTTTCAAATATCAGCATGCAGTCTTTATTCTAAAAATCTTATGATGTTTTGATTTATTATGTACATGATTTCAGTTTATACTTACTCAGCCTGTTTTACTTACCTTGCATACTCAGTACATT
This sequence comes from Datura stramonium, assembly GCA_018107945.1. Lineage (NCBI taxonomy): Eukaryota > Viridiplantae > Streptophyta > Magnoliopsida > Solanales > Solanaceae > Datura > Datura stramonium. Next base: position 195,103 of record JACEIK010000968.1, on the reverse strand, counting down.
CCAAGTACTGACCGTGTACTCTTTGTTGTATCATTTCATGATATATGTCCTAGAGATAAGAATCAGACGTGTCGTTAGTCCTGCTCTCATTCCAGTTTAGACCATGCCTTGGGTGCGTCCTCATCCTCCGAGGACATCTATCTTACAGGATTATTATGTCAGTTTGTTTCAGACTTAGAGATAGCTGGGGGCTTGTCCTAACATCTCATCATTTAGTAGAGGCTTTTCAGACATAGATTTGTACGTTCAACTTCTCATTTAGTGTTATGATACTACCGTTGGCTAGACGTGTTGTTATTCAGATTTCCACTATTTCACAATTTAGTTATCAGCTTTTCTTATGCTGGTTTTTAGTTATCATGTTCATGCCATGGGATGACTTGGAGTCATTTATATTTTTAGGTTCCGCGTCTAGATCCAGTCCTATGTTCAGGTCATAACATAAGGATGATTAGAAATTGTTACCTAGATTAGCCTTACATACATAGAAAGTTGAACTTAGACTCAAGCTTGAAGAACCGTAGGTTAAAGAAGATGACTTCCTAGCTTGCTTGATGAACTTGAGATCTAATGATCTTGATTCTTACGTTGTAATGAAAAGGAATAAGAGTTTAGACTAATTAAACCCTTAGATATACTCCTTAGGAATTCAAAAATATTCTGGATTAGGTGATTAAAATCTGAAAAATTACCAAACTAACCCTAGAATCCCATCTGTGAAATTAACCTTTCCTGTGACGACGACCCACCTAATGACTCGTTATCCCTCTTGACGACTCGTGGGGTCCTTTCGTCACCCCTGAAACCTGATTGGACATTCTCTAATTCTAATGTCAAAGTCTGTCAGAATGACCTACTTAATGATTCTTGGCTAGTACTAACTAATCGTGGCTAACTCGTTGAAACTGGGAAGAAAATGTCAAGTTTCAGAACTTTTCCTTGGAATGACTCCACTTAATGATCCATCAAGTCACCTAATGACTCATTTAACGAGTCGTTCTATGGTCTGGTCTAGTTTCTGCTATTTTTCTGCTTTATATTTAGGATATGATCTTAGGGACTTTTGAGAGTTGTTACACTTCTATTTAGTAATGTGCATCTTCTAGAGTGTTCCTCTAGGCCTCTGCTGCTCATACTTCACCTACTGACAACTTAAATACCAGGAAATGAATTCCATAATATCACATTTCATTCTTCCCCTCTAATAGTGCTACTTCATATCACTGTACATCTTGGTGACACTAGGGTGTATAGAACTGTGAGTCTCTGACAGAATAGTCTTAGTTAGATCATCAACACGGGGAACACATACATGCCCCTTGATCCTCAAGACACCCTCATTATCGATCACAGCCTCTTGGGCTTCTCCCAGCAAGACTTTATCACGGATCTTGCTCAACTTGAAATCCTTGAACTGTCTAGCATGAATTTGCTCCAAAAAGGATGACCTTGCCTCCACGCAAACCAATACTCCGCCAGATTCAGACAATTTAAATCTCATGAAACTGTTAGCCAGAGTTTGAATCTCTCTAGCCAATAGACGCTTTGTGGTCTCCAAACAAGCCAGACTACCCATACTCTCAGATTTTCTACTCAAAGCATCCACCACCATATTTTCCTTACCCAAATGATATAAAATGGTGATATTATAGCCTTTGAGCAGCTCCGACCACCTCCGCTGCCTCAAGGTAAGAAATCTTTAGGTAAACACATGCTATAAACTGCGGTGGTTAGTAAATACTTTGCAATGGACACCATAGAGATAGTGCCTCCAAATCTTTTGAGAAAACACCACTTTCACTAACTCTAAGTCATGCATAGGATAGTTCTTTTCATGCACTTTCCACTGCCTAGACACATATGCAATAACCTTCTTATCCTGCATCAAGATAGCACCCAAACCAAAATGTAAAGCATCACAACAAATTACAAAATTCTTACCCTCCACAGGCAATGCTAGAATGAGGGCTATAGTCAGCAGAATCTTGAGCTTTTGAAGGCTCTCTTCACACTCATCCGACCACTAAAATGACACATCTTTCTGGGTCAACTAGGTCAACTGAGAAGCAATAGAGGTAAACCCTTTCACAAACTGATTGTAGTAACTAACTAACCCCACAAAGCTATGGATTTATGTCACCAAAGTGGTCCTAGACCAGCACTTAACTGCCTTTACCTTCTATGGATCAACCATAATCCCTTCCTTCAAAACTACATGCCCCAAAAAGGACATAGATGCCAGCCAAAAATCACATTTGGAGAACTTAACATACAATTGTTTTTCCTCAACAACCCAAATCAATTCTCAAATGATTTCCATGCTCATTCTTACTCCTCGAATAAATCAGTATATCATTAGTAAATACAATTAAGAATGAATCCAAGTACGACTTAAACACACTATTCATCAAACTCATGAAAGTAGTTGGAGCATTAGTAAGATCAAAAGATATACTCAGAAACTCATAGTGCCCATACCTGGTCTAAAAAGTCGTCTTAGGAATGTCCTTAACTTGAATCTTCAGTTGATGATACCTTGACCTCAAGTCAATTTTTAGAAGACTGAAGCACCTTGAAGCTGGTCAAACAAGTCAACTATCCGGAAAAGAGGATACTTATTCTGGGTATTGACCTTGTTCAATTGAAGGTAGTTAATACACATTCGCATACTCCCATTTTTCATCTTTACAAACAATACGGAAGCACTCCATGAAAAACACTCGAATGAATAAACCCTTTACTAAGAAAGTACTGCAACTACACTTTCAACTCTATCAACTCAGTCGGTGCCATTTGATATGGTGGAATAGAAATAGGATGGCTCCCTGGCTCTACGTCGATGCTGAAATTTATATCACCGTCTGGTGGCATGTCAGGTAAGTCTACAGGAAGCCTCTAAGAATTCATGACCTATCGTAACTGACTCAATGGGTGGGACAGTTGTATTAACATCCCAAATGTGTGCCAAAAATGCCCAACACCCTCTTTCACATATATATTTTTATCTTTTTAGGGGAACGGCTACAATCTCCCTTCCATTCAAGCCTAAACATGCTCGGCATAGCTATAGGGACGGTCTTAGCGTGACAGTCTAAGATCGCATGATAAGGAGATAACCAACTCAATCCCATAATGAGGTATCAAAGTCAACCATGTCTAAGACCATTAGGTTCAGATTCCACCGCTATCATGCAAGGTATGTGGAGAAGGTTATGCTTACTCAGGTTGTCTGCTTAATCCCAAATCTATATATTTTGTGGGAAAACAAGGTTGTGGTGGAGCTTTTGCAGGTAATAGCTATAACGAGGGGTACAGGAATGTAGGAAATCCCTCATGGGGAGGGAATCAGAATTTCAAAAGGCCCCAGAATAATTATCCAAGGGCCCAGGGCCAGCAGCTGAGCAGTTTTCTTGAGGAGACAATGAAGTAGTGGATGGTTCAGCAAACTCAGGTGGTTAATGAGATGCAGAAGTCCATCAATGAGCTTGAGAGATAGATGGGGAAATTGGCCCTGTAGCAGACCAATAGACCACAAGGGGCACTTCCAGATAACACCAAGAATAACCCCAAGGAGAATGTGAGTGCAATCTCCTTGTGCAGTGCTAAAGAGTTGGGTGAGGTGAACCCCCAGAGATGACGAAGTTGATGAGGAACAAGCTATGAGATGTAAGACTGAGGTTGGTGACACCAAAAACTCACAACCAAAATTTATAGTATCTAGACCACTGTTCGTCTGTTTGGTGACTACACGCAAGTGCACGTGGTCGAACAAGTAGTAAAATGGCTCAAGTAAGCCAAGTATCGATCCCACAGGGACTGGACTACG